>JAZDUH010000485.1:0-362592 GCA_036419115.1 Scarus forsteni | reverse complement strand
AGTTTCAGAACATTTGGTTTTTCAATCCAAGAATGGCAGCTACTGCCAAGGACCGTCTGGTAAACGAATGTACAAAAGTCATTAATATCAACACTGCCAGGCAAAGACAGCAGCTGCCACCACCAGCTCCACCACAGCCTCACCCTCCACCACCACAGCCTCATCCTCCACCTCAAGTGGCAGTCTCCACAGGTATTTAATTGTTATTCTTTTATCAGTACGAAATGAATAATGACATTTCTGGAGATGATCATCTAAAATAATTTTTCAGGAGTTGACCTGTGGAGATTGCTAGACAATGACGCAAACCGAGCCAGGCAAACGCAAAGTACCACTGCAGACGCAACTGTTGAAGTTAATAGATACCTGGCTGAGCCACCACTCAGAAGAAGTGAAGATCCACTGAAGTACTGGGCCATGCACAAAAATGTGTTTTCCAACCTGTATGACCTGGTAAAACATTTCCTTTGTGCCCCAGCCTCATCGGGACCATGTGAAAGAGTATTCTCTAAGGCAGGAGAAATTGTTTCTAAAAAGAGAAACAGATTGAATCCCAAGACTGTTGAAATGTTGTTGTTTTTAAATAAAAATTCCTAAGTTCCACAAGCACACACATCCTCAGTTTTCAAGCACCCTCTTGTCCTGTTTCCAAGCACACCATCTTTACCCAGTCATGACCCCTTTTCACTTAACCCCAAAACATACATTGTCAAAATTGTCCATGATATAATGTGTATTTGCACCAGTCATGTGTAAAAAAAATATTGCCAGTACCAGTATCGAAGACAAGCTGTTTTGATTTGAAAGAATTACGTGGTTTATGATGTATGAACCACTTTACTGTTTCATTAAGTATGGAAAGCATCTCGCTGCTTTCCTTCGCTGTTTCAGCTTAGATCTCAGCCATTGAAGTTAATCAAAACTGAGAACCCGGTTGAGGTTCGATTTGACAGAGTTGCATTCAGTAATGAAGATCCAACATAACATGATAGACTACTCGGAGTAAAGTAAAACAGTTATTGTAGGGCTAAGCATCATAACATGAGAATTATAGATCACACAGAATCATATCACACAAAAGTGATTTGTGGTGAACTGGTACTATAGTGGACTCATGACTGGCATTTGTGGGTTTGATTCCTGTGTAATTATGACAAAGTGATTATAAATGTAAATTTAAAAAATAATATTAGACATCTGGCCACGTCTCTGCCCCTCTGCGCAAATGTCAGAGTGGGAGGAGAATGGACGTGAGTGGGTTTAATACAGCCAAGTGTTGTCTCCACCAATCAAATGAGCGCCTTTCCTTGCCTTTAAATGCGCTGCTCTCTGCTGGAGATCATTTTCCAGTGGAGACGGTCAGAGCTGCTGTCACTTCAGCAGCTGGGAGAATGGACTGGCCATTGGGGCGCGCATCAGAGGCCACGAAGTGCGTCACCGTGTGGGCCAGCTCCCAGGACAGATGTAATCTGTTCCTTTGTCATTATAGAAGTACAAAATTAAGAGACAGTAACACCGCAGCTGGATTATCCATTTATAATGCTTGTGTTAACTTGCACTCCTGGTTTGTCATCACCAAATAGCAGAGCCTTTAGTGATATACTGCATACTCTCCGGGGTCTCCTCCTCATCCTCCTTACAATAATGTACTCCATCTTTTTAGATCACGTTAAAAATAAAGACTAAAATAGTGGAATATGGGAAATAACAGGTAAATCCTGAGTGACATACATTTATTTTCCCTCTTTTTTCTTCGTCTTTTTTCTCCCTCCTTTCTTTGAATTTAATGAAATGGGAGAAGCCAGATATATACGCAGTATCAGATGTTAAGGCTGTTTATTGTTGACTTGTAAGATGTGCATCAAACTTCCAGCTGTCGTCAGGTAAAGTTTCCATTATGACAAACGGCTTTAATCCGACATCAGATGTGATGGGACAGTTAAGATAGATACAAATGTTCATGCTGGTTCAGGCGGTTGCACTTAATCAGTCCTGACTCACCTCACCTGTGCCGTCGCTCACACCTGCACCTCATCTCCCGTAATCAAGCCAGCTACAAAAGCCCCAGCTCCACACTCAACCAGCGTCAGACTGTCGTCGCACTCATGCTGAAAGGTCCAGACTTGTTTCCCGGATTGATCACCCGTTGCCGACCAGTTTCGTCCCAGACTCTGCCTCATACGCCTGACCCTCGGCTCGACTCCAAGGTATCGACTAGCTTCTGTCCTGTATTCACCCGCCTGTCTGAATCGGCTTCGATCCTGCTGAAGTCTCCTGTTGCGAATCCAGCCCGCTCTCGTTGTGACCCACGTCTGGTATCTGACCCTGCTTCCGTCTCCTGTTGCGAATCCAGCTCGCTCTCGTTGTGATCCACGTCTGGTATCTGACCCTGCTTCCGTCTCCTGTTGCGAATCCAGCCCGCTCTCGTTGTGACCCACGCCTGGTATCTGACCCTGCTTCCGTCTCCAGTTGCGAACCCAGTCTGCTCTCGTTGTGCCAATCGCCTGGTGTCTGACTTCCTGCCTGCCCTCCTCCAAGTGTTCCTGGCGCCTCAGCTGTGCTTCACCTCCTTCTATAAGGACTGTGTGAGCTTCTGTCACTGCATCGCCTGGGTGGCTCAGTCGGTAAGGCGCCCGACTGTGGACCGAGCTGTCGCGGGTTCGACCCCCGCTCAAGCCACAGCCTGTTCTCTGTTTCAACGGTGTGGGTGTCAGTTTTGGACTCCTCTGAGGTGCTGCAATCAGAGGAGTGTTCACCTCTTAAGTTCGCTGTTGCGGGTTGAAGCCCCGCTCAAGAATCAGCTATTCCCCTGTAAAGACTGTTTGAGCCCCTCTCCGTCCTCAGCTTCTTCCCTGAAAAGGCTGTGGTAACCGACAGCTGAACAGCTCCGGGTTAGCTCAGTCAGGAGAGCGCCCGTCCACAGATCTCCTGGTCGCGGGTTCGCAGCCCGCTCTGAACTGTTTCTGAACTTGGTTAATAAAGACTGTTCTGATTAAACTGCTTGCTTCTGGGTCCTACCTGCAAACGTGTCAGATATAGATACAAATGTATATGCTGGTTCAGACGGTTACAATGAATAGTGATTGCTGTGATTGTTTATTGGATTAAAATGTGCCTTACACTCTGGAAACCTGCCTCTGAGGCTTTGTTGATGTGTGCGCACATGTGCGCCTGTCACCAAATTACAGCCGCGGAGGGTGCAATCCGGTTGCACCGAGAATAGACCAGGTTGGAGCTGGAGAGCTTTCAGCTCACTTCCGCATAGTTTTTTGGCACGAAATTGTCACTGCGCCAACATGTATCTGTCGGCACCTCCCCATGGTGCGCCGTCGACTCCCCCTGGTGCCCCGTCAGACCCATCTCTGCGCAGACGGACTTCCAAATTGTCAAACTGGCAGCGCATGGTGGTGCGCCGCAAGATATTAACACTGCGCAGGGTGCGCCAGGCTTGCGTCCCCTGCGCTGCGCCATGAAATTAGTGCCCAGTGTCTTTATTTTCCTTTTTCAAAAAGTATTTTATTATTCCAGTGAGCGTGAAACCATACATCCATTCAGTGTACGCGAACAAAACCGCATTAGCGACTCAAATCCCAAATGACTCATGAAACAATGACTTCAACATCATTTTAATTGCACTTCATTTTATTGACCACTAGATGACCTACTAGGGGATTGTATCATTGAAGCCTCGAGCAATGAAGCATTTTTTCAAATCAGGTGTCGGAGCGTCAACAAAGGGTGCTTCCCAAAGCTCCAAAGTTGCACCCTCGCCTCCTCCACTCGACTCCTCCACTTGCGTCTTAGTCCCAGATACGTCACAAAGGGGCGTGTCTGTCAGTGAAAAGACTTCCGCGAAGCCTGCACTTGTGTTTCCTCGATTATGCCTCCTCCAGATCAGTCTCCTCTCTCCTCTCTCCTCTCTCCTCCGAGCGCTTTTTAGCTTTGGGCGATCCTTCAATATGGCTGCTCACAAAGTACTTCCGGTGTCGCGGAGGAGAGAGGAGAGAGGAGACTGCTTTTTGGCACATTGGGAAGCACCCAAAGCCTTGAGCACGCATCACTAGTTAAAGGACCCGAGCATGGCTTCAGGCTGCCTTTTATAGTGCCTGAGGGAGCGTGCTCAGTCCATCTTACTGCACCATACCTACTGATGGAAGTGTGAAATGAGTTGAAAAGTCATTCTGGGCATGAGGATTATGGGAATGCTTGATTTATAAAGTGTGGTAAATGTAAATAGAGGTTGAAAAGGTATTTAGGTGCAAATAAGATGTGTTTGATTACTTAATTGATTTAATTTAAAGATGGTATGGTCCAATGGGAGGGGCTTAGCCTTTGAAATAGAGGGGATCTCCACTGCCCAGTCAGTCAGAGAAGGGCTGTGATGCCGAACAGACCTGTTGGGTATTATATAAATATTTTTTCTCTTGCCTAGTTTGCCTTAATTGCTCTTTATACCTGACTTACATTTGAAGAGCAAAAAAATTCTTCATTTTTTTCATCTAAAGGACGTGATTCTGCCTTTGTTTTTAAACAGTTTGAGGTAAACCTACACCACTTTTCCAGCCAGCCTTTTGACCTACTACCCTCACTTGGGGCTAGAGTGTGACAGTGTTTATATGTACTTACATAAAAAAGTACTAACTCCTGTGTGTGTGTGCACAACAGAGAGTGACTGGGACCGTTCAAGACATAGGTAGATTTTTTTTTTTTTTGCCAGTGTTCTTTATTTTCCATCTACTTTCACTTTGCCTTGTTGTTATGGGCTACTTTTACCTATTACACCCACCCCACCCCCGTTTTCAAGACTCCCTTATCCAAGAAGTGCAAGACCTTTTGGGACCTGCTGAAGACCCAGCCCCATCACATTGGAAGGATAGACAAACTTCCACGTTGGAAACATTACAAACCTAAGTTTGTAATGTTGTAATGTAATATAGCAGCTGGCATGCCCCATTATGTTTCTTTTAAGGAGGCTCAAGCATAAACAAACCCGAAGGAGGCGTCGGTTGTGATAAGAACTTTTATGGTTAATCAGATGTTAATATCTGAGAAGCCTAAAGAGAACTTGCCACCACTGTAGATCCAAAGTTGTGACAGTTGTGAACTGTCATTGTTTGCCAAGACCACTTCACTGTACAACCTGTGATCTAGCCATGCACTACTCCATGGTGCTCCATAACCGATCATCCATTGTAGGATTCTACAGGCCACTGCCACCAACCACGTACATCAGGGAAGAAGAGAGGAAAATTCTCCTACCATGAAAGAGGTACTTTCTGTGTCCAAGATCAATTACTACACTTTACTCAGTGTGTTAAGTCCAAAAGGGAATCTTTGATTAAACTTCCATACTTTGATTCTGAAGTGAAAAACACTCACACTGTTGGAAAGTAAATATCACATTTTTAACAGAAATGTAAAATGTTTTTTTCCTTCCTTTCAAGAGTGCTTTTTGCTTGTAATGCTTCCCTGCTGTGACTGCTCTACTGGTCAAACAACCATTTCTGCAAGAAAGCAAGTAATTCTGATTGGAATGAATGGTAGTTTTCTCCCTCATACATTCTATTTGATTACTTGTGTAGTAAAGTAACTGATCTATTTTTTTAAAAATTCATATTTGTCAGGAAGATGCAATCTGTCCCTTCCAACTGTCAGCTGCTCCTGTGGAAAGACTTGGGAAATAAACATTAGTGATCTGGTTGAAAGCGGTTATTGACAAGCCACAGTTCATTTTGAGACTTTGTACACATTTGATTTGTTCACTACATATGAAGATCTCAAGATTACTGCTCCAGGAATGTCACGGCAGGCTTTTGTTAGCATGCTTGATCAGAGCACTAAATTCTATGGTTGGGTGAGTATATCTTTAAAACAATCATGTACTTCATTGAATGACTTTGAGATGTCTCTGTATAGTCTTCTTGTCTGTTTTGTTAACCTTCCACCATCAGAGTGGTAAGTTATGTGGACACACAATGCAGAAATCATTCCTGGAATGGTCCTATGAAAAATTTGAGGTTGAAAGGCTGCCTCAGGTGCAACAGTTTCAATGCCCTGCATGCATACCCACCATGTTGGCTGTTGCAGTGGATGGAAACCGCATAAACTTTACGCTTTAGAGCCAACTGGGGTGTGTAAATTTCTTGTCCTTTAAAACTTTAGAGTGTCATAGATGTAACCTCTACATTCAACTCCTGTTCTTGCTCTTTTTTGACCTAATGGATTTTTTGAAGGTGTGTTTCTGGCCAAGGATGCTGAGGTGGCCTCCTTTGTTGACTACGTTCATGGATCAACTCGACATGTAAAGTTTATTTCCAATCCTTATATTATAAATTATAGCCTACTTCCTGAATATTGTATTTTATTTACCCCATATAATATCATATAACCAATAATTAATCTTTAATGTACAATGTTCTGTACATCTGTTTTTTTTAATCTGTAATAGAATCCTGGGAAAGGGAGGTGTGGTTCAGGCGAGTGGGTGGCAGCACGAGAGTCTTCAAACAAGTCTGCAAGCAAAGTAGATTAGGAAGGTGTTGAGGTTGCTGTCTGCTGTCATGGGATTCTGCTAAAGGGACTGAATATGTTCCGTGGAGAGATTTTTGCATACCCCTTATATCTCCAGAAACAGCTTGCTTCACAGAATGTGCAGTTCTTTTGCTCTGATGTGGTATGCAAATACTGGCCATATTTGCAGAGGGTTGTGGGCCACTGTCCTGAGTTTCAGGACCTGTTGAACATGCGTCGCTTCCTCTCCATCATGCATGCTAAAGCGCATTCCTGGATGTGTGAGGTGATTATGGCCTTTGTGCTCATTATTACTGGTCTTCTTCCAACCCCTGTCTTTGTTGTAGTTGCAGTGGGGAGGACGAAGTCAAGAGGGAGCAGGAACAACGATAGGGGAGGAGGTCGAACAGGTTAACAGCTTCCTCTCTGGAGCAGCCATATGTTCCAATTACATGTCAAAAGCTGGTAAATATTGTTTTCAGTGCATCTAAATATTTTTTTTATTATCTATTGTATTCCTTTCCTAATATGCATTGTGTATCAAGTCCGCACAGATATCCTTACCATCAGGCCAGTGGCTGGAACAAGTGGAAGCAGAAAACCTTGACGGACATTGGCCAAACAATACATCAAGGTAAAGACCAGACCTTTGTTTTTTATTAACAGCCCTTTTTTTTTTTTCTTGTTTTGGCTCAGTGATTTGTTACTCAAACATTGATTTTGACAGACTGTGCAAAGGATTTCAGAGGCAACTGAGGAGCTAAAGAAACTGACTACAGAGTTGTCGATCCTGGAAGACACAGTCCAGCAATGGGTATCTGATGTTAAACAGTGGGCTGCAGGTACTGTGAAACTTTCATTTCATGTAGGTTTTTCCCTCAATTTTTGTAAAAGTTCCTTGAAAAAGACTTGAATTATAAACTTATGTTGGTGTGAGTTGATTTATACTTTGATCAAAATGTCAAAAGGAACACCCCGTCAAAATGACCTGGAGAAAACCATTGAAGGACTGTACCTAAGCATCAAGCAGAGAAAATATCAGCTATATCGTCAGTCTGGTAAGACAAAAATACCACAACTAAGACTGAAACTTTTTTTTCTTACATGAAAAAAGGCACTAAGGACTTGAAAAACATACGGGAAAATACAGTTTTGGGTTGCCCAGACTCAATTAAATGGGTATTTACCTGTAACTGGGTTGGCATACACAAATGTTTTTGATTCCCATTCTAGATGGGAACAAGCGGAGACATCAACTAAGGAAAAAGATTGCTGCAGAGAAGAGAGCCTTAGAAAATGCTATCACAAAATATAATGGTCTTGTGGGGGATGCTGACAAACTCCCTTCTCCCAATGAGCTCTTGGCTGGGGAAAATTAATCCTGGCCTTGGGAATGTAAGTATATAAAAACACAACTGTTTGCTCACTTAAATTCCAGCAAAAGGATTTGGACAATGCAATCAGGCAAGTTTTGTCTGTTTCATATATTTGAGTTATTGCCCTTACTGGTTTAGAAGCCAGGGAGACAAAGTACTTTGGGTTTTTTTTTGTTTTTTTTCTATTAGTGAGTGAACTTTTTGTTGGGTGGGGTTGCAGATACAAGCTTCACTGTCCTATTATAATAATTTATTGTCCCTCTGAAGAAGTAGGATAGCATCATGGGAGCTGAGATTGGCAGTGCATTGAAAGCCCCAAATATAAAACTACATGTTAAAAGACATGGATGGAAATTTTACACAGCTTTCTTAGAGAAATGGAAGATAACTGATAAAATTTCCCTGAGAGAGTGTCCCAAAGGGATTAACAAAATTCAACCTAATCTAAAACAAAACTTAATGTGAGTTGCAGGTCATGGTGATATGGTGAAGAAAAAAGGGGTTTATGACAAGGTAATGCTGCTGACCAGACTGAAAGAAGAGGAGGTTATTGTGGTTCGTGAAATCAAGCAGCACTGGGAGTACTTGAGGAGTGTGATGGGAATGATGGAAGAGCTTTCCTCACAGCTTTCTGAGGGGATCACCCTGCATGGTAAGTTAAATATTCTTTCACAGTTTGCATGGATCTCCAGAGCTCATAGCATTGATTTGCTTTTCCTTTTTGATGTAATTGTCAGGCAGCACTGAGGCATTGAACTGACAGAGAGAGAGAGGGCTACTCTGTCTGCTGAGGAGGAGAATGTCTGCAGTTCAAGCTCAGCAGGGTGCTGCTGCACAACATACCAACATGTTTTGGGATTGCAGGCATTATCTCTGGATGACTCCTCCACTGATGAGGAAAACTTGGACAGTAGCTCCTCCACAGATGAAGAACCTTGACCTACCCCTGAGGCAGTCACCCCAGCACCCAAAGATGCATGCATATACAGACATTCCAGTGCTCTCTAGCTGCTCTTTACCAGAGCCCCAGCGGACCATTTCCTACAATGGTTCAGCCAGTGGAAGGAGCGTTAACAACACACTTTGCAGGGATGACCAAGACTAAAATACTGATGCCTGTTTTAAAGATATATTGACACTGTACTTTTATTGTGCAATACGAAAAATAAATTCCTTAAACTTTGATATTCTGTGGATTTTTTCTGCACTATTTTAAATTACTAAATTAACTATTTGGCCAATCAGATTGATGCTGTTGATGTAAATTGAGTCATTATTTCAAAACATTGAAGCATGTGTGGTTACAAAGGGCTTTTCACATAACTTGACCCAAAACACTTAATAGTGCTTGCACCTGTGTTGAAGACACTTCACTGAATAATCTCAAGCAAGCATAAATCATAAAGGGCAAACTTCTCTGAATAAGTAAAGGTGTGCAACGTAGGTCTGATATGAGCAAGGGTTGGAATGTATGAGCTTACTATTTAATCCAGTGAAATTTCCAGCCTCTTTGTTCAGTACAAGGGTATAAAGGATATTAAAGTAAAACAATGTACAGACTACATGTGTATATTAATCTATATAATGCAAATTTAAGATTGCAGTAGCCAACATGGTGTTACCCAACAGGAAGAAGCTGGGGGCTGATCCTGTCATAGCTTCCTTAATTCAGTGAAACGTGTATCATGTACTTGGTCCAAATCAGCGCCCATATGTGGCAGGTATCTACAGGCATTTCCTGGGCTACCATGCAAGTGTAAAAGCTTAACAATGCACAAGTTCTACAGAAGCTATGGGAGGCTGAAATTCACACTGATTTTTGAAAATGGTGTCCAGAATAAACATGAAGTTTTAGCTTAAGTTATTTTTCCTAAAGCTCTGGGCCTATAAACTCAAATGAGGGCCCAGGACAACTACCTTTACACAAATGTTGTCAAGGCTTGAAACAGGTTGGTGACAAGGCTGTGCTACACCTCTACCAAGCTTACAATACCTTCCATACTTGTTTCCAGAGACATGGCAGCAGTGACAATGCACTTCCATCATAAATTTGCAGTCCTCTGGACTTGTGTTGCAAATCCATAATTTCTAGATGGCTGAACAGTTCATCAGTCCTCCTAACAGCAATCATTGATGTAACTTTTTGTGGCTCTAGCTCAAATGAAAACCAGGGATACAAGGCCAGGCTTTGAGGAGACGCTCGGGGTTGGGGTTAGTAATTTCTCCAGAACAGTGCTTGGGCCCCTTAGCACCTGGAAGGCTGAAATTCACAGCACATGCTACTCTTGGGTATTAGATTATATGTGTAAAATTTGGTGTATGTAGCCCTAGTAGAAATATCAGAACCTGGAATTGATCCTCATTACTGCTCAAAAAGGCTCTAAGAGTGCAAAGGTCGCAGACCCTGATTTTCCCCAGTTTCACAAAGGTGTATTTTTTTTTCCTGACAACCTAGGAAGTTGAAACTTTAGTATGTTATTCTGTTCTCCCTAAGGATCACATCAGTGGTGGTTTGACATCCCTAAGTCCTTTCTGCTGCCCATACAGGGCATGGCAATGTCCAATTAAGACTGTAAATGAAGCACCATAACTTGGTCAAATTTGCTCCAAATAAAATGAGATTTGTAGGACGTGTTCACAACCTTGCCATTAACCGATATTCAAAATTTTGAAACCCCACCTCCTCCCTGAAGCTACTTCCTGTTTGGGAGGGGCTTATAAAATTATTCCACCAGATTATGATTTCACAATTTCCTGAGGTCCCACAGTTCCAGTTTCAGGTCTGTATCTACTGTAGAGGCCAAATGAGAGCTAAAGAGCAACAGGGTCAAAAGGGCCGACAGGCCTCATGGCTCAGTTAGGCCTCAAAGGGTAAAGTGTGCCTTTTGAGGCTTCTTTTAAGGTGCATGTGTCTGACACCAATCTTATTCCAAGTCTAAGAAGAAAAAAGATCATTTGGAACATTTTCACACATTTAAAGCCTGATTTTGTCTTGTTTTATAGCAGGTGTTAATGAACCTGCTATTTCAGCTCACCAGGAGCCTCATTTCCTGATACATGATTAAGCTATTGTATGGATATAGAGCTTAATATAAGGAATTACTTAGTCTTATTGTCATAATCCTTATCATCTGATAAGATCTACAGGCCTCATCTGATCTACAACCAACTTGCAGGATCAGATATTCATGACAGAAACCTTGCAAAAAATGCTAAACATATTGTGCTCTTTACTGTGAGGGTGGTTGAAATTCACATTTTGGACTGTTTTATGTGACAGTGTCTGATCTAATTCACAACTGGTACAAATTTGGGGATTGTGGATCAAGCTAAAGTTTATGAAAAAGGCCCTCAAAGTTGTGTATGTGTGTACGTGTGTGCACGTATGGGCGTGCATGCTGCTGGGGGCGGTAACCTTCTCAGACTCCGAGAGGTCAGAGTTCAGCTGACGAAGCATCCCTTCAGCGAGCTTTGGACGACAGGAGAGACTTAATGGTAAGGAATTAACTCAAGAAAACAATATATGAACATCCAAATGAAGGCAAATTGCTTCGTTGTTTGTCATCTCCTAATGCTCTCACTTCCGTGTTTCTCAAAATTCGGATAGTATCTTAGCAGTAATCATATTAATAAGAGTTGTTGTAGTTATCGCCTAGATTTAATCTACTTCACTTTAGTCAATATTGTAACCTGTATGTTGTTGCTGACATTCTAGTTAGCAGTGGGTTGGAGACTGAACCTGAGAAATTTCCCGGATATCCTAGGGTATTTAAAATGCTCAAATTAATAACATTAAATAACATGATTTCATTTTAAAAAGTCGCCTCTGAAACGTACTACTCTGTAAAAGGGAGAAAAGAATATGTTGATCATCTAGATTTCTGACTAATTCTTAAATCAATAATTATAAATAATTATCACATCAATATAGTAAAAGTGAAACGAACTTGGGGTCTTCACATAGGAGAGCAAACCACATTTTATATTACTTTTTTCCATATTATATACAGGGGCAGTGAACAATAAAATCTAACTGAACACTAGTTATTAAAAAGCCAATTTGCTTTTCTTGTCACTGAGATATAAATCTTTAAATTAACAGCATGTATATTCTACAAAGCATCAATTCATAAGAAGGCTAATTGAAATAAAATATAAAATTACCAAGCTGAGTAGATTATGTATGGATTGTGCTAGTATCTGTTTTCTCACACAAGTGCTCAGTCCTGCACTCAGATATTTATTATATATATGTTACAAATATTCAATTTACTTAGTTCCAGCAGTATGTAGTTTAAACAGCCAAGTTAGATTAAGCATGTCAACAATTTTATTGGACTTAATATGTCTTTCTTTTTGCTGTAAACTGAGGCAAATTGCCAAGATCTCTAGGCAAGTCCTTTGAGCCTTAGCCTGGCTCCTCTTGAGACCAGAAATGACACAAGCTGATCACTTATGATGGTGTTTTTTTCCCTTGTCACAGGTAAAAATCAAGTTGTTTTTTTTAATTCCAAGTTCATGATGTCTCGAGGCTCTACAACAACCCTCTGCATCAACTGCAAAGCAGTGATTGCTGTGGCCACCAAGACCTGCAAGTCCTGCCAGACAGTGCAGCCAAGGAAGCAAAGGCTGGCTAAAAAGCTTCAAAGATTTGAGGCCAAAAAAGAGAGCTGGCTGAAAAAACAAAGAAACAAGACCACCTCACATGTTATGGATGAGGCATCTGTGTTGGTATGTGTTTAACATCTTTAATTGAATTTTACAAGTTATGGGTGACTATGTGACACTTTTTTTTTAGTTGGAAAAATTGCATGCACTGGGACACAGAACTGTGGTGATCATTGCCAAACCAGGCAAAAAGCCTCCCACTTGGCATACACAGGTCGTGCACCCCAAGTGGCAGCTAACAGATCATGCTGCAAAGTACCTTGACCGAATGAAGGCCTTATTTGAGGTGCTGGTCACTGGTAAGCCTGTCTATCTGCAGTCTTTTATAATTTCAATGTATAGCTCTGCCTATTCTTAATACTCAACAATTCATGAAAGGTAGTTGATTTCATAGTGTGTTCATAATTTGACAGTTCAACTCAATGAATATATACATGAATATAAAATAAATATTAATGAGAAAAATTGTCATCTGGTAACATCAAGTCTGTCCATGTCAGTATCTCAAATAACCACGGTAACACACAGAACAAAACAACTTTACTCTGATCATTTTGTCCTTTTGTTTCATTGAGGTTGGATGAACCACCAGTCCTCCACCTCTGTCCAGCCCACTGCTGCCATACACCCCTTGACTACATCTGTCCAGCCCCCTGCTGCCATCCACCCCTCGACCACCTCTGTCCAGCCCCCTGCTGCCATCCACCCCTCGGCCACCTCTGTCCAGCCCACTGCTGCCATCCACCCCTTGACCACCTCTGTCCAGCCCCCTGTTGCCATACACCCCTTGACTTCATCTGTCCAGCCCCCTGCTGCCATCCACCCCTTGACCACCTCTGTCCAGCCCCCTGTTACCATACACCCCTTGACTACATCTGTCCAGCCCCCTGCTGCCATCCACCCCTCGGCCACCTCTGTCCAGCCCACTGCTGCCATCCACCCCTCGACCACCTCTGTCCAGCCCCCTGCTGCCATACACCCCTTGACTACATCTGTCAAGCCCCCTGCTGCCATCCACCCCTCGGCCACCTCTGTCCAGCCCCCTGCTGCCATCCTCCCCTTGACCACCCCTGCCGTCATCCAGCCACCACTGTCATACTGCCCTCCTGCTATCAAACCTCCCACTGTCCTGACATCCACGCCCCTGCCACGCCTCCTGAAATTCAGCCCTCCACCAGTGTTGTGTACACAGTAGCGAAAAAGAACCAGGGGATGTTGTAGTGAAATAGTTATACTATATAAATAAGTACTATAAATAGTGTCTGTATCCAATTAGTATTGTAGTTGTTTTTGCTTATTTTATTTTCTGTAGTACTGTCAACTTATGACATTATAATATTGCCGTAAAAGATTCTGTTGCCATTTAGGTTGTGATGAAAAAATCTTCTCACATGTATGGGAATATCATGTCATCATGTCAAATGACATCAGTGTCAGTCAGCTTGGAATGAGATCAGACTTCAACAATAATAGCAGTAGTAATATTAAAATGACATATCTTTAAAGATATTTTCTTTATCTTCTACAGATGTACCACCAAAGAAGAAAGCAAAGAAGAAGAACAACAAGAAAGATTCACATGAAGGTCATTTGGTTATACTTTACATTCCCTCATTTCAAATAGGACAGTATCCATATTTAATTGTTCTTCTACATTTTCAATATGACATCAATCCATCCATCAATTTATATTCCTTTCATAGATTGAATGCACTTCAATGTGCATTACAGTAGGATAAAAATGAAAACATAAAACAACAACACAGTGGAAAACAAAGATGGACTTAGAAAAAAGACTAAACAAACCCAAATAGTTAAAAAATAAATGTTTTACCAACAATGAGACTTGAAATAAATATAATTTCAAGCAAAAAAAAAATACAAAGGCAGAAACAAAGATAACCTAAGATAGTGATGAAATGAGTAATTAAATGATATAGAGTTATTATCACACATAAAATTGAATTGAAAAACACAACATCAAAACCTTGACTGATTAATTGATTTTAAGTTTTTGTCAAAAAGTATGCACACTTGTACACTGTTGCAGAGCTTCACAGTGAAATGAAGTACCACCATCAATTTTGATCTGATCTATTAAGTTAAAAGAGAGAAGCTAAAGGGGCTGCTGTCCTGGTTTGTAAACTAAATGCATCTATGAGAGGACATCTGGTGCAAGGCTGTGTAGTGCTTTAAAAACAAATGTAATAATAGTAGAATCAATATGAGAAATCACAGGCAGCCAGTGCAAAGATTTTTTATTTGTGTAAAGTGTGCCTTTCTATTCTTCTGTTCTTTGTTGGCACTGGTAGTTCTGCACTTTTAGTCAACTGCAGTTTATTGTATTTTTTGGAAGGCTAAAAAGGAAAACTTAAAAATAACTTGCTCACAATAAAATGTGCATTAAACTCTCTTTGTTGTGCAGTGTTAAGCAAAAACTGTTGTCCTGAATAATAATTTCATTTCTGTGAATCCCTTAGTTCTGTTATGTAAAAATTAAAAAAAAAAAAAAAATCTAAGCGTGAGCTTTTTGCTCTTTCAGAATGCAGCCATTTGGTCGAGGGAAAGGACCAGTATTACCCGGTGAAGCAAGTAGTAAAGACCAAAATGCAAAAGGTTGTCATTTGTCATTATTTGAAGTAGAATTTTAATGTAAATATAGACCTTTAATGGATGTATTTTGTGGATTTCATTCACCACATTTCTGAAGTCCTCTGACAGTGAAATTTTTCTTAAATATTTTTTAGGGGAACCAAATGGAGTTGGTGGAGTGGGAACCCTGCTCTAAGTGGTATGTATAGTTTCTTTTTATTTTACAAATAAATTGTCAAAGACTAAGTATTCATGAAATGGCAGTTTGAAGGTATTTATTTAAAATGCTTTTGTGTTGTTTATTTATATTAACTTATTTTAAATTGCTAGTATACACAGAGAGTGCATACAAACACCTCAGTCAAACTTTTACCAAAGGTAATTTACAGGAAACATGAGTATAGGGTACAAACTGGTGCCCACTGTAGCCCAATGGCTTCTATCATCACATTGTCATTGAATCTTTTTTTTTTTTGTTTATTGCAGTGGGAAGACGTGGCCTCTACAGTGGGTGGCTAAGGAGAACACCAAGAGTTAAAACACATACAGACATACGCCTTTACTCATGCACACCAATAAACAAACCCATGCTAATGCAGGCACACACACACCCACACACACATACACGTTAACAACAAGCACTTGTGAGCACAGGTTAGTTGCTGCCCTTTGTATGATTTAAAAAGACAGTATTATTTTTTGAGTTAATCATATATGCAGTACTCACAAGTTTTAGTCTCGAATGTTTTCAAACTAAACAAATCAACCCAATTCTTTAAATTGTTTACCATAAATGTTTGACTGTTGTTCTTTTCCTTTTTTGACATTTTGTTGATATGCTATTCTGCTCATTGGGCGAGAGATGGGGTACATTCTGAACCGGTCTCCAACTGATCACAGGGCAACATAGAGAGACAGACAACCATTCACACTCACACTCATACCTAAGGGCAATTTAGTCACCAATTAACCTAATTTTTGGTCTGTGGGATGGAGCGGAAGTGCCCGCAGAGAACCCATGCATGCCCGGGAAGAACATGCGAACTTCACAGAGAAATGGCCTGCCCGAATCGGGACCGTCTTGCTGTAAGGCACATGCACTAACTGCTGTGCCACCATGCTGCCTTTTATTAATATCGTTATTGTTTTTGTTATTGTTGGTTTTGTTGTTATGTCAATAATTCATATTCTACAGAAATACAATAAAAAATATTTGAAAAGGTATTATGTAGATGTTGTAATGCATTACATACATTCATACAGACAGATTTATTTATTGATTGAATGAATGATTTACCACAGGAGGAAAGGTTTGTTAAATCCCTATCCCAGCTGTCATTGGGCGAGAGGCGGGGTACATTCTGAAGCATGTTTTTGGTCTGTGGGAGGAAGCAGGAGTGCCCGGAGAGAACCCACACATGCACAGGAAGAATATGCAAACTTCACACAGAAAGACCCCTGTTCCCTCCACCACACTGAGTCAGGTGTGGGCTGATGGTTAGCGCAGATCTGCGTGATTAAGCATACGTATTGTCGTCATTACTAAGCTGAACAGTTTTTCACACACTCACAAACACACGTGAGTGTGTGAAATGTTAATAACAGAAAGAACATTAATCTAGTCTCAAGGCTTTAACTTAACTCTAAACACTAGAGAGGAGCCTGAGGAGTCAGCTCTGTCAGGATCTGACGTCACTTTCCAATCATGGAAACAAATCAAATCAGTTTGATGTTGAAGATTAGAAAAAAATAAACAGCCTACAAGCTCTGACCTCCTCATGGTTGTAAAAAGGTCCAACCAGAGGTTCAACCTCACCTCCAATTACTGCATCAGACGTCGTTAGTCAATAATAATAATAATAATACAGACACTGAATGCCAAATGTATGCAGACGATACAGTGTTGTATGTCTCAGCAGAGACCCCATCAAGCTTCAGAGATCTTAAAGCAGACAGATGGTTAGTGTTTCAGAATGGTGACAATGGAACCACTTAACACTTAATTACAAAAATCATTATCAATGTGCTTTTCAATAAGAAAGAAATCCCAGATAAGTTTCACATCATTATTGATGCAAAAGAAATAGATGTGGTAAATGATTTTAAATATTTAGGTGTAACTTTAGACTCTCAACATAAGTTTGATATACATATAAAGAAGTTATCTAAAACTGTGAAAACCAGTCTGAACTGCTTTAGACTTATCAGGTCATGCCTCTCCTTTAAGGCAGCTCATTTATATCTGCATGCCATGGTCCTTTCACATTTGTCCTATTGCATCACTGCCTGGGGCCAGGCCACAAAAATGGCAACACTGCAAAATTACTGAAAAATATAATTTGTTGACCTTTTCCAACTTTATAAAATTATCTTTTCTGAAAGTTGTTCTCAAGTGCTTAAATGGACTGACTCCACAGGTGATGTCTCAGAACTTTACAAAGACAGACAGCTGTAGGACAATAAAGGGGAACAGAACACAACAAAAGTGTAAAATCCAAAGGTGCAGGACAACATTTGGGCAGTCGTCCCTCTCAGTGCAGACATACACCTGTGGAATTCTTTACCATCTGAAATTAAATCTCAAACAGAACTTAAAAAGTTCAGTGCAAAAGTTAAACAGCAGCAGAAATGTGAACATTAATTTATCACAAGAAATTATCAGTAAACTATTTTAATAACATTTAATGTTAAATGTAACTGTGTCTATTTGTGGTACTTATTGACTGTATTCACTGTATTACTGTATTTGTATAATTGTATCTGTATTCTGTATATTTTATTGTACTCTAAATCCTGACCAGGGTCAGAGACTGCACATTAGCTGAAGCTTCACGTCTTATATACAGTCACATTTTCACATTTTCTGTAGCAGTGTTGTATGTATCGTCCCTGTTAGATAAACATTAAATAAAAATAAAATATATTTGACGTTGAAACAATGTTGCTGCACAAAACTTGACATCTAACTGATGTTGCTTTGATGTCTGTCAAAGGATTGTTGTCATGTTGATTTACGTTTTTGACCAAATGATGACATTTTGATGTCAGTGTTTGATGTCATATTGATGCTGAATTGACATCAGATGCCCACTGGGAAGAGATGATACATTCAAATACAGCTGGGAAATTAGAAATGTACGTCCTCATAGTTTTATATGGTATCATGGCCGGGCAGTCAAGGCTTCAGTATTTTCAGGGGCGGGGGTTCGAATCCCACCGCTGTCAGACATGTTCTTTTTTTTTTTTTTTTTAAACTTTATTGTTTTCATTTTTTAAAGAACAGAACAATTGAAGACAGAGGACTGATTTTTCACATACAGCACACAGGGACAACAGATACATTTTGGTGTCAAATGATTAGGAGTCTTTTCCTTTTTTCAGGATTGAGTGAGTCCCACTTTCTCCAATATTCCTCTCCTCCCTGCTTTTGGAGTCGTAAAGAAAAATCATTTTCTCCATATTGAGAATGGAATTTATTATGTTTATAAGGAGTTTCATGGAGGTTCTTCTGAAGCCAGCATTTAGTGATTGCTTTTTTACTATCTTCAGAAGATATTTATCTCCTCTGCTGAGGTCCCCAGGCATACTCCCAAGATATAAGGATGAGAATGAGAAGTTAATAAACCTGTCCAGGGTCTCTGTTATAAGCTGCTCCACTCCTTTCCAAAATGTTTTTAGGTACGGACATGACCAAAAAAAACATGTAAACAGGGTCTGCTCTATACTCTCTCCAGCAAACAGATTGGGCCCACTTAGTTTTGATTTTTGATTTGGGGTAAGAAAAAAATCTAATTATATTCTTCCAGAAGAAAGAATTTGTGGAAGTGAACTGTATTTCCCAGATTTGAAACCACGCATCCTCTGAAATGTTGATGTTGACTTCTTTTTCCCAGCGTTGCCTAATATAATCTGTTGAATTCTTATTAATCAAAATAAAGCTTTTGTAAAGTTTGCCAATTATACCTTTAGAGGTTTTTTAATTATAACTATCAATAAATATCTGTATGATTCTGGGGGGTTCAAGTAAATCAGGAGTCTGTACTGTTTTTAAAAGATATGTTCTTTTGTCTTTATGAGAGCTGTGTGACCCTGAGCTGATGTAGTAAACTATTATAATCCACAGTCTGGTATTTAAAGTCCTTTATTCTACCCCTGGGCTCGTTTATCAGCCCAGGACTCTGTTACCACCTCTCTGGGCTTTTCTTTGCCCTGCTTCGAGCCTTGCAGGTTCGCTCTCTGCTGTTTATAATTTCACATCTTTATTGAGAAATCCAAAAGGTCTGGCACCCAAACCTGAAGTGTCCATGACCTGAAGTGCCCTTAAATCCCTGCGAACAACATGCAAAGAAACACCTGACAGACTGCAAACTGGGCAAATTGTTCGTGATAATTCGTTGATAACCCGGAAGCTTATGAACGTAGCCTTCAAGTTAAAGCAATAAAGAAAAAGGACTTTTTAATATCTCTTTATATAGTTGTGATACTCTCTCAACATTATTCCATGCTTCTGCTATGCATTCATGTACTGTAAATAAACCAATCCATAAAATGTATTTAACATATTGAACAAAAATCAGAGAGCGTACGCCTCCTCCTCCTTTATTGCATCTTCTTTTTTGCAGCTTTGAATGTTTTGTTTTTAAAGTTAATGTGCCTTTTAATTTGATATCTTTAGTTATAGAAACAAGTATAGTCGAGATGTAAACATGCTGCATCTGAAGTATTTTAGTAAAATAAATGTTGTAAAATGAGTTGATGTACAAGCACAATAGGCTATAAGCAACATTATTTGCAACTAAAACAGATTAACTAGATGTTTTCTGCAATTCTCAATGACTTAAACAAGACATGTGACATAGTTGGGACTTTTGTCGAGTGAAAGAAGTTTATGTACTCAGTCTGATTTGTTTCCATGAATGTTTGAAATGGCAGATTTTGTGTCATTAAAATGAGTATTGTGTATTTACTTACATGATGCACCATAAAAAATAATTATAACTTAAGAATTCTGAAAAATGATGGTAAATTAAATCTTCAATACAAACACATATTAACTGTGAATATTCTTTTATTAGACAAATTGATTAAAGATGCTTGATTGTAAATGATAATGTTCTGAATATTGAATCAATGTTAGATCTGTAGTTAGTATACTGAGGACTATATGTTTGTTTGTTTTGTTAATGGTGGGGGTGCTTTCTTTTGTTCTTCAATTACTCGTCAGTTTTATGACTTTGGTCATAATTTTTTAACAATAATAATGATAAAAATAATAATGAAAATTGTTGTTATTATTACTATTGTGTGACTTCATTCTCACATTGGTCTGTGATGTGAAATTTCTTGAAATGCAAATGAAAAAGTTACTCTATAACTGAGAGGAAGGTGCTTACTGGGATTAAATAATGAAATATAGAGATTATACTTGACTATGATTATTTACTGATTTAAACTTTGTAAATGTTGGAAAAATCCTTTACACCAGTTTGTTTGCAACAATACAAATGAATGAATATTTCTTTAAATATCTGCTACGTTAAATGCTTCTTTAAAACATTATCATTGTTTTTAATTATAATATTATTGGATCTTAAACTGAAGCATTTCATTATATTATTATAGCTATCCTTAAAAACAGTCCTTTTCTTTTTACAAGGGCATAAAAAAGGAGATCGGTACAATATTAGGACAAAGGCTTTTATTTTGAAGGCGTATCCCCGGAAGTGGTGCAGCAGTTCAAACATGGCGGATGTTGTTTTGGTCGGTGTGCCGGTGCCGTGACGTTTATCCAGCTTTACCTCCGTTACTCACCGACAGCCCCGCGGTTACCGGGGCCGTGACCCTCTGCCAGTCTCCCGTTTCTCCTTAGAGCCCCTCTTCCGGCTTTTTCCCGGGACTTTAGGCCTGTGTGTGCAGCATGAAGCCTCCCCCCCGGAAACGGTCCAAGCCGGATCGGACTCTCCCGCAGTCCCAGCTGAGGCGGTCCGGGAGGTGGCAGAGACGCGAGCTGATGAGGCTGCTGAGCGGGCTGAAGAGGCTGAGCCGGGCCGGGGACGGAACCGGGGACGGAACCGGGGACGGAACCGGGGACATGGACCTTTCTGTCCTGAGGACGACCGTGCGCACGCGCACTGAGGCAGAGGTACGACAGTCACCAGGTGGACACACCTGAGCAGTCTGTGAGTTTGTCTTTAAAATCTGAACGAAAGGATCAAGTCCAGACAGACTGGACTGATTTTATAAACTGTTTAACCTGTTCAGACCCTTTTTTTAACCTGCTGCTCTAAAATGATAAACTCATAAAGAAAAGAGTGAATCTCTGAAACCACAAGGTCTGTTTGAATCATTCTGGAGTCATGATAAAAGTAATGTTAAGTTAATTATCAGTATGTGTGTTACTGGGACAGAGGAAATGAAGATAGAAGTCAGAATCATTTAAACATTTCATCCTCGCCTAAAATTAAAACAAGTTTTTATAGTGAATATCTGTTTGGAATGATGCAGCTGCAGCTTTAGAACTCTATGAATGAATGTGAAAATATGTGAACATTACTTCTGCCAAGTTTGAGTCTGATAAAGTGATGCAGAGCAAAGTTAGAGAGGTTTGACTACAGAGTGGTCAGGCCCAATCCATTAGTCCCATTTGACATTTCTGATATACCAAACTTTAGATTTCACTTTTATGTCACTTTGGTGTTCACTACAGCCAGTTACAACAGTTTAATATTCTTCTGTTTATCCAAGGACGACTTTGAAACAATAAAATAAAAAAATAAAATAAATTAGAAGAAAATGTTTCTTTTTGTAAAAACTAAGCAGAACTCTACATTTTCAAATAAATCCATACAGATCAACGTAAGTTTGAATCAAAGTGAAACAGATTTGGATATTTGATCATTCATTTGCTTGGTGTTGGCGTTGTGTTTGTGTGTAAAATGCCTTATATGGTCGTGTAGCTGAAAGTTTCCTGTTTAATCTAATTACTTTATTTCTACATGAACAGTTCAGTTTTTCTTACGTTTTGTTGGAGAGCGTGAAGACTTCCTGAAATCAGGGACTCTGGGGTTTAATAGTTTAAACTGTTTATTGAGTTTATTTTTAGTCCTGTCCCTCGTGTCTTTGGGTCAGATGTCTTCTCTGGCTGCAGCTGGTCTTGTCCTCATGTTGACGAGGTTTTGTCCCGTCAGATCCAGAAGGAGGTGGATGCTCTGAAGGACAGGGTCATCACCTCGGCCAGCGTAGAGTACAGGAGGAGGAGACGGGAGGACAGGAGGGACAAAAAGCCCGTCCAGCTGTGGACGCACATGGCGTCTTCGGTGACGGGGACGCTGGAGGAGACCATCAACACGGCCTTTGCTCAGGCGAGTCCAGCTCACGTCAAACTGTGTGCACCTGCTTCACCATGTGACTTTACCTTCTGCCCCAGACTCACCTGCCCAGGTGTGACCCCCCCCCCCCCTCTCTTTATCAGATGCTGATCGTGTCGTCCACTGAGCCTCGAACCCTGAAGAACTGTGACCCCCCTGAGCTGCACATCCAGAGACTGGAGCACAGCAGGGGGCCGGGCCGAACCGTGACCCCCAGACCCCTGTCCAGACCAGCACCTGCAGCAGGTGATCATCATGACACCTTTATTAAAGAGCACTTTAAAACAGAAGTTTACTAAAGAACAAACACTAAAACCCAAAAACCACAGCACAAGGACACAGAAACAGAAGCTCAGTTCAAATCAAGGCTCACCTACAGAGAGACACAAAAGAAAAAAAGACACGAGCGAGGAAAGTTAAGAGGAGAGGAACTGGAGCTTCAGGAGTCAAGAGACTCAGAGGCTCCTTTCCATGTGTCACAGGAACCAGACAATACAGGGAGGGACCATAAAATGGGACCATGAGGACTGAAATAAAAGCTATAAACATAAACTCAGTAAGAAAAAGAAACAAACAAACAGGACAGCAATTATAAAAAAATTATATGATGATAAAATAATAATAATAATAATAATAATGGTGATAAAACAGAATTGCAGATATGAGCCATTCAGATGTCTAAAAGGTTATGTATGAAAAGATTTAAAGTCTAACAGAGGTGAATCATAGATTAGATTAAATCTGAATTAAAAGTAAGTAAGTGCATTAATGTTGACATAACAGAAGGTGAAATATAAGAGGATGAACTTTAAAGTAGTGGGAGGTAAAACGAATAATACTGACAGAAAAAATAAGAGACAGTAAAGCTGAAATATGAGAGATAAAAGATAAAAGACGACATCACAGAGGAACAAGTCCGTAAACGGGAGTTTTTAACAGTGACTTAAAGAAGCGACAGACTCTGCAGCCTTACCTCCTTCAGCAGGTCGTTCCAAAGTCCAGGAGCTCTGATGGAGAAAACTGTCATCTTTGGTTTGAGACTCAACTTTGGAAAGACCAGGAGGCCTTCGCCAGAGGATCTATAGCCCTGTTTACACCAGAGCGTTCACAGTTCGGTTCGTCTTGGTACAGCTCGCTTTTTGTGGCGTTTCCATAGCCAAAAACCGGGACAGGACCCCTTACGAGAGAACCATGCCGTCCTACCTTTTGGAACCCTTCTGTTGGAGTGCCAAGCATACCGATCTGACCGCAGAAGGTGGAGCTAGAAACACTGCAGTCGGCTGATTGGTCGAAGGAGATGTCAGTTCCTGTGAGACAGCGGAACAACACATAACCCGCCATGTTTAAATCTCCACTCGTCTTCGTGAAGATAACTCTCTGCACACAGCCTTCTCTGAAACAAAGCTTGGTTTAGCTTGGTAACAAAAAGCCACATGCTGGTCACAAAAAAGAAGAACTGCTGGATGTCTTCCATCGTTGCTCTTTTACTGTGACACGTTTTCTTCATTGTTGTATTTAATAGCCTGGTGCACGGTGTCGCGCTGCTATGACTTTAAGCTATCAGCATCCGGCTACTAAGTAGGGCTCTGTTGGCTGTGGAAACGCAAACAGGATCAGGCTTTACTGATCCGGCCTGAGCCAAACCGTGCAGATCCATACTGGACCACTTGGTGGAAACAGGGCTTAAGGCTGTGGGCCACTTCATAAGGTAAGAGCTGCTCTGGGGGACACGGGTCTGCAGCCCCCGACTCCAGAGCCACATGAGGCTCTTTTGACTCAGAGGACAGAAAAGAACCAAACTGGTTCTTAATCTTTCATTAAACTCTAATTTATTTCTGCATGATTAAACGCTGTGTTTCTATTAAATGATTATTTCAAAACTTGGCTGCTGTGATGGGATTCAGACTTTTAAAGGGAGGCGTGTCGGCGATGAAGCTTCAGAAAAGACGAGGGAAACGGAGGAGATGATAAATTCAGCACAGCTGTGAGCGTGTTGTTAGATAAGGGATTTTTACTTTAACATATCAGGATGTTTTTATCACCATGTCTGCTGTGTGTGAGTGCAGAATGTAGGAAGGAAATGATTTAAGTTTAAAAAGTCAGAGAAAGACCTGGTGACCCACCTGATGATGTCAGACAAAGATTTAGGATTCTCCACTGAAAGTAAAACCTGATCCTGTGGGAGAAACTGAGGAACAAAGAAAAGGAGTACCAACAGTGATGACACAGGCTCATCTTACTGACAAGCCTGATAAATGAAATAACACAGCACTGTTATGATTTTCACTCTAAGTTAGTTATTGCACTGAAATATAGAAGATCAGTAAAGTCAGGAGCAGAGCTACTGAGTCCTGCTGAGTGATGGAGCAGTGTGCTCACTGTGCCCTCATGTTCAGTCTCTCCTCCATCATGAATGTCAGACTAACAGTATCCTCCCCCCCCCCACACAGGTTTAGGGCGACCCCGCTCCTCCTCTGTCCTGGACGTGGCCCCGGCCCAGGCCCCCACAGCTGCCCCTCAGCACCAGCCCTCTGCTGCCCCCTGCTGTCAGGGAGCTGCTGCAGGACCACCAGGGTCTGACTCTTCAGCTGAGGGGGCAAACACCCAGAAGCCCTCAGGGCCTCAAACCCCCGCCTGCACCCTGCTGGCCCCTCATGCCGCTGCCCCTCTCCCTGCCCCGCTCAGCAGAGGCAGCGGGTCCGTGCTGAAAGACCGTCCCAGGATGTTGGGGGTGAAGTGTGTGGTGGACTTCGAGAAGATCTACAGGTTCCTGAGCGTGGTGCTGAAGCCTGATGAGGAGTGTCGCCTCACTCCCATGGGTGAGTCCGGAGGTGGATCTCAGGACATTTAGGGGCCGCTGTGGTTCAGTCTTAAGCCTGGTTACTGTAAACAGACTTTACCACAGGACACTGGGCTCAAAACTGCACTCACACACCAGGGCACATATGTGGGGATGTGGGACATGTACTGGATTTAACTAATCAAACAGGTCTGAGCCCCCTGTTGGATAATTACTGCATGGGTGATTATCTTTAGGAAACAAGTTCTTTAACTCCAGCTGATGACATGAGCAGCTTCTCATTTCTTCAACAACCATGTCAAAGACACATCCTGTGGTCGTGGAAAAGATGTTAGTCTGTTTAAGAAGGGACAAATCATTGGCATCAAGCAGAGAAAACACCTAAGGAGATTGAGGATTATTTTTTTATGATTAACATTTTATTTCCATTTTTGCATTGATACAATTAAGAAAAGCAATGGAGAAAAAAAAGGGAAAAAATAATAATAATAAAAATATGTTCATTCCTCTCCGGCCTACAAAATCCACTACTGTGCCCCTCCATGGATCTAAACCAACTGTATTGATGTGAACAAGAAAAGAGCTGCCATCACTGACACAGGCCTATATCACTAAACAAATAAATATGACAGAAAAGATCAGGCCCTGCATCAAAGAGTCAGTTGGATAAAAAATCAATAAAGGTAATAATTTTATGGCTAATAATACATTTAAAAAAATACCATTAAGAAAGAATGTGACTATAAAATAATAATACAAAATAAATACATTATTAAAAGAAAAATTCAATAAATAAAACAAAATGTTTTATATATATGCATATATACACGTACACACACACACACACACACACACACACACATATATATATAAATATATATATATATATATATATATATAGATATATAGATATAGATATATAGATATATATATATATATATATCTACACACATACATGCACCCATATATACATACATACATCACATAATAGGAAGCACTATAGTGCATTCATCCACAATATCTGTAGATTTGCATCTCTCCATCATATGACCCTCTTCAGGACCCCTTTAAATGTTAAGTATTTACCCCACTTTGCATCAAATAGATCCAGTCTATCCAGCTGTTTATATGACATTTTTTCAAATGCAGCAACTCTTGCCATCTCCACCGTCCACTCCTGAAAAGAAGGTACCCCCCCGGTCTTCCATCCTCTCATAATACTAGTTAGGACATACCTTTTAATGTGGTTTAATGTGTTGAATGGCATTTTTGTTTCTATGATCTTACATAAATTATCATAAATGTTGGTCCAGAATTGTTGAACTTTATCAGTGTCCAACACATTATTAAAAACTGGAAGGATAGTGGGGAACCATCGTCTTCAAGGAAGAAATGTGGTCAGAATAAAATCCTGAATGATGGTGATCGGTGAGTCACTTAAACGTTTGGCCAAATCAAATCAAAGAAAAACAACAGGAGAACTCAGGGGGGTGTTTAATAGTGAAAGTAAGAGCATTTCCACACACACAATATGAAGGGAACTCAAGGGATTGGGACTGAACAGCTGTGTGGCCTTAAGAAAACCACTAATCAGTAAGGCTAAGCAGAAAAAAGGCTTCAGTTTGCTAGGGAGCATAAAGATTGGACTGTGGAGGACTGGAAGAAGGTCATGTGGTCTGATGAGTCCAGATTGACCCTGTTCCAGAGTGATGGGAGCATCAGGGGAAGAAGAGAGGCAGGTGAAGTGATGCACCCATCATGCCTAGTGTCTACTGTCCAAGCCTGTGGGGGCAGTGCTGTGATCTGGGACAAATCTGTGACATTGGAGAAGCTTAAAGAAACAATGACACAGAGAATGAGACTGTAATCAAAGATAAAGGCCAAAGGTCAATTATAAGAGTGTGGGACCTTTTTTATTTGGTGGCCTTTTTTTTTGGCCCGGCAGTGTATATGTAGGGATGTCCTGTAGTATGTGGTGAAAATAAGAGAGTGGGTAAGAAGAAGCAGCTCAGGGTTTGAGGATCAGAGGAGACTATCAGCTGGTCTGCAGTGAGCAGCTCTCATCACGCAGCCTCGTCGGTTTAATCACATTTATAATCCAGCAGATTCTGTTTTACAAACTCAGGACAAAACAGAGGAGCTGAGTGAAAGTTCATGTTCACAGGAAGTGCTCAACTCATACTGGTTTATTATTTAGTAAAGACTGAAGCTGTGGTTTAATGGTGCGTTTACTAGGGCTGAACGATTTGAAAAAATAATGTAATTGTGAATTTTTTCCCCAATATTGAGATTTACTCTGCAATTGTTTTAATGTTCCTCTTCTTTTGTATTCTTAAACAAACATAAGCAGTAGATCTTTTTATAGTAAAACCAATATGACATTAAATTAATCTGAGGATAAAAGATTTGAGAAAAAGTGGAGAAGTGAAGAACAGAAGCAAAATAGGTAAGAAATTGTAAAAACTGGTTAAAAAAAATGGTACGAAAGCAGAAAAAAGTTTATAGGTGCAAAATAGGTATGAAATTGCAAAAAAAAAGGCAAAAAATATTCAAAAGTGACTAAGGAAAATTGATTATAGCAGCAAAATTGGGATTAAATTTCAAAAACCATGTAAAAATTCCAAACATGGTCTGACAGTGGCCAAAAAAAAAGATGAATGGGAGAAAAATAGACATAAAGTTGTAAAAACTGGGTTAAAAAAGGTTAAAATAGGCATGAAATTGCAAGAAACTACATCACAATGCCAAAATGTTCAACACATTTTGGGTTAATAATATTGCACTGTCTGCGATTTGAAAATTACAACAAGCCATATTACAATTTAATCTAATTTACAATTAATTATTCAGCCCTAGCGTTTACGTCATGGCAGCACACGGTGTGTTCACTGTCATGGGAAAACTGAGCTCTTTGTCTAAATGACTGAGCTTTAGCAGGATGATCCTTAAACACTCTTACATGTGGCTAATCTTTATTTGGGATGAAGGATTATTTGTGTGTTTTGCAAAACTCCAGAAAGACCTCAGATGGTGGAAGGACACATGGGCTGTGTCTCCAGAGCTCCCAACATTAGTGAGAGTGCACCCTACATTTTTCTTGGGCGCACTGATGCACGAAGAAAAAATGTTAGGCACACTCTTACAATTTTAAGTTGACTAACATAACTACAGTAGTGAAAAAATAGCTGAAAACGAACAAGACATAGCACCTGCTTCTATTTAAAACATTTTATTTAACCTGAGATGTTTGAGTTTGAAATGTTAAATTTCTGTTCATTAAAACACTTTTATTTGGAAATGTTTTATTCTGCTTAATGTTTCAGGTTGAAATTGTCCATTTTATTCAGTAAAGCTCTTTAGACACTCTGTTTTTCTTTTAATATATGATTTTGCTTCAAATAAAGACAAGTATTTCTTTACATCTTATTCCTGTTTAAATAGCATTTAGATTTTATAAAAGTTATGGAGAGGGATAAAATGGTGACTTCATGAAGTTTAAGGTGACACCAAAAATTTGGCTAGACCTAATTTTTGTGCTGGTGCACCTTAAAGGGACTGTGAGGAGTTTCTAAGTAATTACAAAAAAGTCTCCCTTTTAGATATCTGCCTGATGGAAATACACACTTTAAATGAGTTTTATAGCATCAAAATAGGTTATCTATAAATGCTATTCCTTAGCTTCATGGTCGGGTCGGACAGGGCTGGACTGGCCTGGATACTCAACTTCAGGAACAAGACAATTAAAACTAGAGCAAATTTATATTATTCAGACACGTCTTAGAGCACCGGGCTGTAAGTAGAGATATATAGCCAACTACAAAACTACAATACTAAGTTTTCCAAAAATTGCTTGTTGTCACACATCAAAAACTACCGCTACGTAACTAGAAAGAGATACATTACCTCGTGGCTTTGCATCCTGTAAGTTGTTGAAAAAAGAAATTGTAAATCAATGCAGAGTTCTGAGGAAGGTCCGAGCTGCATTCATTAGCATCACAACAAACACACACTTTGGCTTGGGTCACGTCTTTTGGTGCATTCCAGTTGTAGTAAGAAGCCGGAATTTCCGTGCTCTGAGTGGGAACCTGCAACTGGAACGTCCCCTGAAGTTGGAATCTCCTACTGGGAACTCGGTGAAACCTCACCACCCCGAGTTGACAATGGAAGATGGATGCCCCCAGTGTGAACAGTTATTTAGCTCCTGTAATAATCAATTTATTTGCACTTCTGACTGGGGTGTGTCGCTCTAGATCAGCTGTATACATAGTATTGTTAGACTTATATTTACAAAAATGCTGCCATAGTGATAATCACATTCTTCATGTGATATTTGTGAACAACAACGCAGGGCGTGCTAACAACAGCTAACAATAGCCTGGTAGATCAGCATGTTTTTTTCCGACTTCAACTGGAACGCTGATGAGTTGGAGATGATGTCACTCTCAGTTCAGAGGTTACTGGAACGCAGCATTACGACAGTCGCCTCGTGTGCTCATGGGTAGCAGAGTCTTTATGTGTCCGGTAATAGATTCTCCTCATAGCACCTTTCATTTTTTTTTGGATGCACCGTTGCAACCAAACTAACTAACTAAAAAGTTAGTCTGGAGCCCTGGTGTCAAAATAGTACCTAATCAAGTGTCTGTGTGGTGGAAAAGTGAGTAGATGTGAGCAAACTGTAACGTGATGACCCCGTGCTGTTTCTGTGGCTTTTTTTCTCCCACAATTTTTTTCATCACTCTGAGAGTTTGGCCCCAGGTTCAGCATCTATAGCTCAGGGGTGTCAGACTGATCCAGTAAGGGGCCGCTGTGGCTGCAGGTTTTCATTCCAACAAAGCAAGAACACACCTGATCCAACAAATCAACTGTGTAAAGACAGTCCAGGTGATTGAATAATTTGCATCAGGTGTGTTCCTGCTTGGTTGGAATGAAAACCTGTAGCCACAGCGGCGCTTTACTGGATCAGTCTGACACCCCTGAGCTATAGCATTAGCATTAGCATTAGCACTGAGATTTCTGAACAGAGAGAGGACTGAGCTGAAACACTGTGGCACATGTCAGGATCATGCACCTCACATAACCACTCTCCAGAAACATGAACTATCCCTTTAATGTGAAAAAAAGGTCAACCAGTGGGGATGTAGTGTCTGAGTGTTTACCCCTAAAATGACCTGGACTTCTATAATCGTGACGAGGGTTTGGTTTTCTCTTCTGACTTAAGAGCCTCTGAAGTGATGATCCTCGCCTCTGAACTTTACCCGCTCATCCTAAAAGCCTCTCCCTCCCTCTACAATGATCTGCTGTGTGTCTCTGTGTCCTCTAGAGGGCGCTATCCTGCTGGATCTGATGATGTCTCTGCAGGATGAACTCCCAAAGCTGGACTGCAGTAACCTGAAGAAACACCTGAAACAGGTAAAACACTCCACATGGTTCTGGACTCCTGTGAGTCTGTCCATCAATAAACCTTCCTCTGATTTATTAAAGTTAATAAACCATCCAGACCTGTGAGATCTGCTGGGTTTACATCAGGAATCATCAACTACAGGTTTTATCTCAGCAGAGGCTGGGGCCAGACTTTAGAAAACAGTGGTGATGTTTAAATTATAACATGTTATCAGTCCCTATCACCAGTCCTGAGGCCAGCCATGTTAATAGTTGCTGTTAATAGTTGCTGTTAATAGTTGCTAAAAGCTGATCCTAAAACAACAACAGATATTTTCTCAGTTTCGTAAAAATGAGAACTGCAAAGGGCCCCTAAAAAGAAATAAAGAATGAGGAACAGAACAGGAAAATAAATGTTGTACGTGTTTTAAGTCTGTTTAAAATGTCAGAATTTAAGAGAAATAGTCCAAATTTGAAAGTTAATTCAGTATTTTGTGGGAAACAATGAAAAAAATTTGAAGATTAAACATGTATTTATGTGAAAACAAGTCATAACTCTGAAATTGAAGAAAAATTTAAGATTTGTGAGAATTATTAGAATGAAGTCGTACTCTGAGAATTCTTATTTCAATCTTAGATTTCTGACTATTATTCAAGATATTCTGTCTTATGTCATATAATCAGGGGCCATAGAAAAAGTTTTTTTCTTTAAAATAAGGGGCCTGATGTGGCCCCTGGCTGATGGGACGGCCTGGTGTGGCCCCTGGCTGATGGGACGGCCTGGTGTGGCCCCTGGCTGATGGGACGGCCTGGTGTGGCCCCTGGCTGATGGGACGGCCTGGTGTGGCCCCTGGCTGATGGGACGGCCTGGTGTGGCCCCTGGCTGATGGGACGGCCCCTGGCTGATGGGCCGGCCCCTGGCTGATGGGACGGCCTGGTGTGGTCCCTGGCTGATGGGACGGCCCCTGGCTGATGGGAGGGCCTGGTGTGGCCCCTGGCTGATGGGACGGCCTGGTGTGGCCTCTGGCTGATGGGAGGGCCTGGTGTGGCCTCTGGCTGATGGGACGGCCTGGTGTGGCCCCTGGCTGATGGGACGGCCTGATGTGGCCCCTGGCTGATGGGACGGCCTGATGTGGCCCCTGGCTGATGGGACGGCCTGGTGTGGCCCCTGGCTGATGGGACGGCCTGGTGTGGCCCCTGGCTGATGGGACGGCCTGATGTGGCCCCTGGCTGATGGGACGGCCTGGTGTGGCCCCTGGCTGATGGGACGGCCTGATGTGGCCCCTGGCTGATGGGACGGCCTGGTGTGGCCCCTGGCTGATGGGACGGCCTGATGTGGCCCCTGGCTGATGGGACGGCCTGGTGTGGCCCCTGGCTGATGGGACGGCCTGGTGTGGCCCCTGGCTGATGGGCCGGCCCCTGGCTGATGGGCCGGCCCCTGGCTGATGGGACGGCCTGGTGTGGCCTCTGGCTGATGGGACGGCCTGGTGTGGCCTCTGGCTGATGGGAGGGCCTGGTGTGGCCTCTGGCTGATGGGACGGCCTGGTGTGGCCCCTGGCTGATGGGACGGCCCCTGGCTGATGGGACGGCCTGCTGTGGCCTCTGGCTGATGTGACGGCCTGATGTGGCCCCTGGCTGATGGGACGGCCTGATGTGGTCCCTGGCTGATGGGACGGCCTGGTGTGGCCCCTGGCTGATGGGACGGCCTGGTGTGGCCCCTGGCTGATGGGACGGCCTGGTGTGGCCCCTGGCTGATGGGACGGCCTGATGTGGCCCCTGGCTGATGGGACGGCCTGGTGTGGCCCCTAGCTGATGGGACGGCCTGATGTTGCCCCTGGCTGATGGGACGGCCTGGTGTGGCCCCTGGCTGATGGGACGGCCTGATGTGGCCCCTGGCTGATGGGATGGCCTGGTGTGGCCCCTGGCTGATGGGACGGCCTGGTGTGGCCCCTGGCTGATGGGCCGGCCCCTGGATGATGGGACGGCCTGGTGTGGCCCCTGGCTGATGGGACGGCCTGGTGTGGCCTCTGGCTGATGGGAGGGCCTGGTGTGGCCTCTGGCTGATGGGACGGCCTGGTGTGGCCCCTGGCTGATGGGACGGCCCCTGGCTGATGGGACGGCCTGGTGTGGCCTCTGGCTGATGGGACGGCCTGGTGTGGCCCCTGGCTGATGGGACGGCCCCTGGCTGATGGGACGGCCTGGTGTGGCCTCTGGCTGATGGGACGGCCTGGTGTGGCCTCTGGCTGATGGGAGGGCCTGGTGTGGCCCCTGGCTGATGGGACGGCCTGGTGTGGCCTCTGGCTGATGGGAGGGCCTGGTGTGGCCTCTGGCTGATGGGACGGCCTGGTGCGGCCCCTGGCTGATGGGACGGCCCCTGGCTGATGGGACGGCCTGGTGTGGCCTCTGGCTGATGGGAGGGCCTGGTGTGGCCTCTGGCTGATGGGACGGCCTGGTGTGGCCTCTGGCTGATGGGACGGCCTGGTGTGGCCCCTGGCTGATGGGACGGCCTGGTGTGGCCCCTGGCTGATGGGAGGGCCTGGTGCTATAGCCTGGGTACGTCAGCCCTGTCAGGATGATAACTCAGAGGGAGGACGCTCCCTCCTCTGCAGAGTCAGACTTCAGCAGTGTTGGTGCAGCACTGTCCACGTGCACTACCTGCTGCACCACGTGGCGCTGTGCCCTGTCAGACCTGGAGAAGCCTGTGGGTGCAGCTGTGATTGGCTGCAGCCCTGGCTCGTCTTCACTCATCAGGCCTCGCCTTTACACCCTGCTGTGGGCCGAAAACATTTTGTCTTTAGACTCTGATCCTGATTGTTTGTCCACCACTGACTTGTGTACAAATAGAATAAGATAAGATAAAAGTTTATGGATTTAGAGAGCAATTTGAGTTTCAGGGAAAAGAGACACGCAGGCGGGAGATAAAATAGGATAAAGTTAAATACTTTGATTAATATTTACTTGAGTTAAATTACTTACCATAAAGCTGTGATCAGCAACTGGCAGCCCAAATACAGAATGTCTTAATTCTTATAATTCTTGCATATCTTCTCTAAAATTTTACTTAAAGGATAAGTTTGGTTTCTACAGCTTTCACATTGTTTATAGAATGAAGTAGAACAATATACTCACCCAGAAGGCTTTCCTGATCCAAACAGTGCTTCAGGAGATATTTAGATCCAAAATCGAGCGGCGGACATCCGTATAATGGTGGCACACGGGGCATGTATAGCGCCGCTCCTAAAACTGCATTTATCTTATCTTTAACTTATCCTTTAAATTTCAGAGTTATGACTTGTTTTCACACAAATATTCATTTAATCTCAGGATTTTACCACTATGGCCCCAGAGGACCCATTTTTGGGTCTGCTGGGGCTCAAGAGGAAAGGTCATCAACACGACAGCACAAAGCAGTGTTAAATATTATATTATTATTTTTGGCTTTTATTTGACAAATTGCATATGTTTTTGACCTTTGGCTCAATATGCACTGTTTTCAAAATCCTTGCCTGATCATACTGTTTTGACTGTTGTTTTCTGAACAACTGTTTATACTGTTGTTTTCTGACTTTGCTCTGCATCACTTTATAACAACTGAGATGATGTAAAAATATTTTATTATCCATTTTTAAAGTTTTACAGCAACAGCTGCATCATTCCAAAGAGTTATTCACAATAAGAACTTGTTTCTTTAGGCGAGGATGAAATGTTCAAATGATTCTGACTTCTGTCTTCATCTCCTCTGTCCCAGTAACACATATACTGATAATTCACATCTGGACAATCTATCAAGTGTTACTTTATCATGACACCAGAATAATTCAAACAGACCTTGTGGTCGCAGAGATTCACTCTGTTCTTTATAAAGATGTCATTTTAGAGCAGAAGGGTTAAAAAAGGGGCTGAACAGTTTAAAGTTTTTCCACTGAAATACTGAATTTGATCTCAAAATATGGACTCTTCACCCTCAAATTCTGACTGTTTCTTTTTAAATTAATTAATTAATTTTTATGTACAGTTTTGAGTTTTTGTGATCACAAACGATCCCTGATAAATCAAACTTCAACGGGAAGAAAGTTTTTCTGATGCTTCATCTGCAGCCAGAATGAGATTCCTCAGGAGCAGGGCCTGATATTCACCCCCTCTCACTGGACAGTGGACAGTCTTTTTTTACTGAAGTCATTGTTTTAGTGCGTTTATTGGGTTTCTGTGATATATTCCACAGATCTGGGGCCTCATTTATAAAACCTGCTTCAAAGTGGCGTACGTCACTTCCAACACAAAGGTTGTGATTTATAAACATAAAGTTGTGCACACAGGTACATCAACTTTAACGCTGGTGTAAGAACATTTAGGAGATGTGGTAAACTGGCAGCACGGATGCTGAGGTGGTGAAGGGAAGCGAGATTCACCTCTTACATTTAATGTCATCACATATCAGACAGTGCAGTGACATGTAACGCTGCACTGTGGAGAGCACACAGACCGTGAATCAGGACGGTGAGTTTTTAGGGAGCATGAAGAGATCCTGGTTGATGATGACTGGCTGATGAGTGATTCAGATGTCCCAGCCCCTTTTGTGGATGACATATCAGTTAACTTCAGTCCTTGGTCTGAGACACGGCAGCCGTCCCTCAGCATGTTGGGTGGTGTTATAAGAACTGTGCATGCGTTGGCGTGGTGACAGCCCGCCAGATCGCTCTGAGATAGACCGGCTTTTAACTAACTTTTTACCTGGTTTTAAACTCTTTTACCGGATACTTCTTTGACAGTTGCTGTTTTTAAGATAACCTTTTGCGGTGCAAGAGTTGTTGGTAAAGGATCTCTCGATCTCAAGCTACCTGACCTGAGAGACAAAACTGTACTCATACCGGCAAATGGCACCCCGTACTTCACCATCCGGCTGCGAGAGCTGTGCTGACCTCGGCAGGAAAGTACTCGAGTTAGAGCAAAGAATATCAACTCTCTACAAAATCCAGGATGCTGAAAGGTTCCTGGATACAATCATACTCGCTCCAGCCACCACCAGCACAAATGGGCTCGAGGACACAGCCTCCTACGTTGCTGCCTTACCGGCCACCGCATCTCCTCCTCCCACGGCTCCCGCTGCTGTTCTCGCCAAGGTTCCGGCTCCGGCTCCGGCTCAGCTCTCATCTCCGGATGATCACTGGCTCCGGCTCAGGGCGAAACCCAAGGTCCCTGTGAGCTCCACTCCATCACACGGGGGGACGTGGATTGCAGTGAGTGACCGCAGCAAAAGGAAGGCACCGGCTTATCATCCGCGGGCATGGGCCTCCCAACCGGCATCGCTTCATTTCACCTTATCCACCTTATCCTCGCCCTCGGAGCTTCCACTAACTAACAGATTTAACATCCTCAGCATGCGAGAGTTCCCCCTCTGGAGGCGAGCGCTTCTCAGCATCCACCTGAGGCTGCTAAGTCGGCCTCCTTGGCCCGCCGCAGGCTGCTGAGGGAGGCCGTGAAGAAGAGAGGTCCGGCCCACGACGTCCATCTGGTAGTGAAGCCCCACCGCCCCCCTCTGCGGTGTCCGCCTGGCAGCTTATCCGAGGAGACAGCCAAACGCCCTCACCAGCGGACGGCTCCAACGACCCTCATCATCGGAGACTCCATCCTGAGGAACGTTCGGGTGAGAGGCGCTCTCACCCTGTCCTTCCCTGGTGCCACTGTCCTCGACATCGTGGATAAAATTCCAGGTATTGTGCAGGCACATCCCGAGACTGACACAGTCCTGATCCACGCTGGCACCAACGACATCTCCAAACAGCAGTCAGAAATTTTAAAATGGGACTTTCTCCAGCTTTTCTCCACCATAAAACAGCTCCATCTCCAAGCTTTCATCTCCGGCCCCACCCCCACCTGTGGCAGAGGAATGGGGAGGTTCAGCAGGCTTCTGAGCCTCAACACCTGGCTGTCCTCGGTCTGCAGAGCCCGCGGCCTGGGCTTTATAGACAATTTTAACAGTTTCTGGGACAGGACTCATCTGTTTGGGGCAGACGGGCTGCACTTAAACAGGGCTGGGAGCCGTCTGCTGTCCATCAACTTGGCCTATGGTAAACAGCACTTTCACCATCATGCTTCGTCCGCCACACCAGCTGATGTGTCCGGTAGTGATTGATGTCTGCCTGGTCCCTGTTCGTATGCTTTTAGTTCCACTTTTAGCAGCATCACATGTTCCACCGGACTCGGACCCCCTGATCTATCCAGAATCTCTAAAATACCCACCATTATCACTGCCAGAAGACACTATAGGAGACTCACCTCCAATAAACCTTCAGCTGCACCCCCAGGTAACCTCATAACCATCACTCAGAGACCACAACCAGATCCATTGCAAAGACAAACCCTGCACATGGCTGTTTTAAATGTAAGATCCCTTTTAAATAAGTCCTTTTTAATTAATGACTTGATTTTAGACCTCAATATTGACTGCATGTTTTTAACTGAAACCTGGCTCGGCACTGATGGACCATTTACTCAGCTTGAAGCAGCACCAGATAGTTATGGTTTTTTACATTCTTTTAGACAGGAAAAAAGGGGTGGGGGTACAGCATCTATTCTTTTAACATCACTTGGTTTTAAGGAGATTTTATTTGGGGTTCTTAAATCATTTGAGTATCACTCTTTTGTTTTTAACAGTCCAACTACATTATGTTTAACTCTGTACAGACCCCCCAAGTATTGCACCTCTTTTTTTACAGAATTTTCAGAACTGCTGTCAATTATTCATACAAAATATTGAGGATTTTGATTTTAGGTGATTTTAACATCCATATGGACAATCAATCAAACTCTTTTTCCTCAGATTTTTTAAACCTTATTAGCTGTATGAATTTTAAACAACATGTAAACACTCCAACCCATAAAAAAGGTCATATTTTAGATGCAATTTTAACATATGGACTGTCCGCAAACATTACTGCAGTGGCCGATGTTGGTTTTAATGATCATTTTTGTGTATATTTTGATGTGTGTGATTTTAGCGAGCAGGATATCCCAGAGCGAACTGTAAGGAAACGCCATCTTACTGCAGAAGTGGCTGCAAATTTTATTCATATTCTAAGAAATTCCCCCCCCAAATATTTTACCCTTTTCATGTGATTTTATTGTAGATAGTTTTAACAACAAACTCAAATCAGCCCTTGACAAAGGGGCACCAGTTAAATTAAAAAAATTAAAAACAAAACCAACACCTCCATGGAGAAGTGAAGAAATTCTGCAACTAAAAAGAAACTGTAGCATTGCAGAAAGGAGATGGGGAAAAATAAATTAACAGTCAATTATCAAATCTTTCAAGAAAAAATGTCACAGTCAAAAAAGCCAGAAGAAACCATTTTTCAAAACTAATAGCTGAAAACCACAATAACCCAAAAGTCCTCTTCTCAACCATTGATCTTTTAATTAACCCTGTTTTTAACCCTCCTGATCACTTCTCCACGCAGTCAGTGTGTGAGGATTTTGCAGTCCACTTCTGCAGACAAACTGAAGCAATAAGAGAAAATCTCTCCCGCAACCAACTTGAGTGCAGGAGAGATTTTACTGAGCTTTTACACTCTAATGAGGAAACACTGGATAGGTTTTTCTGGTTGATTCTGAAATGATTAATACGTTTTCTCCCAACGAAAACCAGCGACATGCCTTTTAGACCCCATCCCTAAATCCCTTTTTAAACAATTTTACAATTCTTTTAAATCAGATCTTTTTAATATTTAGAATTATTCTCTTCAGATGGGAGTTTTTCCTAATGCTTTTAAAACAGCAGTGATCAAACCACTTCTGAAGAGAAACAATATGGACCCATCGATTTTAAATAACTACAGGCCAGTTTCCAATCTGCTATTTTTAAGTAAGATTTTAGAGAAACTTGTTTTTAACCAATTACAGGATTTTATGAAAACTTCATCCATTGGTGAAATGTATCAGTCAGGCTTTAGGGTTGGCCACAGCACAGAGACGGCACTTGTTAAAATAGTGAATGATCTCAGATCAAACATGGATCAGAAAATGCTCTCTGTGCTTTTGCTGCTCGACCTTAGCGCAGCATACGATACAGTAGATCATCAGATTCTTTTAAATAGACTCAATGGTATGATTGGAATCTCTGGCACTGTTTTTAATTGGTTTAAATCTTATCTTACTGACAGAAAGAAAGTTTTATGTGAACATGGGGGAATGCCAGTCAGGACTCTACAATGTAAACTGTGGCGCCTCACAGGGTTCAATTTTAGGTCCAACACTTTTTAATATTTATATGTTGCCTTTAGGCGATGTCATCAGGAGACACGGCATCAACTTTCACAGCTATGCTGATGACACGCAGCTTTACATCGCCGTGTCTCCTGATGACACAGGGCCCATTGATGCCCTTTTTAACTGTGTTTTAGATGTCAGGTCTTGGATGGCAGACATCTTTCTTCAGCTCAACCAGGACAAAACTCAGGTTTTAGTCATCGGTACAGGTCCAGAGAGAGGGAAACTGGAGAGCAAACTCCAAGCACTGTCTTTTAATCCCTGTCAGCAGGCCAAAAACCTTGGTGTTTTATTTGATGCAGACCTTAGTTTTGAACTGCTCATCAGAGACATCACCAAAAAATCATGTTATCATTAAAGAACATCTCCAGAGTGCGCCAGTTTCTCTCTCAGGCCAATGCAGAGACTCTTATTCATGCTTTTATCACTTGTAGGATTGACTACTGTAACGCTCTTCTTTCTGGTCTTCCTAAAAAGAACATCTCACAGCTTCAACTCCTCCAAAACTCAGCTGCTCGTATGCTGACAAAGACCAGAAGGAAAGCCCACATTACACCGATTTTAAAGTCTCTGCATTGGCTGCCTGTATCTTTTAGAATAGATTTTAAGGTTCTTTTACTAGTTTTTAAATCACTGAATGGTCTTGCTCTTTTTTGTTTATCCAATCTGATTTTACTCTATGAACCTTGTAGGGCGCTCAGGTCTTCAGGTAGTGGCCTTCTGATAGTACCCAAAGTTAGAACTAAGACACATGGTGAAGCTTCATTTCAGTACTACGGCCCTCGTCTGTGGATCAGTCTACCTGAGGACCTGAGAGCACCTACTGTTAATATTTTTAAAAGCAAACTCAAGACCTACCTTTTTAGTCTAGCTTTTAGCTGATTATATTTGTTATTATTATTATTATTATTATTATTATTATTGTTATTATTATTATTTAATCTTATTTATGTATTTATTTTAACCCCTTAATGTATTTTATTATTCAATTTAGTTCAGAATTATTGTTTGGAATTTTATTATCTGTTTTTCTTTCCACTTTAGTGCATTTTATCTCATTTTACCATATTAGTATTTAAAATGCATTTTATTTACCTGTTTATTTTTATATTTATTTATTTTAATCTTCTTTCTTATCAAGATTTTATTTCATTTTATTTATTTATTTTTTATTATTATTTTAGTCTTACTTCCAGTGTTCCCTCATTTTTTAATGAAAGATGGCGTTTCCTCAGTCCTCTTACTCTGTTTTCTGTTAGATTCTCTTCTTCATGTCTTTGTATGTGTGTGCAAGTGAGTGCATGTGCTGTTTGTGGATTGCAAGGGTGGGGTGAGGGAGGGGAGGGAGGGTGGGTTGTATTTGTCATTGTATTTAATTTTTTACCTTTGATTATTTTTATTTTATTTTCTTCATTTCTGTGTGAAGCACTTTGTGCTACAAAATTTTGTATGAAAAGTGCTATACATATAAAGTTTGATTGATTGATAAACATGACCAGTGGATCATCAGGCTCTGGCTCTGGGGGTGAACAGCCAACATTAAAAGGCTGTTAGCAGACATGTCCGGTGTCCCTAATGTAAATGTTAGGCTGCTGTAAGAGCTCAGAGTGAAAATGAAACATCTACAGTCAGTGGAGAAATGATTTGATCCTCAAACATGGTTTTCTTTGTGTGAGGGATGCATGTTTTAATGGTGAATGGACTTGAGCTTATAAAGAACTGTTCTACTTTTTTGACTACTCAAAGCTGCTTTACACCCCAGGTCACACCTACCCATTCACACCCATTCACACCCATTCACACCCATTCGCTCTCCGATGGTTCAGAGTTTCTTTGTTAGTTATCCATCAGTATCTCTAACACATTCACACCCTTTCATGCCCATTTACACGCCACTGATGCAGCAGTGGGAGCAACTTGGGGTTAAGTGTCTTGCTCGAGGACACATCGCCCGGAGCTGGGCTTGAACCTGCAACCTCCCGATCACTGACCAAGCGCACTATCCAACTGCGCCGTCGACGGCTCTAAAATGTTAAAAAATGTCTGTGATAAAAACCATGTGGTTTAGTTTAATTATTAAAGGTGTGACATGTTGCTTTACTTGTTTAACCACCACACACATTAAAGTTACTCTTTAACCTCTAAATCATTTTACAAGGTCATGTCACCGCCACGTGTGGTGATTCAGGAGATTCAATGATCTACAGGATGCTCATAAATGTGACCAGGCAGCAAACACAAAAGCAAAAGAGTCCATTTAATGCCTCCCTTACTCTGGAAGACTTCACTGGAGCTTTGTGAAGCCTTTTGTCCCTAATGATTTGGCCCCTGTCTGTTTCCTTTGATTTTGATCCATTTTGACTATAGTATGCAATTTTTTGCTCTTTTTTTGGGTGTGTATTTTGCTCTAGTACAAACAAAATACACACCAGATGTTGTCTCCATCTTGCAATTGCAGCACAGCTGATACAAAAAGCAAAGTAGCTGCTCTGTGATTGGTCGTGAACATCGACATGTTGAAAGCTGCTCTCTGATTGGTCAGTACATCACTACTGAGCATGCTAATGTCATGCTAATGGGCTCTGTGTGCAGAAATCAAGTAATTGCACATGCGTGAATCAAAAGGTGTTTCTGCATCCATTTGAGAAAGTCGTACAGTATTTGTTGTAAAAATACTGAAATGTCATTGATTCAAACTTTGAATAGATGAAATGATGAACATGTTTGATTTTAACAACAGACTGTGGAGTTAGAATAAAATAGAATAAACCTATATTGGTCCCACACGGGGATATTTACAGTGTTACAGCAGCAGAGTGGACAGCAGTGATAGAATAAAAAATAGATTGCACATTATTCTACCTATATAAGATATAAAATATAAAATCTACACAGGACAAAGACTTAAACTGAACCAATCAGGTCACAGGACCTGCTCACATGTCCCGGCTGAGATCATCAGAGCAGGACTCTCAGGATGTTTCTTCTTCTAAAATTATCAGCCAATAGGAGCAGTCCTCACTGACAGGCTCCACCCCTTTCCTGTTTGCAGGTGTATCAGGGTCTCTCTGCTCGCTCTGACACCATGGCAGCCCAAGACCTTCTCAGGGACCTTCAGGAGCGACTCAGAGCCCAAACGGAGTCTCCAGCTGCTCCACAGATGAACCAACCAGACATCCAGGAGAACCCTGGTGGACCAGAGAGCGGGGGCGTGGCACCACAGCCCCCAGAGCCCGACAGCCAATCATCAGCCAGCAGCAGGTGTCCCCCCCTGAACCCGTTCATGGTTCCTGTGAAGCTGCTTAAGTGCAGAGAAGCTCAGCCTCAGACCAGCTGAATGTGACTCGTTTAGGTCGTTAACGCTCGGCACGGTTTGTGTGAACACAGAAATCGATCAGTTTACCAGCCGAGCTCTCCTGAAAGAGGTGGTCTCTGCTCGCTGCCATTGGTTCAAGGACACAATCAAACTGACACACAGGGTGACGAGTCGATCCTCACGCCGCTGTGGTGGTGTAAGCAGCAGCAGAGTGACACTGATGGGCAGATCCTTCAGGTAAGAATGATCCGGGCCCTACAGGCTCCGCCCCCGACACGCTTCTGACTCAGGTGTAGCTCAGGATGAAGCCGACAGTTTAATCATTTAACCTGTCCCTAAAATCTTCTGACGGACGTCACAGAGCTCCTGAATACTGATGCTCAGAGAAGTTTTCTTGTTTCGTTAATAAAATGTTAAAGGTTATTGTTGACTCGTCTTAATCTGTTTAACCGCCGTGTTTCCTGTTTTATTCTGTTCATCTTCATTTTCAAAGATCAACTCCAGTGTACAGAGGGCCCAAACAAACTATCAGCAACAGATTCAAAAATGCAACATCAAACTTAAACAGATGAAAATCTAAAATTTATGGCAAATACAAAATTAAAATGAAAGGTGACCAAAAATACCACCTTCATAAAGAAATAATACCACAGTGTCTGAAGCCGCTAGCTTGTTATGTTTACAACAGCTGAGGGAGAGGCGGAGTGATTCAGCGGCTAATGGCAGCGCTGCGCAGAAGAATACATAACGCGAGTCTGTTAGATGCAGATAAACTTCATATTACCAAAATGTTAATGCACTTAAAACCATTTCAAGGTAGTGTCCTCTTAAACTGGTATTGATGGGAGTTAATGTAGACGGAGAAAAATCCCCTTTGTTCCTGGTACGACACTTTTGTTTGTAGTGGCACGGCCTGAGGAGAGCGCCTCACCACTACACACAAAAGCTCTCAGCCCTCATCGGTATTTCCCACACAGGTCGGGGGTGTTATTGTTCAGCACAGGCTGTTGATTCGGCTCTGCCTCCTGTTTGCTGCTGCTTGTGGCTGCTGCAGCTCATGCTGTGAACACGATGGTGGCAGGTAAATCACCTCTGCTAAATGAATCATTGTGTCCTGTTCCTCTTTAGACCTTCATGAAACAACCTCATAAGCTTCAGAGGACATATAGAACAGATATTTTGCAGACTCAGGGCCTGACCGTCCTGTGATCACCAAAGAAGCACTTCCAGAGTTAACTGCAGTAGCAGCTGTTTATCCACAACTGTCTGAAAAAAAAGTTCCATTATTATAAATTGTGAATTTATCAGAGATTGGTCATGAGTCTGGTCGGAACCATCACTCGGTCTGGGTCCAGACCAAGGTCACCCATTTGGTGCAGACCCTCTTTTAAAATCAGAAGAAGTCCGACCAAACGTCCTCTTTAGAAGTTTGTCCCTCCTGCATGTTTCTCTTTCCTGGTTCACCCAAACCTTAAACCCATTTCTTCAGCGATCAGATCCATGACGGTGCAGACCGGGGCGCTGCCAGGGATTTCAGGCCCCATGAAAATAAATCTTTTTTCATAGTCGACCATAATGCTGACGGAAAATTTAGATTCTGTTTACATGAAACTCCATTTCAATGATATTTGTGACTATCATCCCTATATTTGTGAAAAAAAACAACATGACATTTAGTTGGTAGGGGTGACACTGAAAATACAATGGAATTGATTTAGTTTGAATTACTTGCTTCAAGACTCATTCATTCATTTTCTATACCCCTTTATCCTTTTCAGGGTCGGGGGGCTGGAGCCTATCTCAGCTATCTTCAGGCGAGAGGTGGGTTGACCCTGAACCAGTCACCAGCTAATCACAGGGCCACATAGAGAGTCAGACAACAATTCACACTCACACTCATACCTAAGGGCAATTTAGGGTCACCAGTTAACCCAATGAGCATGTTTTTGGTCAGTGGGAGGAAGCTGGAGTGCCTGGAGGGAAGCCATGCATGCACAGGAAGAACATGCAAACTTCAGACAGAAAGGCCCTTGACCAAACCGGGAATCAAACCAGGAACCTTCTTGCTGTGAGGCACGTGCACTACCTGCCACTACCACCGTGCTGCCTTGCTCCAAGATTAATACTCCATATTTGAAAAAAAAACCATCTTTTTCTATAAATGATCATAAAGTTATCCTTTGAATAATAACCTGAAAATTCAAAAACTTAAATACAAAATAACGTCTTACATTAAGATGAAATGCAAATATAATCTGTGGGGAAAACACCATCAGAAACAAAATGGCCAATTTCCTTTTATGATATACTGTAGTTTGAACATGTAGCTCCACATGCAGGTTTAAACTACAGTGTCTCCATCAATGAGGGCTCACAGGTGATGACGTTATTTGTGTTGAAAAAAACACATATGAGACTATGTGGTTGTTGCTATGTTATCATTTGATTTCCTGAAACTGTAAACATTTCTCTGATTGGACTGAGAGCCGTCGCCCCGTCTGCACAAACTACTGACCAGACATTTTACTTCAGAGACAGCTGAAGCTTTTAAAAATAATTCTGAAATAAAAACTAACTATTGTTTTTTTATTTCAGAGTGATATTTTATTCTTCAATGTTTTTCACTCCATAATAATGGGTTAATGTAACACACTGCCGCTCACCTCCTTCCTCAGGTGTACCTGGGCTTGTTCAGGTGGGCTGATTGACAGACAGCTGCTCCTCTTGAGTGTCTGTGGGGAAACTGATCGACTGCTGGCACTGCAGCTTGTTAAACGTGTGCCTGCACTTATGATTTCACCAAAACAACAGTGAAATGTCCAGAGTTTTCTTCAGAAATATGAGCTAATATGGGAGAAAAGTGAGCTCGTTCATAAACTATGGACAAAGTTAGAATGGTCAAGCTGATGCTCTCATCACATGACCCACTAACAGATCCACCTGCCTGTGGATGAACTGAGTGACAAACTGTCGACCTCTTGCTTCCTTCTCCTGTCTGAATCTTTTTTCTTTTCATTTCTTGCTCTCAGATTTTTGGGCCGTCCTGCCGTCTCTGCCTCCTCCCTCTGTGGAGAGTTAGCTCTCTGCAGGCGGACTGAACCATCTTATCTAAATACAACACATATAAACTTAGTCTTATCAGTACATGGCATATAAAATATCTGTTTAACTGTAAGTTTATTACTGAGTGCAGCAGATGTGTGTCAGTGTTATGGTTGTATTAGGGGCCTCTCCCTCTCCTGTCAATCATGGGCCCCTACGATCCTCCTCCTCTATCTCCCATTTTCGGCGCCCCAGGGTGCAGATTAACCTTTATGAACTTTATCTTGGCTAATGTTTCATCAGATCATTTCCGAGACGTAGAGATGACGTTCTTTCTGAAGTTAAATTTACCTTAATAACCTGGGCGGGTCAGACAGAAGACTCCCATGAAGGTCTAAGTCTGAGTTTATGACCCTGCGGTGTGAGCTGAGCATGCCCAGAGAAGGGAGTGGCCAGGATTTATTGTCTGATAAGACAAAAGTTTTTTAATGACTCCAGGAAAACAAACTTGACCTCAGTGCAGCTTCTGTTTAGCATGTCTGCTCCTTAAAGGGACAGTTCAGTGTTTTTGAAGTGAGGTTGTCTGAGCTCCATGTGTCCACGAAGTCCATTAGCTATAAAAGAAAGTTCTCTCCTCTCCCTCGGTATGACACAGTCTGTAAGAGTCTGTTACACAAACAGGGAAGTATTGTACCAGGAACAAAGGGGATTTTCTCAGCTTACAAGAACTCCCATCAAAAAACAATAACACATTTTAAGAGGATGCTACATATACATGTTTTTGAGCATTTTAAGCGAGCCCCTGAATCGCTCCGCCTCCCTCTCAGCCGTTGTAAACATAACAAGCTAGCGTCTTCAGGCGCCGGCTGTAATCTGAGTAACTTTTGTCAAGTTTTGTAATTCTTTTGTTCGGACTCTAAGCGGTGTTAGGACGAGACAACACGGGAAATTGAAAAGGAGTTATTATGACAGTGAAGATGAAGTTCCATACACTTTGGTGTCAAGAGGATACGTGTTTGAACCGGAGCTCACAGAAGAAAAGCTGCTGAAGATTCAGGATGGGTCTGACTCAGAGGACACTGGAGACACTCACACCGTCTGTATCGCTCATCAAACAGACTTTCTTGCTCTTCTGAATCCTGGAGTTTGAGGACATTCTTCAATTTCTTGAAGATAAACTGGAAAACCATCCCAAACCTGAAGGACCTAATGACAGTTTCTGCTCAAAGTGAGTAATAATGATCTGTCAGAAACAGAGTGGAGGAGGCTGTTTATCAAAACACTGCAGACTCTTTGTGTCTGTGTCTCTCTTACACACAAACAACCACTACTGTTGTGTATTAGCATTAGCAAACTGGTATTTTTTATGGTGGGAATTCTTGTAAGCCGAGAAAATCCCCTTAGTTCCTGGTACAATACTTCCCTGTTTGTGTAACAGACTCTTACAGACTGTGTCTTACTGAGGGAGAGGAGAGAACTTTCTACTATAGCTAATAGACTTAGTGGACACATGGAGCTCAGACAACCACACTTCAGAAATACTGAACTGTCCCGTTAACCTTTGACCCTTTGATGAGGGACACTCACCAGGGCTGTCATCAAGACAAGAGTCTGTGAATTGGGGATCTTCATCCAGACCTGAAACTGATCAAACTCAGAGCAGGGACAGGAGACTTTGGTTCCCAAAGGGCCTCATCAATCCTGTCCTCATGGCCACAGGGCCACCTGCTGCATAGCAACAAGCTATGTGGCAGTGTGAAAAGCAGCTGTCGCATCGCGAGAGGGTTAGCCTCGCCCCATCGCGGCTGTACATTGACTTTGCATGGAGAGTGATCACCGAGGTAGTACAAATAGCGTGCGGTGTGAACGCAGCATAAGACCTTCAGCCATTTTGTAGTCCTTATCAGTTTGTTAGCAACCATCTTTGTATAACACAATAACACTATAAAGTTCACAAGCAGGTTAACATCAGACATTTTATGTTGAAAAAATGTAAAATCATGTTTGCATGTGTTGACAACAGACCGTATTTCAGGCTCTTATCTGATAAACTGTCTAAAGGTGCTCACACACGTGGACTCACCAGAGCTTCTGTAGTTCAGTGTATGGGTGTGTCACTGTTGAAGTTTGATGATCTGGTTACTGCACAGATCATCACATTTAATGCTGATGTGAAAAATACATGTAAATACAAGAGTTGCTGTGTTGATGATTCTTTGAAGGGCTTTCCCGTCTGCAGCAGCATCACACACAGAAATGCAATGTGCCAACTGTTGACCTGTAAAAGGAAACCAGGAGATTTTGATTGACTTTGTTTTTCCTGAGGATCCTCAGGAAATGAAGGCACTGTTGAATCTTTTTAATAATTTCTGAGGAGCTTGATGACCATGCCAGGCAGTCTGTGATGAGGACACAGAGGAATTTGATGGAGTGCACTCTCTCCTCGCACTCGCCATGTATGAAGAGTGGCTGATGGCTTGGGTTTTGTTTTCAGAAATCAGTTTTAAGTTCTTTTGTTTTTGTAGCCTTGAGGATGAGGTTGGTAGGCAGACTCATCATCACTGGAAATGAGTCCAACCACAGCAGTGTCATCTGCAAACTTAACAATGGAGTTGGATGGGAACATTGGGACACAGTCAGAGGTATTTAGAGAGTATAAGATTGGGCTCAGCAGCCCTCTGGAGAGCCAGTGCTGAGTGTGATCGTAGAGGAACGATGAGTCAGCACTTTATTTATCAGGATGTCTGGGATGATGGTGTTAAAGGCAGAGGAGTAGGGCATCCTGACGTAGCTGTTCCTGTAGTCCTCGTGGTCTTAGGCAGTATGGAGAGGGAGGGATATGGCGTTGTGTGGATTTGTTTGGCCTGAAAACTGATGGGAGTCTAAGGATGGAGGGAGGCTGGCTTATATGTGTTTGAGCACCAGTCTCAATCAGTCAGACAAGTGGACAGGAAGGTTTTATCATTTCTCTACAACGTGAAACACAGTTTGAGCTGCCCCACCTTCATGGTGCTTATGTTAAGGATCATAAGGTGAGCAGGAAATCATAAATGTTTTATATAAAAGCATAACAATTTACAATAACTATTGAGCAGGGCTGTAACTGTGCATTTGCTGTTATGTAACATTAATAAAAACTTTTTCTGACAGGTTAAAGAATAACTTTAATGTTGTGGAATAAGAAAACAGAAACATAAAATGGGAGCAGTAAACTGGGAAAATGTGCCGCCTCCTCAAGGACGACAGTGGAGGACGTGGTGAAAGTTGAAGGTCAAAAATGTTGAAACTGCAGAATCGTGAATGAAAGAAATAAAAGTCCAGAGATTACAAAACTGTAAAGTATTATCATGAGAACATTTGTACAAAGATCTCATTGGGACACTATCTGTAGGTCAAGCCTTTGTCCCTAATGATTTGGCCTCTCATATTATTCTGACCATCACTGCCATCCTCATCATTCATACTCACTGATCACATCAGGGCCATGTTTACATTGTGAGTGCAGTATGATCATGGGAACAAAGTTTTTTTATATCAAATGGGCTTGGCTGACTTTTATAGCTGCTGTTTAAGTTTTGGTGACAATCCCTAAAAGAAAGGAAGGCTTGACTCAAAGTGCTACTGATCAAATTTCAGTGATTGCACTTCCTTTCCTTTAAGCCACAGTAGAGTTGAGAAATGAAGTACGAGGACAGAAGTTGCAGCAGCTTGTTGTCGGTTGTAGTTTGTTAAGCACAAAACTTCAGAACAATCAACTGCTGTTCAAAAAAACTGAAGCCAAAAGTTTTGCTTGGTGAAACAACCTCAACTTCACCACCTAGAGGGCCGCGTTACTACCTACACGATACCTATTAAAGAACATATATGTTGACTTAATTAGTCAAATGAACACCTTAGCTTATCAACAAATGAGCCAGCGTTCAGATTTTAGGTTAAAATGCAAACAGTAAGAGATTATCAAATGAGCAAAACAAACAACTACTTTCTCAGTGTTGTAAACTCAACAAGTACAGTTTTACAGTTGTATTGTTTTTTCAACAAATATGGTAAGTTATCCATAAATTACATACTTTTAAAAAAATGTCAGTTACACAGCTGATTCCTTACAAAGTAACTTAATGTACTGTATCATTAAAATGTCCTTTTAATGTTTTCTAATTTTGCTTTTCTTCATGCTTTTGCTGTGGTGCATGGATGTTGTATTTCTGTGGGCCAACACAGAAGTGACCATCAAGCTAGTTGACTTGACTGAAAATCCTGTGGGGGTTTTATTCAGGTCTTGGATTGTTTGTGATTAAAAGCAGGGACTTAGAATTGGGTCGGGATGCTAGGGACATGTCCCCATCAATATCATGCCACTACTGCATGGTCCCTAACATAAAACACAAGCACAGTATGCAGCTCCGCCTCTCTCCAAATGCACGCTCTGTGTGTGGGCCCCATACATACAGTCGGAGTTGTGTCACAGTTACATCACAGTTGGGGGCGGGGCATTTTGAGGGGGAAAATAATCCTTTCCCCCTCGCCTGCTGCACTGATAGTCTGCAAATTTTGATATCTAATATACAATATGCTAAGCGCTAAAATGTCAGACATTGATTACAGCCAGTTGACAAGTAAAGATACTTAGAAAATTACACTACTAGACAGTAAAGATAGGGGGAGAGCTCACGAAATAATTTTTAGCCGTGTAGATCTGGGAAGCGACCACCAGTGTTATTAGCATGCTGTATTTGAGCCAAGGAGAAGAACGTGGTGGCTTTATTTTTCTTTCTTTGGGATCCCTATTAGCTACTGCCAAAGCAACAGCTACTCTTCCTGGGGTCCACATATTAAAAAAACAACCAACAAAATACTTCAATGACATTCAATGTACTCTAACAATTAAAAAAAGAAATAAAAGACAATTAACACAGAAACATTCTGACAGTAACCCCCAAATTCCACTGCACGCAAAAGCACCCCGCCGCGCAGCAAAACGGAGTGTGGTTTCATGTGTACAATGTTTTATATTTCTGTACCTCTATGATTCACTTTTCTTCGTCTATGGTGTCGTGTTGCCTCTGGGACCCTCTGACCAACTGCTGACCTGATGCTTGTGCCTCCGGTTTTGACGTAATGACAAATAATTGAGGAAAATTACATGCAAGAGTCCGCGCATTGTGTTTTATTTTGAAACTTGCGGTTACTCCACACGGCTATATACTCGCTTAGCTTTTGTAACGTTGTGAGGTAGCATGCATAGTGCAGTAATAAGTTAATTTTTATTAAAGCTATTTGTTGAACATCCACGTTAACTACGAAAAACATATCACTGTAAATTAAATGAAAGCAGCGTTGTCATACCTGTAATGAAGTGCTGACTACAGACTTACACGTTTGGATTTTGGATCCCACAGGTGACCAAACTTATCGTTCCGCCGGGTCGCTTGAAGCCACCGCGTTCTTCTCCTTGGCTCAGTGGGATATAAAACTTAAGACAGGAATTTCTCATCTTATTTTAGGTGCAAAACGGTGCACGACAACTCTTCGGCATTGGGGAAGGCGGTTTGTTTTCCCCCTCAGTGTAAACCGGATATGACGTTTTTTGGGCGTTCCTTTGTAGGCCGACTGTATCTATGATCCATGGGTGGCCCCATTATGCACATGGGGACACGTTCTACACTGTGAGATGCAGCCACTATCCACTCTATGGACCACAGGCCTGATATTTGTGGCTGTGACCGTCTGTCACTTACGTCATGTGGCAGTGCAGCTAATGCACATGTGAACAGTTGACCTAAATAACTAAGAGCGTAAAGACGCAGACAGACGCTCATCGCAGGGACAGTGAGGGACCGTCACCCACTTTGTCTGATTTTATAATTCAAACGGTGTCTTGACAGCTCATGTGAACACAATGACTTAAAAATTGATGAGTCAGCCTTCTGATGAATCAAACTCAACTGTCTTCATCAGTCCAGCTCTGAGCCTGTTTCACTCACTGTTTTCTAAATGATAAAGTCTTCCTGAGGTTTCCTGCATCCCTTATTCTCCATGATATAAGAGCAGTCTTTAAAGGATCAAGCTTCAAATGCTATCTACTCGTGCAGCGGTTCTCAACCTGCTGGTGAAGACCCATAAGTGGGTCTAAAGGTGTTTAGGTAGACAGGGTATAAATCAGGTAATAATGTCTTTAGTATATGAATATATGAATAAACCAGACTGCACCACTGGAAGGTTGGCACTTTGTTGAAATAAAAAAGAAAAACTTTGTGGCATAAACAGTCCAGCTGTTAGCCTACAACCATGAGACATAAGAGAGGATAATTCTGTCTGGATGTGGACTGGAGACTCAATTTCCCTACAGTCCAGATTATCTTTTTTTTCTAGTTAACTGCATAAACATTCACCTCTGTTGAAAAGGTTCATCATTGACCAGTTGGTGATGGCATGTTGGGTCAGGTTTATAGCAGGCTTTCCTCCAATCTGATCAGCTATAGACCAATCCTACGACTGATCTGTGGGCGGCGCCATTATCAGCGGCTGCCATTACTGCGGTGGTGGAACAGCACGTCTACTACCACCTACTGTCTGAGACAGCGGCATGGACGTTTGTAATCAAACGTTACAGAACCACAAGAGTACTGTAAACTAAGGGCTAAAACTTTTGATATATTTACCAGATAATTGATTTACGGTTTCGATCTTTGTTCCTCTTAAACTTTAACATCCAGCCGTGAGAAATGGGGTCTCTGGTTCAGCTACAGTTGAGTGTCATCCTCCGTTTGTTAGTTTAGAGCTGTCATTTTGCTGTTTATTCCTCCATCGGCTCTACGTCCTCACTGCTGTTAGCCTGGATAGCCTTAAGCTAACCAGCTCCTACTCATGCATATTCACTTAGCCATGTGCTGCTTATCTGTTTGGCACTGAACAGGAGGGAGTATACACTACATGATCGTTACACAAAGAGAGCTGGTTGTATAAAATACAATTAATGAATATAAAATAATGTATGAACAATAAAGTATGTAATTGAGAATTACAATTAATTTACATGTGCGATTGGTTTGTGGGCGTGACCATCTTGTGGTGGATGGCGTCACTACTATCGACAGTACAGTAGTGCTGTAGTACAGTAAAGTACAGTCCTGACTGGCTGTGAGAGGAGATGAATAGTTGGATTGATGATGTTAGACACTACTGTTGAGGCAGCCTAAAACAGCACATGCTCTCCCTGATCGTCCTGGCATGTTTTTACGGCAATAAAAAAAAAATCGATTTTTGTTCAGTTCACTCTCCTGATCACTCTCAGTCATACGTATGCTAGCTGCCCGACTTACCACTGCAGTAATGGTGGCTCGACAACTTCCGGTGTTTTTCAGGATTAGTCTATACTGAATCGACTTACTGGGTGGGTGGAGGGCTAAAAATGAAATTCTGCTTTGGAGGTATATAGAAAAGTTTTTTTCTGAATATTTATTTGTTTATTTATTTATTTAAAAGGATCCCCATTAGCTGACGCCAAGACGACAGCTAGTCTTCCTGGGGTCCAGACAAAACATACAACACACACAATTTACATTCTTAATTACTCATAATTACAGGACAAAAAAATGACAACACTAAAAGTACTTGTTAAAACAAGAACAATAAAATTACGAAAAACTACATCCCATATCACATGACAAAAACTCACTCAATCTAATAATAGTATTGTCCAAGACAAAATTATGGTGTCGACAACAAATACAATTTCAGTCTTCTTTTAAAACCAGTTTTATCCTTAATTCCACGAACCACTACTGGAAGTTTGTTCCAAAATACAGTTGACCTATACGATACAGTTCTCTTTATATAGTCAGACTTAGGTAGTGGTAATGAAACCTGTCCACTATTAGCTGCTCTGGTGTAATGTGAGTGCTTATTTGAACAGTAAGTTATATTGTTATAAAGGGACTTTGGAGTCTGAGTGTTAATAATTTTATGAAAGTAAATTAATATATTAGCAGATAATCTATGCTTGACCATCAGCCAAGTAAGACGTTCATGCATTTCTGTAACACTAGTTCTTGAAGAACAACCAAGAACCAGTCTCGCAGCCTTGTTTTGAACCACTTGTAATTTTTTGAGAAGACTGTTTGACGCAGCAGACCATACAACTGAACAGTAATGTAAATGACATAAAACCAACGTAGGAACAACACGACCAAACAGCGGTAAATTTAGAAATGGTGCACATTTGCGTGTTATAGCAACCGCTTTACCCATTTTGGCAACAACTTTGTTGATGTGATCAGACATGATAATGTACAATCCAGCCAGAGTCCAAGAAGCTTTACCTTTTTTACTTGCTGTATAGTTTGGCCATTTACTTGAATATTCATTATAGGATTATCTGATACTCTATGCTTGGAACCAAATATGATACTCATTGTTTTTGATATATTTAGAATAAGTTTATTTGTTTTGATCCAATTATATAATTTGTTGATCTCACACGACAGAACCTGACTAAGCTCTGAACATGTAGGGGCTGCATAATACAGAGTAGAATCATCAGCAAACATGGTCAATGTAGCCTTACTAAGTACATATGGCATATCATTAGTAAAAATTGAAAATAACAGAGGACCAAGGCAGCTTCCTTGTGGTACACCACAGTCCAAGGACTTACTGCAGGATAAAGCACCATTAAAATAAACTCTTTGTGACCTCTCAGGTAGCTAGTGAACCACCTAATTGCAGAGGAAGTAAAACCATAACAAATTAACTTGGAAATCAACATATCATGGTCGATCACATCAAAGGCAGCACTGAAGTCAAGTAATATTGTACCCACTAGCCTTGAGTCATCAATTGATGTCAACCAGCTATCCGACATTTGTGTCATAGCAGTGCAGGTGGAATGACCAGACCTATAAGCATGTTGGAACATTGTCATTAAATCATTGTGAGAAAAGTAATCTTGTACTTGCTTGAATACAATCTTTTCCAATAATTTACTCAAGACAGGTAAAATGCTAATTGGCCTACTGTTTGGACCACAGAAAGTTGATTTTATATCTTTCGGTAAAAGAATGATCTTACCCTCCTTCCAAAGTTTTGGACACACACCACTAATCAGACATCTGTTAAATATGTGACAAATCGGTTTAGAAATATATGCAGCCGATAATTTCAACAACCTACTATCCAAGTTGTCTATACCAGCAGACCCCCCAACAGTCAAAGATCTCAGTAACATTTCCACCTGCACAACATTGACCAACTGAAAATCAAAATGGCACTGATTATCCTTCATAATATATTTTTTTATAAGCTCATCAGAGTTGGAATCTACAGTACAATCCATTTTCTCTCTAAGTTTAGCAACTTTATCAACAAAGTAATCATTAAAATAATTTGCAATTTGTGTTGCTTAGTCAAATATTCACCATTCAGTTCAACAAAAGAAGTACAAGTAGATTTTTTCCCCATGATTTCATTGAGTACATTCCACATTCTCTTACTATCAGTACCACTATCAGAGATTCTCTTTTCAAAGTATTGTTTCCTTTTCACTCTGTTCACCTTGGTCACATGATTTCTTAAAGTACAGTAAAGTTGTCTGTCTTTGAGAGAGCCAGAAAGAACGGCAACCTTCTTAGCCTCATCTCTTAGTGCCATTATGCTCTTTAAATCAGTATCAATCCAATGAGCACTTTTGGCTTTCACCGTAAATTTCTTTAATGGGGCATGATTATCAACAACTTTCATAAAAAGATCCATGAGTAAATTAAGAGAGGTTTCCACATCATCAATGGTACATATCAAATCCCATTCAATTTTATTAAGGTCATCTAAAAAGTTTTCCTCATTGAATGCCTTATAAGTTCGTTTCAGAATGATTTTAGGACAGGCTCTAGGTAGCTTTGTTCTCCTGGAGACAGCAATGCAGTTGTGATCACTGAAGCCAACTGTTACAGAAACAGGTGCTGAACACATATCAGGATTATTAGTATAAATATGATCAATGCATTTTGATGTTAAAAATCCAGTACTATTTCTGGAAATTCTTGTTGGCTGATCAATTAATTGCGATAAGCCACATGTGTCTGTCATAGATTTGAGATTATTCTTCAGGGGACAGTTATCAGATAGCCAATCAATATTCAGATCACCCAGCCAGTATAGCTCTCTGTTTTCCTCAGTCACTTTGTCCAGCATATTACATAAACCATTTAAATACTCTATCTTGGCACTAGGTGGCCTATAACAACAGCCAAGAACTATAGGTTTTAAATGTGGAAGTTGTACCTGTAACCATAACACTTCAATATCATCAACCATTAAATCATGTCTCAATTTCACCGGAAAATGTTCACGTATATAAATGGCCACGCCACCTCCAAACTTGTTTCGATCATGCCTATAAATTGAAAACCCGCTTATATCAACATCTGAATTTTCAATGCAGCTGTCCAAATGAGTTTCAGAAATCATAAGTATGTCTATTTTATTTTGTTGCAAAAATAGAGATTCCTCAGACTACACATTTTAATATGGGCAAGGATTAAGCCTTTAGGTAGTTTATTTATATTAGTCATCTATGTTGAAAGAAAATAGTTCAAATATAATAAAAAAGTATATAATCTGTTTGAGCATCTTGTACCTTTGTTTTGTCATAGTGAAGTAGAATTTATGAGACTTACAGGTAAAGCACACAGACACACATGCATGTACGCAGATACTACAACCACAATAAAATAAAATTAATACATAGCTCATTAGGCCAGTAACTGACCTTGTCCAGCCCAGGGGGTGATGATCAGTTTATCATACTTCAAGATCGCTTTGTCACCTCTCTCTAGCAGCTTTCAATTTGGGCCACAACTCTTTCCTTCTCAGTTGCACAGCTTCAGAGAAATCTTCATTATGTAGATCTTAGTGCCCTTTAATTTCTTGGCAGAAGAAAGAACCAGTTCTCTGTCCTTAATGTGAAGAAGTCTGACAACAGTTTTCCTTGGCCTTCCCCCCTCCTGGTACTGACCAAGACTCTGGGCATACTCGATGTCCATATTTGTTCCATCTAAGCCCGAGTCTTTAGAAAGCACATGTCTCACCTTTTTCTCTGAATCACTCCAATTCTCTCCTTTCACATCAGCAATGCCATCAATCAAAATGTTTGTTCTCCTGCTCTGGTTTTCAATATAATCCAACTTGGTGAACATTGCATCCAGTTCCTGCTTAGAAGTAGTTATGGTTGATTCAAATGCCTTTATCTTTGCCTCAATCTCAGAGCATCCCATCTTATTCTCTTCAAACTTTGCTTGTGTAAATTCCAAGCTGGTCTTCAGGTCCTGTACATCCCTGATAACGCCATCCAACCTTTTGTTAGTTCCATCCATGATCAGCTGAATGAAACACTTGAAGTTGTCCTGCTGCTGCAGTAACATATCCTTAGAGATCTCTCTCTGTTGCTCCATTAACTGGGAGAGTACACTCATTGTAATCACAGTATCCTCCTCACAAGGTGGTATTTTAGCATTTTTAGGAGGCATGATGTGGCTTACCAGGATGTACCAGAAGTTGATGAGAATTGAAAATGTTGATGGTGACAGGTCTGTGTGAGGCCCTTTAGGCCCAAAAGCCTATCAACTTGGCAACTGCCACAATCTCAGCAAGCAGATGAGATATTGTCCACAATGTTGAGAAAGAGTATAAATGAAAAGCAACTTGAGTCAACAAACACCAAGATTTAAGAGTACCAAAAAGGATTCAGTAGATTTTTGTTGGATTCTAAGAGCCCAGATTCACAGAGGAAAACTCCTGGCGGCCATCTTGGATCGTGATGATGCCTGATATGATAGTTGGCTTGTATTTCTGATCAGCCGTACATGACATGGAATAATCATAAACACATCAACTTTCAGGGATGCCCCCTTGGAGCACCTCCATGTCCCCATCAATGTCCAAATCAAACCTGCACCCTTGATTGTTAGGTTGGTACTGAAAAAAGGATGAGATGAAAATGGCATGTTCTGTTCACAGCTATTATTGAGCATCTGTGGAGCTAACACATGGGGGTTTGACCTGGAGGCTGTTACAGTATCCTAAATGTCTAACTTCACACTGTGAGCTCTTGTTTGAGAATTCTCTCCTCATACAATGGTCTGATCAGGTTGATAGATATGAATTATTCTAACTTTAAAAAACAAAGTGGAGTGATCACATTGGGGTCCACGGCCATATTTGTGGTCTTTGTTAGCAATTTATTAGCAACCACTTTCTTAAAAACAACACCTAAAAATTTAAAAGTGGCCAATGTCAGGTGTGTTTTTATCACTTTGTGGTAAACATTAATCACACAGACATGCCTCTATCAGAACCTTTATGTCTCATTTTTCGAACACAGGTAAATTTCTCACATTAATATTCAGCCTTTGGAACCAGGAGGTGCTAAATGCTAACTCGCGCCCACGTGGCCCCTGGCAGCTTCAAGGCTTCTGTTTCCACTGCTGTTGTGAGGACTTAGACCACCCTGGTCTGAGCCCACAATGAAGAAGGAACAAGTGGCTCTGATATTTTTAAATGGTCAGCCCTGTGATTGGCTAGTGTTCAGTCCAGGCTTTAGCCCGAGACCCCAACAGAGACAGACCTGTATGGATACTGGATGGATTTGGTCAGTGGTGCCAAGATGGAGTCCTAAAGTCTGGGATCACCAGGACCACATCAGGTCATTCTCCAAGTCCACATCCCTGTGATAAACCAGAATCAGTTTTTTTGTGGCTCTTTAACCAAAATCAAGTCTGTCATTGGGCCACCTTGGACTTGCCACGTGAATGGGATAATGTTTTCCTGATTGTGTTACAGTGTTTGGTTTCCACAGAGATGATTCTGCTCCCATATCACTGTGCCTCCTTCTCCACAGTCCAACGGTTTTTGACCATAAAGGGAAGCTCAGATACTTGTCTCTGATGAATGAAAAGAAAAAAAGATCAGTCTGAGTGTGTACTGATAAACTATCTAAATTTTCCACATAAATCACCACCTTTGACCAGTTACAATCAGACCAGAGCCTTAATTACCAACCACTTACTTTTGATAACATTAGATGGTACTTTTTAATCCCTTTGGAAAACTGCTTAGGGAAACGAGAATCCCAATAGGAGTTACAAAAAGTAAATACAAAGATACATAAAAAGATGGGGTGCTGGTTTGGCGGAGTGGTTAGCGCCCCATGTACTTGCTTCTGCCAGTCCAGGTTCGAATCCCGCCTGTGACCAGTTTGCAGAGTGTCTTCCCCTGCTCTCTCACCCCCTTTCACAATCCTATCCACTGTCTCTCTCCTATCAATAAAGGCACAAAATGCCCAAAAATACATAAAAAAAAAAAAGATAGGCTACATAAAAAGATATACATAATGTATGTATATATGTACATATATATATATATATATGTATATATATATATATATATATATATGTATATATATATATATATATAGAGAGAGAGAGAGAGAAATATATATATATATATATTAGGGGTGCAACGGTTTACGGTTTAAAACCGAACTGTACGGTTCGCCCTGCACGGCTCAATTCGCCTTTATGAAGCGCGCTTTTTCGGTTTTGCAATTAATTCATTCTAACAGCTGTGAGATGGATTTCTCGAGCCAGGGCCTGCTCTCCGGCTGTGCAGACAACCCCTCCTCCCCTCCTCGCACAGCTCTGTACAAAACCCCGCCCCGCTAGTAAATATCCAATCGCTACTGTGTAATAGGAGCCGAGCACATGGCTGAGTGGGCGGCGTCTCTCACTCTGGAGCTCGGCTCGGCTCGGCCTCACAAAAACTGAGATGAAGAAGGAGAAAAACTCAAATAAAAGTTATGGCGAGCGGAGAGGTGGAGAGACCAGAGTTTGAGGAAGCACTGGCTTCGTTCAGTCTGCAGTGTGGGGACATTTTGGTTTCCTTATGGATTATAATGACGAGGGAGAGAAAACAGTGGACAAAAATAAAACCATGTGCAAGCATTGCTCAGCGCTCGTCCCATACGCTAATGAGAACACGTCCAACATGAGACAACACCTCAGCCCTCATCACCCAGAGGGATTGCTTTCTCAGGCTACATTCACACTGCAGTCCTTACTGCTACTAAGGACTGCTACTACAATTCCGATGTGTTGTTTGTCTGTTCAGATCACTCCTGTAAATGTGGTCTGACTGCAGACTGTGATGTGAACAGCTCAGACTGCAGAAGTGACGCGCATCCTCAGTTTAACATTAATGACATCACACACAGCACGGTGTGATCATGAGGGGCAACAAACACAGAGCAAAACTGAGCTTTACAGTGCTGGAGAAGTTTGTTCCCATAATGTAGAACCTGATGTTACAGCAGCTCACCTTGAGTGAGCTCTTATCAAAGTAATGATGGCTATATTTTATTTCTTATGAACCTGAAGGCGGACGCTCTCTACCGCCCACCCTGCATGACAGATCGCTGCTGGAGAGAAAAACATCTCAGAGCCATAGTGCGCTGAACAGGTGAACAAAAAAGGCAAAAGCTTGTTTTTGTCATCTGTTCTGATGTTTCTTAGTTTTTCTGAGAGCAGATCCAACAGGATCAGACTGTTCACTGACTGATGCTGTCTCATAGGAACATACAGCAGCGCGCAAATCCACATTGATGAGATGGACAGCGGTATCATCAGAGTCTCCACGTCCTGTAAACTTCTTATTTTAGTCTGATTAATCCATTCAAAAAGTTGGCGCAGTGTTAATAAACTAAGTTTATCAGATATCATAATACAAACATATGATTCATTCACGTTTATTGTTTATTGAGTGTGTAATAGAGACACCAGTCGATCGCCCCAGCGCTCTCTCACTTTTTCTCCACTCCTCCTTTTATGCATTGTTTAATCATGCTTGTAGCTGGAAAAACAACTAAAACTCTACTGTAGGACAAAAAATGCATAAACTTTTTAATAATCACGTCTATATTAACCTCTGATTATGTTTTGTTCATGTATAGTGTATATCATGTACGATACATAGTAAATTGTATTTTTCAGTAGTCAGTCACTACACTAGCCAGGGAGCTAAGAGGCACTCTAACCATGTGTTTACATTTGAAGTGTTTTATATAAATGTCATAATACTTAATTTAAGCGAAGTAATAGTTAAGACTAAGAGGCATTGTCATTATATAGTTTTCCTAAAAGCAAAATAAAGGGAGTCTTTTGGACAGTCAAACTTGTTTTTTTAATCCCCTTGACGGAGAGAGAACTCAACTACCCGCCAGGCTCTAAGCGCCAAGATACATACTGTTGTAAAGCAGCATCTACGAAGATCCCCACTTGACAGAAGCCAGGACTTCGCCAAAAGTATTCTTCTGAGCTCTTTGCGCTCAGCGATACTGTTTGCAATTGACATATCTGGATAGCTCGTAGGCGTTTCTTCTGTCTTCAGCAGCTGAAATGGATAGCCAGGGCGTTCTCGCCCAAAAGTATTCTTTCGCTTTTATTTTGCAGATGGACGGCTAACATAGCGATGTAAAAATTTATTTTTGACTAACGGTTTATTACCGTGAAGTCGCCTCATTGTTTGCTAAGTGAACTTGGAATAAAAGTAAGAACAACCATAGTAATAAAAAGTAAAGATAACCACGATGCTTGAAGTGAAGTTTTTTTTAAAAGTAAAGACACTTTGTCATAAATTAGTCGGCCACATCTGGCTTATACATGATAATGGTTCGAAAGTTCCTCGGTGAACTTTGTCATAAATTAGTCGCTAACATACTGTAGTGGCTTGCCCGGATCGATCCTCTCGGGTTCTTACATGATTCTACACCAGAGTCGGACACGCTTAATCGACTCTCGCTTTTTATTCTGGTCCTGAAAGTGATTCAGCTGAGTTTTTCGATGTTTATTCTGGTTTTGTATCCTCCGACAAACTTTTTCGCTCTTTTGTTTTGTAATCCTCCGACAAAACAACAGTAAGTTACCTTCGCTTCTCCGCTTAACGAGATTTACGCTTCGGCGTTAACGCTTTAAACGCCAGACATTTGTGTTTTCGCGGATCAGGAATCGGGAAATGGCGTATCGGGGAAGTGAAGTTTTAAAGCAGGGGTTCCAAACTATCCGCACCGAAGTTTTTTAGTGTGGCAGGGTTCCCACCATCCACCGGGTTACATAGCGCCATATATGGTGAAAGTGCACTACTCCACCCCAGACCATCAACAGAGGTGTCATTCAACTCCGTAAAGTGACGTGGACCATCACAATAATATGTATCGGCGACTATACCATACAATTTGGTTTAACTTGCTACACAGACTATATTATGTTTGTAAAACTACACTGTAGTTGGCTTAACTGTACACTTACAGATGTGGTGACGAACTGTGGTTACTGACAGCGATGGTTTTCGAAGTGTTCCTGAGCCCATGGTGGTGATATCCTTACAGTCCTTTTTGACAGCAGTGTACCGCCTGAAGGATCGGTCACGGGCATTCAATGTTGGTTTTGGGCCTTGCCGCCACGCAGTGATTTCTCCAGATTCTCTGAACCTTTTGATACTGATATATTACTCTCGACTACTAGTAGATGATGAAATCCCTAATGAAGATCTGGCTGCAATCCCACAATAGCTTGGAATAGTTGCTGAGAAATATTGTTCTTAAACTGTTGGACAATTTTGCTCACGCATTTTGTTCATGAATGTAGTGACCTGGTGACCCCATCCATCCTTTGTTGTAGAATGACTGAGCATTTCAGGGAAGCTGCTTTTATACTTAATCATGTTTACCCACTCCACCTGTTCCCAATTAGCCTGTTCACCTGTGGGATGTTCCAAATAAGTGTTAGATGAGCATTCCTCAACTTTCTCCAGTCTTTTGACACTTGTGCAGCTTTTTTGAAACATGTTGCACTTAGCTTTTTTGAAACATGTTGCAGGCATCAAATTCCAAATGAGCTAATATTTGCAAAAATAACAAAGTTTACCAGTTTGAACATTAAATATTTTGTCTTTACTGTGTATTCAATTGAATATAAGTTGAAAAGGATTTGCAAATCATTGTATTGTTTTTATTTATGTTTTACACAACGTGCCAACTTCACTGGTTTTGGGTTTTGTAAATAAACAAAGCAAAATAAAATGCATAAATAGAAAATGATAGTAAAATAAAATAAAATTACATTAAAAAAATGGGCTGCACAGTGGCGCAGCAGGTAGTGCACTCAGTTCGATTCCCGGGTCGGACAGGGGCCATTCTGTATGAAATTTGTATGTTCTTCCTGTGCATGCATGGGTTCTCTCCGGGCCCTCCACAGACCCCAGAGACCACAAAACTTGCTCATTGGATGACTTGGTGACTCTAAATTCCCCTTAAATGACAGTGTGAGTGGTTGTCTATCTCTCTATGTGGTTCTGTGATTGACTGATGACTGGTTCAAGGTGTAACTCACCTCTTGCCCAATAACAGCTGGGGTAGGCTCCAGCCCCCCCCTTGACCTTGAAAGGGATAAGGGGTATAGAAAATGGAATAATAAATGAATGAATAAAATAAAATAAAACAAAAATGAAAACCCCTTGACCTTGAAAGGGCCATATATAAGGGTGATAAATAATAAATGTGCCACCTTTCCGTCCCTTCTCCCCCACTGTTCTGACTCCCCCACGGTTTGAGCCCAGTTTGCAGCCCCTGGGAAAACAGATGTGGGTTTTCAGAGAACTCAGACTGCCTTTTTAGGCCCTGGTTCCAGAATACTTCAAAACCATTTGGGCGGGAAAGATATCAAGTGATCGTCCTCAATATTTAGTTTGTTTACTGCAGTGATCCAGGGCTGCCCACTTGCACTTCAGGTGACATTTCAATGATGTGTAATGTATATCTAATCCAACCCAAGCACAGGTGGTACTAGAGGAACATTGTGAGGACGAGTAATGGTTCACATGTACTCAGGGAGTGTTGGGGCCTCTTTGGGACCCATCCATCCATAATCTACACCACTTATCCCTTTAGAAGTGCAGGGGGCTGGAGCATTGGGCAAGAGGTGAGTTACACCTTGAACCAGTCACCAGTCAATCACAGAACCACATAGAGAGATAGACAACCACCCACACTGTCATTTAAGGGGAATTCAGAGTCACTAAGTCCTCCAACGAGCAAGTTCTTTGGTCTCTGGGGTCTGTGGAGTGCACAGAGAGGCCAAGGCATGCTCTGACGACATGTGTGCAGACTTTGGAGAAAACTAATCTCATGATGTCACAAAGCTGATTTCATCTGCAGCTGTGACTTTGACTCAAACCACCACTCTGAACCTTCTCCTCCAACCTCTGAGTCCCCTTGATGCGGTCGGCAGGGTTCTGTGAGGTCTTGACATACCTCCACTGATGTGGGTCCCAGATCTTTTGGATGGTATCCACATTTTGTTCTGTTTCTGATGTACTTCAGTACGGTTGTATTGTCTGACCAGAATACTGATACTTGAAGTTGAAACTGCATTTGTGATTTCAGTACTTTGTCCCTGCGGGCACCAATGGTGGCAGCAACAAGCTCCTTTAATGGGATGATTTTGGGCTTCAGTGGAGCCACCCTGGCTTTCCCTAAAGTGAATGCACAGTGGACTTCATTTGTACTGTTGTTTTGTAACAAGTATCTAACTGTGCTGTAACCTTCTTCACTGGCATCCGCAAAGTGGTGAAGTTGTTTAAATGGTGTCTCACCTAAGTTTGCAGGCTTGACACACCTTGGGACACTGATGTCCTTCAGCATGTGAAGCTGAGTTTTCATGAAGACAATTCTAGAGCGAGATCATCAGGGATGAGGACATCCCAGCCCAGCTTCCTTCTATAGATCTCTGGCAGGATTCTTTTTGCTGGAAGCAAAACTGGTGCCAAGATACCCAGGGGGTCGTTAAACCGAGCTAACAATGGATAAGATGTTCCCTCCTGTGGGAGTCTTGTCTGACAATGTTATGTTAAATCTGAAGCTGTCAGTTTGGATACATCAGTGAACTCCTAAAGCTCATTCTGTTGGAAGCACATCTCAATCCAAGTCAAGATCTTTGGCCTCTGTTGCCTTCTCCTCTTCTGGAATAGCAGATGACACAATTCTGCTGTTACTCAGCTCTTAAGGCATGGCACAAGTGCACGGCTTCCTCTTCTGTGTGGACTGATTTGAGACAGTCATCCATGTGAAGCACTGTGTCAACTGCTTGGCTTGCTATCTGATCTTTATTGTCCTTTGCACATTTACTCAGAGCAAAACTTTCTCAGCTGGGAGCCGATGTAGCACCAAACAAGTGAACCATCAATTAGTACTCATTCATTTCCTGTGCAGTGTCACCCATTGATGTATTATGAGAACTGGATAGCGTGGCTCCGCCTTCTACCTTTTAACGGTTTTGAAGCCATAATATCCCCCGTCAGGGCACCGCCATTGTGCAGCCAGTAGAGAATCTGGACCATAATCTGGATGCAGTTGTCGTAAATGGTCGCAATACTCCGCAGCATACGCCGTACACAATCATTGTGAAACTGCCGTAAACCGCGGTGATTTTTTTAACTCTAATAACTGATGAAAAAGAAACTTTTTAGAAAAAAGAGGACTTGGAAAACACGCAGCCCAATAATACTCTCATATCACCTGCCCTGAGGAGATGCTACTTTCAAATTCATGCTAGTTTTCCAAAATCGCCAACCCCAGCTTTAATGTGAAGAGTTTATGTTTATCTAAAATTCACCATTCTGAATAAACATGAACATTTTTAAGTATTGCATTAAACACAGATGGCGTTGAAGTTATCCAAATGTGCTTTTGTAAAATTTATTGCTAACATTCTAATGTTGCAATGGAAAAAGGATATTTTTTTTCAAAAGGTATTTATAGTTAAGATCATTGTTTTATTTTTGTAAAATACAGTATTTTAAAAGGCTTAAGAGAAAAGTCAGCTAAGAAATTAACTTGTATCGTAAATGCTTATAAACTTATCCAAGCACACTGAAAGAAATGGCTACACGCTGATGTATTTGTACTTGTCATGTACTTATCAAGAATACACTAATTTACCATTAAAGCAGTTTTTAATTGTTAACCCTCTTATTTAGTTTAACACTGCTATGCTAACAATGGTACAAAACAAGTGTTGTAAGAGTAAACTTCTATGAAGGATTCAAAAAGTGCACTTGATATTAGTAAACACAGATCCACTACAATTAAACTTAAATTTAAATGATTCAAAGTACAGTATAAAAAATGTTCTAATAAGAAACATGTGTATATTTCAGTGTTTATATATTTTATATGAATATATTTAATTTAGATTTAAGTATTAGTACTAAGTAGTGAACCCAATCAAAGTAAACTGAACACTACTGTACTACAGAGGGAATAACATACTTGTAGTTAGTACACTTAAGTAAATTTCAATTATAGTATATATTTGCTATGAAATACACTTAATGTAAATTTAAGTATTAGTACCAAGAACTGCACTTTGTCTAAATAAACTGACAAACTATTAAGGGATTAATATACCTCAAGTTAGCAAATTTATATTTTTTGTTTATTTTATTTTAACACACAAAGTCATAATGTGTTAGAAATGTACTTTCTGAATATGAAGTATATTTACATTAATGTATATTCCTTTTTTACCTGGGTCCACATCTGTCACAGCATTAAGACATCCTGTGAGTCAGAGGCTGAAGGAGTGAGGAGCTTCTCTGTCGTCAGACTTAATAGTTGGCAAGTTAAGAACCTTGTTGTTATACGTCACTGAAATCTTGTTGGCATTTCCAAAAACTTCTTCCAGGAGCCTCTTGGCTTCATCATATCCACGCTCAGGTTGCACATAAAGACAGCTCCTCACCAGGTCCTTTGGCTGTCCACTGGAGTATTGTTCCAGATAACACAATCTGTCTTTATTGCTGTCTGTTTTTCCCTCTACTCCATTGTTGTGATAATTTGTTAGATTATTTATATATTAATTATAGAAATTAATATTCATTTAATAACTATTTTGCACTTGTAAAATTTGGGTCACCATCGAGAACTGATCTAAAAAAAAGACTAAAGTGAGCTATTAATAGATGTATTATTATTTATTAGCCTTTATCACGTTCATGGGAGATAACATTTAAATAGAAACAATCTCATAAACCTTGGTAAAAGTTTTCTTCACAGGGATGTCAGACCTTCCAACAGACCCCAACAGACAGGACTTTAAATTCAAAAGGATTTATTTAACCTATTTCAGTCAGCTCACGTTAAATTGTTTTATTGTAGCTGCGAATACATGTTACAGGTTTGGCATCCAGGCTCCAGTCTCATCACTCCTTGCAGAAAGGTTTACATGAAGGCATGGAGGAGTGATTAACAAACATTTGAACACCCCCGGAGTCTGCAGGTGGATGCTGGGGTGGAGGTGAGGGTCAAAGAATACGCAGCACAAATGTTTGGCAGCATAGACATTTGCCGTGCAGAGGGAAGGATGGGTAGATTTCCAGTTTAAATATACCGCCAAATTGAGAGGTGGAGAGTGTGATAGGAGGATGGATGAGAGGAGTGTGACGTGTGACATGTGCATGTGCATGTGCATGTGCATGTCCATGTGCATGTGCATGTGCATGTGCATGTGCATGTGCATAGCAGAGCAGAGCAGCTCGAGTTGTCTGCCTGAACTAGCTCGCAGGCTTCACTTCATAAAAGACTAAACTAAATTCAGAATCAAATGGCAAAGTTGTAATGATGCTTGGAATAATGAAAGTAGTTTTGAATACTGAACAGATATATATATATATATATATATATTTTTTTTTTTTTTTTTAACTTGTTGTGTCCAGCATTGCAACAGCAGAATTATGGTCTGGCTGCCATATTGTGCAGAACACATTTACTTTGCCAAGAGGAGCCGTTTGTATATAAGGCTCCCTTTGAGTTTTAAGTGAAACTTTTTATTAGTGTTTTTGTTAATTCTTTTTTATTTATTCTATTTTATTTTTGTCAACGCCACATATTGCCAAGTTGGGAGGTTACTGCTTGACCAAACAAGGGTGATAATAGATAGGAGAGAGGGAAGAAAATACTGAAATACTGAACAGATATTTAAGTAAATCGAACGGTTATGGAGGATTGGTTTAAAGAGTTAACTGACTTTATAAAGGTTAAATTAAGGGGGATTAATGGAGCATTTAACCAAGACACACCAGCCTGTCTGTAGAATTTCAGAACTGCAGTCTTCCTATGACATTGCTTTTGGATCGGGTCTCAAACTGGTCTGTGAGCTACTGGAGAGCCTGAAGGACTGTTCTGGTTTGGAGTTTTTCTAACCAAGGCAGCTGAGAAGTCCAAACACAACCAGCACGATGGCTCCAGATGATGTGCCGAGCGGGTCCCTTGGTCTCATGGGAGAGAGGAGCCGTCTTTGATTGGACTTGCAGGTTCAGTCGTCAGGTGCAGCTGGGCTTTGAGGTCGTGATCAGCAAAAAAATATGACAAAAAGAAAAACGCTGATGCTCTGTCTCTAGCCTGAAAGGGGGCGGTAATGCTCCAAAATGATGGATGCCAACCACCGTAAAACCAAAGAAGAAGAAAAAGCCTGGTGAGAACGTCCACCTGCAGTAGCCTGGGTGGCAGCTGTGGTGAGATTAGAGCAGCAGAACAAACTTAGAAAAACAAAGAGTTTATTTTAGATTTCTGTACACCTGTCTTAAAATGTGAGGGATACTGGAGCTTGGTTGGGGTTGTGGGACGGCTCACAGCGGGCTTCCCTTATTTTCAAAGACTAAACTTGAAAGGTAGCATTCTCCAGTGTAGCTGGATCCCTCTCAGCTCAGCTACACTGAATGCTGGTGTAGCTGTGTACACCGGAGGCGGGCAGAATGACAACAGGATTTGATTGGTTTAATACATTCAGAATGAGTGGCTGTGATTGATTGGTGTTTTCCCTGTTGTTTTTCACTCTCTTTTAAGAACACATCATGCATTAATTGCCATCGGGATATAACAATCATTTTAAAAAGTAAAACAAAAAGTGTCCCTAAAACTAATTACCGATCTGAGCTTTAACGCTGTAAAAACAGCTTTTGTGCAGAAAACTCATTTGTGTTTAGTGTTCTCATGAAAATCATAATACTTGCTTAATTTTGTGCATTCATTCTGTTATAAAACCAATCTTATTGCCAATATCTTTACACTGCAGACAGATGCTGCTTCGCTCTTGAGTCACTCATAGTTATACAACAACACAACACTCACACACTCTCCTCACTCTCTCCTCTATCCTCACCTGTGCTTTTCCAGATGGCTGCTGTGCTGGCCAATCAAAACAAAGTTCTACCATGAGCAGGGCTGGGGCTGAGCGCTGAGAGAGCTCAGCAGAGAAAGGAAAAAACTGGGAGCTGACTCTGACTCCATGAGAGCTCATCTGATTCACTGAAAAGGATCGTCTCTCTCTATGAGCACGCCCACATACACATAACCTGTGCTGTTCAATCATTTATGTATTAAATGTCATGACTGTTACACAAAACTGCTGATCAGTGAGGCTGCAACACTGTAGATGTTCAGGAAATGAAGTGATGTGTGGATGTGGAAAGGCCTATAGCATAAAGATGCACAGTGGCTTTTCTGGCACAGCTGGAGGACGTGATCCACTGGAGACTCTGGTGCACTTGGTGCACCATGCCCCCCCTGCCTCCATCACCACACCGCTCAGGAGTGTTTCCAGATGATCCCAGACAGCTTTTCGTCTAGACACTCTTCCTATGGAGAGCACTTTACTTTTTCTCCTCTCAGATTCTTATTCACAGCATCAGACACAGGCTATAGACCTTTCTGGCATCAGTGATGCCTGAACTGTGCCCATCTATTAATTTGTCAGCCTCACATTGAGTAAAATTTACTTTCCTTTTTTTGCTTATTTCCCTCTTGGTCCATCACGGTATCATTAAATATTCATCTGACCTTTAATAGGCATGATGTTGGCGGGGCAAAGTGTTCCCTCGGTGTGACAGCTTTAGAGTGCAGGTGCAGGGCACTGCTGTTATGTGTAGATGTTCTCCTAAATCACACCATCGATTAGACAGGAGGTAACGCAGGCAATAGTTCTCTCTCATCTGGAGTACTGTATGGTTGTGTGGTCCTCTGCGGCTAGAATGGATATAAAAAAAACTATAATTAGCTCAAAATAGAGCTGCAGGATTAGTGCTTAATTGCTCTTTTAAAACCAATGTGGTAAGGACTATGGAGGGGAAGTCAGATAGATTCTTTTAGTGAAAAACTACTAAATGCAGGTCTAAAACAGAGCTGCTTGTGCTATTTGAAACTTCCAAAACCAAATACAGAATTACTAAAATAGTTTTTATACAGCCATCCAGCAATGGAACTTATGACCTGAAATATGAAAAGAATCAAAAGAAATTCAAACAATGTATTAAACAAATATTAACAAGATAGACCACACAATTAGAACAATAAGACTCATCAATGTTTTTGTTTTGTTCCTGAATTCTAATAGTGATGGGATATTGATGTTACTTAGATTGACACTGAGTGTCAGTTTTTGTTTGTATGTTTATTGTATGCTGTTTATGTTGTGATGTTGTGATGTGGACCTCAGGAAGATTAGCAACCATGACAGTGGAAGCTAACGGGGAACCGAATAAGAATAAAGAAAAAAGAGTTGATTGTTTTTTTATAAATGGAAACTGACATAGGACGTGCATGCGCACTCTTTTATAAGTCTGAAAGTTTTTGTGCGCATGCATTTCCTGTTTCTGGTGTTTACCACCAACAGTGACCTTTTCTATGCAATGTTTTATAGACGAGGCCTCTGGTCTGGACCGGGGCCACATTGTTGGTTCATCAGGAGCTACAGCACACTGAGCAGATGGACGGCACAGTTTTAGGCTTCATAGAGTCAAAATGTAGGACCGAAAAACCTCTAGATCTTCTAAATATATAAGAGTTTTAAATCTGTTTACTTTCCCATTAATTCATCGCTTCATCATCGAAAGTCTCTGATATTTAAATAAGAAATGATCTTTTGGGAGCCGTGGCTGCAGGCTTTAAAAGCTTTTATGAGTTTGTACATCAGTCTATCTTTTTGGACTCTGACTTTGGGTTTTGCCAAATTGTATCTTTATTGTCCAACAGAGATCAGTTTACACCCATGGGTAAGGTGTGTGTGTAATAAAGTTGTTTACCGAAAGCTTTCCTCACCTGCAGGATCCTTCACTTGATCTCAGCTGCTCACAGGAGCCACTCGACCAAAATCTGGATTTGTTTTTGGATTCCTTCTTCAGACGCTCAGCCTGCTGGAGAGAGAGTGGCTGAGTGATGGCGTTTTCCTCGACGTTACTGCTGCTTTTCTTCACTCTCATCTGCTCTCCTGCTGACAGATCTGTGTATGGTAAGATTCAGAAATTCGTCAGGTGGTCATTTAATTTGGTTCATGGTCAAAGTCTCAGCAGCTCCAGCTTTATGTTCAAGACTTACAGAAAAAAATAAAATCAAAGAAAAAAAAATATTGGTAAAAACTCACAGCAAGGTCCAAACACAGAAGAGGACAGACATCAGTTCTTCATGGACTATAAATGTGCACTGAGTGAGAAAGATGTTTAAGAAACAGCAGTAAACTGGGAAAGAGAAAAATATGGATGTGACCACAAAACAAGACCTGATTATGTGTAGGGAAGGGAATAATTCATGAAATCATTTCATACCAAAACTTCAATAGGAAGGTAAAAAAACACCTGAGCCTATAACAGGGAGTAGACCTGTCCAAAAAGGCCTGAGGGGTCTGGATACATCCTGGGAAAATAAGGAACGTCGGCCAAAGAACATTAAGTGTTTTATAAACCAGAAGAAGGATTTTCAAAATCAATCATTAAGACCGTTAAGTGTTTTATAAACCAGAAGGATTTTAAAATCTATCCTTTTCTCCGCTGCACCGACCTTCAGGGATAGAGCTTCGGCCATCGCCCCCCCACGCTCTGGGACTCACTTCCCCTCCACATCAGAAACTCAGACTCTCTGCTGTCGTTCAAAAAATCACTCAAAACCTACCTGTTCACAAATACATATGACCCCTAACCACTCATAGTATTGTTTTTTGTTGGTCTTGTTTTTTTTTGGTTTTTTTAACAATATTTTTATTAATTTTCACCTTTACAGGTATAGGGTGCATACACAGTATTGTTCACAAAAATAAGAACAAAACAAACAAAAACAAAAACAAACAGACACCAGCCCAGATCTATATATAACGCTCGGGGTTACAGTAAAAGTGTACAGTATAGACAATCAAGAAAGTCCCTACATCATGATATTAGAGACATCTGGCTCTAAATAGTTCAAATAGGGTTCCCAGACCTTATAAAATTGGTCTGTTTTTAAATGCAAAATACTTGTGAGGTATCCTGGCGGCACCAAATCAAACAGCACTCTTTGCCAATCTTTAACAGTTGGTACTTTTTCACTGATCCATTGCTGCAAAATATTTTTCTCTGCTGTATAAGTAAGGATAGAGTAGAATCTTTTATTATGTTTTAATTTCAAGCGCTGGCTTGCAGACCCAATATAAGAGACAAAGGCTCCATCTCTAGTCCTAAGCCAGGTATCTTTTCTATTTCAGACAAGACATTCGACAAATACATTTGCAGTTTTTGACATGACCAAAAACAATGTGTGAGAGTACCAACTCTGGTAACTGGTCTTGTTTTGATTTGTTGTTACCTTCTGTAAAGCGTCTTTGAGTCTTTTTGAGAAGAGCTACAAAAGTTTGATGCATTTTATTATTATTATTATTATTATTTATTATTATAATTGTTTTGCCCACAAAGTAATTTACAAACCAGAAGAAGGTTTTTAAAATCTATATTTTGGACAATTAAGTGCTTTACAAACCAGGAAAAGGACTTTGTATACATCTTTTAGACACTACATGCTTTACAAACCAGGTGAAGGCTGTTAAAATGTATCCATTAGACGGTTAACTACTTTACAAACCACGATGAAGCTTGCAATATCCATCCTTTAGACTTTTGAGTGCTCTGTAAACCAGGAGACTGATTTTTAAAATTGACCTTTTAAATAGTTAATACTTTTCAAACCAAAAGAAGGATTTTAAGATTGATCTATTGAAACATTTAACTGATTTACAAACTGGGTGAAGGATTTAAAAATGTATCATTCAGAATACCAGTGTTTTACTAACCAGAAGAAAGACTGTTAAGTGCTTTAAAAACGAAGAGATGGACTTTAAAGTGTATACATCAGACTGTTCAGTGCTTTATAAACCAGGAGAAGGATTTGAAAGTCTACCCTTTTGACTGTTTATAATAATAATAATGATACATTTTATTTAGGGCGCCTTTCATGACACTCAAGGTCACCTTACAAAAGACAAAAGTGCATTAAAATAGACATACAACAGGTAGAGAAGAGCTGGAACAGATGGGGTTTGAGTCTTGTTTAAAAGAGGGTAAGGACTCAGTTTGGCAGAGGTCAGGGGGGAGAGAGTTCCATAACTGAGGAGCTGAGTGGCTGAATGTTCGACCCCCCATGGTAACGAGGTGAGCGGAGGGGACAGACAGATGGAAAGAGGAAGAGGATCAGACGATACGGGCAGGTACAGAAATGTCAGAGAGGTACGGGCGGTGAGGTTGTGGATGGCTTTTTAGGTGTGGAGCAGAATTTAGGGATGTGATTGGGAGCCAGCTGCTGCAGGATGGACTTTATGTGCTTTATAGCTTAGGATAAGGACTTTAAAATCTATCTTTTAGACAGTTAAGTGCTTTACAAACCAGGTGAAGGGTGCTAAAATTTATCAATTGGACCATTGAGCGTTTCAAAAAAGCAGGAGAAGAATTTAAAACATACCCTGCAACCTGCTTTAAAAACCAGTTGAATGGATTTAAAATCTATGTTAGACTTATCAGTGCTTTATTAACTGGAGAAAGGATTTTAAGATCTATCCTGTAGACTGTTAAGTCCTTTATAAACTAGGAGAAAGACTTTAAAATCTATCCTTTAGACAGTCGAGTTCTTTTTAAACAAGAAGGATTTTAAAATCCATCCTGTAGACTGTTAAGTCCTTTATAAACTAGGAGAAAGACTTTAAAATCTATCCTTTAGACAGTCGAGTTCTTTTTAAACAAGAAGGATTTTAAAATCTATCCTGTAGACTGTTAAGTGCTTTTTTAAACCAGGAGAAGGACCTCAAATCTATACTCTGGAAGCTTAAAGGCTTTATAAGCCAGGGAAAGGATTTAAAAAATTAAAGAATTAAAAAATCTTTTAAATGGTTTAGTGCTTTACAAACCAGATGAAGGGTGCTTGAATTTATCAGTTGGATCGCTAAATGCTGAAAAAACCAGGAGAAGAATTTATTACACAGTGTTACTTGCTTTAAAAAGAAGCAGAATGGATTTAAAAATATAGGTTGGACTGTTCAGTGTTTCAAACAGGAAAGGACTTTCAAATATTTCCATGGACTGTTTATTGCTTTAGAATCTGTCCTTTAAACCGTTAATTGCTTAATGAACCCAGAGAAGGATTTTGAAACCTTGGACCACAAAGTGCTTTATAAAACATTAGATGGATTTTAAAATATATTCTTTAGACAGTTCAGTGCTTTATAAACCACCTTAAGGAATATTAAATTTATCCTTTGCATTGTTAAGTGCTTTACAAACCAGGAGGACCTTAAAATCTACCCTTTAAAGACAGTTGAGTGCTTTGCAAACTTACAAACAATAGGCCACAAAATATACTGCAAGTGCTTCATAAGCCCGAAGGATATAAATTAAAAAAATTAAAATATATCCATGGACTGTTTATTGCTTTTGCCAGGAGGACTTTACAATCAGTCCTTTGGACCGTTAATTGCTTCATTAACCAGGAGAAGGATTTTAATTTGATTTTTAGCAAGGACTTTTATTGATCAGGAGGCCAGGAGGGGAAAGGGAGGAGAATCCAGAGATCTGTGAGGGAGGGATGTCAGTGTCAGTGTGGCGAGGGCTCGTGGAGGGCACTGGTTAGCCAGGAGGAGAAAAAGGAGTTCGTCATTTCTTTGTTTGAACTTTGTCTTGGTGATAAATCTCATCCCATCGTGAAGTCTTTTTATTCCTTTTAATGGAGCCTCGGTTGAGAAGAACATGTGTCTGAGTGATGAGCAGCAGAGCTGGGACTGAGGACTGAGCCCTGATTCAGTCTTGGTCTTAATGGGAAACAGTTGGAGAGGTTCAGTTTAACCCTGAGGCTGATGAATAGTATTTAATAATCAGACTGCAGTTTCAGTTTGTGACTGCTGAGAAGTCCCACATGTTTAAAGAAAGACAGAATCAATCTGCAGCATCTTCAGAATTAATCAAGAGAACAACTTCAAACCAAATCATAGCAGACGGACTGTCACAGCTTCTGTTGTGACTTCATAATGCTTCAGGGATGTTGGTACTTCTCAGCTCAAGCCCACCCATTCCAGTCCTGTTTACCCTCCTGGAGCTGTCATATGAGATATTTGTGTTTTTTTAACAACTTTCTGCCAAGTTTTCTTTCCTCATCAGGTCAAGTCAAGATGACCTTGTTTGAAAGAGAACATCGGCAATATAGCCCTCTTCTTCAGGCAGCTATATTTTATCCTGTAATAACATTTTCCTGTTATTGTGAGCAATCTTGCTCCAATATAATCCCCCCCCCCCTTTGACCCTTACCTATGGGGTCAAATGGTCACCCCTAAAATACATTAAATGATTAATTCATTTGTGCAATGACATTTCAAGCATCACATGAAAAATAAATATATTGTAAGTCTTTATAAATCAAGGGATCAATGAAATAAAACTTGAATAAGATTTTATATTATTCACTTCTGATGCTGCGTATGTCTTACTGTGTCCTGGGTAATAACATACCAAAACAAATTTTGAAGTTTGAAGTTTCCGTCTTGTTTAAAACACTTGAAATGTTTCTGTGCTGTACTCTCCCTGCTTACATTCAAGCATTTTAAGCTTAAAATAAGGAAACAATTATTTTTTAACTATAATAATTAAGTTTAAGTAAGGGAAGTATAATTTACCAGGGGCACTTATATTTAAAAGAAGGAAAATTAAAATAAACACTGAATGCATATGTGATTCAGCTTTTGGGATACACTCAGGAACACCTTCAGATAAATTAACTCATGTTTATTAGGTTACAATGATTGTTCAGAGTTATGATAAAGAAATATGTTTCTACAACTTTTCCTTATGTGTTAAATTGATCTTATATTGCTAAGGATAGGCAGAAAAGAGCCTCAATTTAGCCTTTACTTTGACTTTTTTTAATACCTACTGATATAACTGCCGTCGTATTGAAGATTTGTGATTGATGGTCTTATCTTTTAGGGCACTTGTCATAATATCAATCGATGTCAATCAGTTAAGGAATACATTCAATCGATGCACATCTGGAAAGGGTTAAAAACATTTTGAACAATCCCCTTACAGCCAGTGACCTACACCGTGACCAATCAAATGGGACCCAACTGATTGGACTAATGTGTTTGATACTTACATATAACATCTTCCAACAATTTTACAAATATAAAGAAATTGCATGTGATTGATAAACCAAGGATGTTCAGTTACCAAATCAGACTGCGATTCAAACTCATATAACGTGTTACTTGAACTGTAACACCTGATCCTTTCTATTTACCCTACCCTAAAACAACATGAAATACTTTTGAAATCATTCATTCGTCATTAAATGTAAGTGTGCAAATGAATAAGATACATGTTGAATACAATAAAAAATCTGAGTGATGAAATATATCTCAGACTGTACGTCCCTGTCTCCATTCTCCTTTAGGTGGTCTGGGACACCAGTCCGTCTGTGCCCCCTTTCCTGCTTCCCGATCATCAAAGCAGAGTTGTGCCAGACCACCTTGGTGACGTGCTGGTGGGACTGAGGAGGTCTTCGAAGTATTCTTTCCACGATCCACGACTTCCTGAGTCGAGGTCAATAGCGTACCATTCCCACCATAGACAGTGTTGACAGCACACTGCTTCCCCCTCCTGAGACGCCGGAGTTCAGAATCTCCTCACAGCCGTACAGAAGTCATTCTCCATGGCATCTCCAAACTCCTCCCATGCCCGGGTTTTGCTTAGGTGACCACCGAAGCTGCATTCCGCTTGGCCAGCCGGTACCTGTCAGCTGCCTCCGGAGTCCCACTGGACAAAAAGGCTCGATAGGACTCCTTCTTCAGCTTGACGGCATCCCTTACCCCTGGTGTCCACCAGTGGGTTCGGGTGTTGCCACCACAACAGGCACCGACCACCTTACGGCCACAGCTCCAATCAGCCACCTCAACAATAGAGGCCCGGAACAAGGCCCACTCGGACTCAATGTCCCCTGCCTCCCCCGCCACAAGGTCGAACTTCGCCCGGAGGTGGGAGATGAAACTCTTTCTGACAGGAGACTCTGCCAGACGTTCCCAGCAGACCCACACAACATGCTTGGGTCTACCCCCTCTCCCCCACCATCAGAGCCAACTCACGACCAGGTGGTGATCAGTTGAAGCTCCGCCCCTCTCTTCACCCGAGTGTCCAAAACATGCGGCCGCAAGTCTGATGATATGACTACAAAGTCGATCATTTAACTGCGACCTAGGGTGTCCTGGTGCCAGGTGCACATATGAACACCCTTATGCTTGAACATGGTGTTTGTTATGGACAATCTGTGACGAGCACAGAAGTCCAGTAACAGAACACCACTCGGGTTCAAATCGGGGGGGCTGTTCCTCCCAATCACGCCCCTCCAAGTCTCACTGCCATTGCCAATATGAGCGTTGAAGTCCCCCAGTAGAACGAGGGAGTCCCCAGAAGGGGAACTCTCCAGCACCTCCTCCAGGGAATCTTAAAAGGGTGGATACGCTGAACTGTTGTTTGGTGCATAAGCACAAACAACAGTCAGGTTCAGTCCCCCACCCGAAGGTGGAGGGAGGCTACCCTCCCGTTCTCCAGGTTAAACCCCAACGCACAGGCCTCAAGCCTAGGGGAGACAACCACTGCCACCCCCGCCCGACACCTCTCACCATCTGCAACTCCAGAGTGGAGTGAGCCTCACCCCCAGGCCTGGCTCCGGGGAGGGTCCCCGGGACCCTTTATCCAGGCAAGGGAGACCTGAAACCAATATTTTCCTTCTTCATATAGTCCTCAAGCCACGCTTCATCTGGACCCCCTCCCTCAGGACATGTTTGCCTTGGGAGACCCTACCAGGGGCATAAAGCCCCCAACAACATAGCTTCTGGGGTCGTTGGGACTTGCAAACCCTCCCACCACGATAAGGTGGTGGCTTCAGGGTTTATGCCATTGGTAAACATAACATTTCTGCAAAGGAAATAAGTAAGGTTGATGCAGACAATTGTGTTTAAAGACGCTAGAAATACTTTATGGCTTGAATACACAAAGAATGCACCAGGGCAAAAGCTCCCAGCAGGAGATCAAAAGGCTTAGCTCAAAAACACTGATAAAGCATAAGAGAGACAAACAACAAACCACTGTAGTGGAAATCCAAGTGTCCACGTGCCGGCTTTGCAGTGAAGGTGATGAGGTGATTGCAGGCAGGAGTGTATGATCAGGTCAGGGAGAAACCACGGCCTCTCCATGCAGCAGAGATGCTATCGAAGAAGCAAAAACAGTTCAAAGAGAGGGTTTTTGGTTAATTTGGTTATCTCATTTGAATCAGACTTTTACTCACTTTGACACACCTTCATAATCATAATCCTATGACACTAGTCTTTAAAACAATATCTAATGACTATATAATTATTATTCCACTGAATTCAAACTTCATTCTCCCAAATATTTATCTTACATGTCCCTAACTCTTCAATTCACTGATAAAATTTATTGAGCTCATTCAGAACTCTCCAATAGGAAATATCTGATAAAAATGTGCATGCTCATGTGCGTATCTAGGTCCATGGCAAATAAGCATTTGCATGATGGACAATTCAAAAATGTTCAATAGATTGCTTTAAAAGCTTGAATCAGCTTTGCAAAGATGTGTATTTTGATTTTCTGTTGGTTTCATGCATCTCAAATAGCTTTTGAACCATTTTCCCAAAAAGAAATACAGATTGCACCTGAAAATGTCAAGTGGTGTTACCACAACAAAAGGAGAAATATTCAATATTTCCACCAACAGTGTATGCAAGTGTACTTCTAAAACAGTGACTTAATTTAATCTATCACTAAAGGGTTACATGTTCATGAATTTTCTTGTAATTTTTGGTATTTTAAAAAAAATACTGGTTAAAACAATTTACAAAACCCTGTATAGAGACAAGTTGTTTTGCAGTTTACAGAGGAAACTGTCACTAAAATAGAGCACAACAGTCACCAGAGTCAATTGAATTTGTGATTTCATTATTTTCAATGGAGAGAAAACACCACCATGCAGAACTGAGTGATTCCAGTTAGTTAATTTAAGAATTAATTAATGCATGGACTCATGCTCTGTGTCAAGCCACTTTTTCATTGCTTAATTATGGCATCTATTGGGGAAAGAGTCTGTATTATATTGTAATAACCATGAAACAATAGAAAGTCAAACGTAATTTTACAAATCTAAATTTAAATCTTTGATAAACATTTAATATGTTATTAGAATTTCAAGTCTTTAAAGCTGTTGTTATATTCAACATTGTCAATATGTTAAGTGGAGATTTTCACCTTTTCTGAACAAGTTAAACTGTCCAAGTTTAATGGTAACAACACACCAACATCTTTACCATTATACCCTGAAAATTCTCTCAAAATGATCAAGTCCATAAATTTTAGACTGGGTCTTCAAAGAGGATGTATTCAAGTTGTTTAAGAATTTATTTTTGAATTTTCACCTTTTTAAATTTAACTGAATCATGGGAACACAAAACATTGCCTCCTGTCATTGACCATTGTATGTATCAGAGTGTAAGTGTCTGTGTATCTGCACTTTCATAGACAAAAAGACGTGGGTAGATGTGAGTGCGTGTATGTGTATTCGTATTAGTGTTTATTGCATTAGTATATATACACTTTGTGTGTCTGTTTGTATTGTGTGTTGAGGGTCATCTTGATAATTTTGATATAACCAGAAAATTTCATTTTCCATTCCATATTAAGTCTTGTCCTCCCAATCACAGTTGAAATCATTACATGTTCTTATCTTGATAATTTGGAAACTAAATTATTGTCTATTTATTGATAAACACGGGCTTGAATCAAACACATTCTTTACTGGAATATGTTCTGACTTCTCACTCCTTTTTCGGACATTTATCCAGGTGATAGTTTTCTTTCATATTTCCTGTCTGTATTTTATTTTGCCTTTTGTCATATGTTTTACATAAACTCATTAGTCAATCAGTTGATACGAACACTCCATTTGCTCAAAGTGTATTTCTATTTCATTGCAATTTGGCTATTTAAAAAACTATCCCTTTGCGGATTTTGCACTGAATTATACCAAAATATCAACTTTATTTTCAGATTTTAACTTTGTTCTTAAATAAAACCTATCCAATATTTTGAATAAATCTGAAATTTACTCACAAAATTATACAGCTTTCAACATGAAAGTGTTTTAGATTTTCTATTAAAGACTTTAATGTTATACAGAGGTACACTTAATGTCTTTAAATTTTCTTTCAACTTCTGAACTTTGTTAGCAATAACAATTATGATGACCTTTAGGAAACAATAAGAATGCTCTCTACCTATACACTCTCACTGGCCACTTTATTAGGTACACCTTGCTAGCACCAGGTTGGACCCCTTCCTTCTGTCCCACATGCCGTCCAAAAGAGAAAATGAGTTTGTGACAGGAGGTTTGTTTATTTGGGAGAGGATATACTACCTCTTTCATACATGTGCGTCAGACTCTGCCCTCTTGTTTCAGTCTTTATTCTCCTGTTCTCTCTCTAATACCCTTCAGACCCCTCAGTGCCCCGTCCTTCCCCTCGTCCCCTCCACACTCTTATGAACACAGTGATGTCAGATTAAGGCCTGATGTGGAGAACAAATAACCAGAGAGACGATGGTGCTCCTGCACAGACTGCTCCCTGGTTAATAAGTAAGTCAGTCACCAAACCACTGAACCACACTCCTGCCAGAGCTGGTTTAATTACCCATATAATCATATGGCCCTTTTCCAGGAGCACGCCTTGGCCCTACTCTACTCGGCCCTACTTGATTTGCAGCGTGTTTCCACTAGCCTGGTACCTCCTAAAACAAGCTAGTTTTAGTACCTACTGCACTCTGGTTCCAAGCGAGCTGAGTCAATGCTAAAAGATGACGTCACCAACTGCTGGCTACTGATTAGTCAGACAATGTCGTCATCGATGAGTCATGAGCGCGACGACCTAGCATGCTAGCAGTAGCTACTGTTAGCTTACCCTCATACGTTTTTGCTCTCGTCCTCGGCTTCATTCTGTTGTATAGCTTCCAAAACTCTCCTGTGCTTCTCAAGGGGTATTTCTTCTTACCACCTGCAGCCTTCTTCTGCTTTCCTTTTTTCCTCGGTTTGTGACAAAAAGACACAGATTGTTGTGTCACGCTCAAAATGACGTCACCGCAGTGCTGCTCAGCCACACTGCTCCCTGTTGGGCAGGCGACTGGGGCTAATGGAAAAGCAGCACAAGGCGAGCAGAGTAGAGTAGGGCTAATGGAAAAGGGCCAAAATACTCATTGAACACTGTTTTGTCTTTGCATCGAAATATTTCATGTTATTTTTTTTTATTACATTTTATTTTGTAACACAATGGAGTTTTGTGAACATACTGGTCTTTAGTGGCTTCAAACAGTAAAAATGTCGGTAGTATATAACATGTTTATTTTAGGCTGAAGTAGTTCTTAGAGACTGGGTTAAAGTGGAAAATAATATCGATATATACAAGGAAGTTTGTTTGTATAAATGTGTGCATAACTATGCATTCATTTTAGAGTAGTTTTTGGAAAGCAGACATTGTTTGTCATGAGGGGTAAATGAGTACACCCCTCAGAGTGAAATATTAGTATGAATGTTTCCAAAGGTAGAGTAAATACTTCTGGACATTAAAAGAAAAATAATAAGTAGCTAAACTTTGTCTGCTTCACCGTGTGACTGGCAGCAGTGTGGGTGACAGGGACTGATCTCACTTTCAAAGAGAATAAATTAGATTATTTTAGTTCCAGTGCAGACCCCACCTTAAGAAGTATGGGGGCACTACAGTGCAGGACAGGTCATTTTTGGTGGACTACAGGTATCTGGACCCGTTGGCTGGCATGGCGTTTCTGTAGTGTGGCTGTGACAGGGGGAACGGGCTCGCTGCTCCTCTGAAGTCATACTGGTAGGCCGGGGGAGTCGACTGAAACGAGGATCCTTGGTTTGGATGAATGTATTATCATGGTAGAAATGAGAGTTTCTGTAGGCCTCTGAAAATGAACAATGTTGGAGGTTAATGGTTCAGTGGAATAACCAAGGATCATCTATCATGTCCTTAGTGTGCCCTAAACCAGCTGAGGGATATTCTGGGATGTCTGATAGAAGGTTCAGGTGCCATAACCAAAAGTCCTAACAAATATTCTTCTGTCAATCAAACGTTATTTATAAAGGATTTTTCATACAAAAACTAACACAAAGATTCTGTGCAATCAGAAACACAAGCAGACAAGAGCCATGGGAGTCCGTGTACTTTGCAGACATACCCGCATCAACAAGAAAAACAGGAAACCATCTGATTTCTATTTGGATGAAGGTAAACAAAAACTGGGAAGCAAGTCGTCTCCTGTTTTTTGCTTGGTGATTGAAAAACAAAAAACGGAAAATGTGCCCTTATCTGATGTCTGTTATGGGTTAATTTTTCACAAGTCAGGAAATAAACTAAACAAGTTTGTTGTTCTTGTATCAAATCTGTTGATTTAACATGTTTTTGAGTTCTGTAATTAACTTCAGGATGAATTGTCGCTCTATGAATTGAGTTTCAAATCCTCACTATATCTATGTTTGTCTATATTATTTCAGTATGTGACCTTCCTTTTACTGGAAGCATTAATGAAACAATTTGCTAATTCTGTAAATTGTATACTTCACAATAAATGTATTTTTATAACCATGTATCAATAAACTGCCCTTTGTTTCACTTTTCAAACTAAGTTATATTTCCAGATGGGCAGTTACACATTACAGACAAGGGACGCTTGGATTCTGCAACGTTCCACCAATCAGTCTTTATTCATACAGCACCAGTTCATAACAAGAGTGATCTTAGGACACCTTACAGTAGAGCATGCTTAGACAAACTCTTCATTTTATAGATACACGTATACAAATACATACAATAAATACATATACAAAGTTTATATACACATCCATCCAGGCAGAAACAAAGGGACTAAATCCACATTTTCCTCTGCCGACTGCAGCCTCAATCAATTTTTATTTCTGTAGAACCATCATCATATTTATTTTAAAATATTTGTTTTTCCTTTCAAAGAAGTTAAAAATCATGGTCATCTTATTCAGTCTTATACCTTGAGGGAGTTATGTGTCTGTCCATTACAGTGGACACCATGCAGCAATGGTATAAATAGTTACTTAGTTAAACTTAAGAAAGATCCACAAACATGTTTTTAACAAACACTTTTAAAGAGTAAATCAAAGAAAAGGGACAGTCTGAAGTATATGTATTGCTGCTGTTTAATCAAACCATTCTCTTGTGAATTACAACAAAATGTAAAATAAGAATTATGTAAATTTGAATGCAGGCTTAACATCCAATTTGCTGTTCTGAATTTTTGATGCATTAGCTCCATATGGTAAAAATTTGCAATGAAATATTTTCATGAAGCTTAAGAAGGGGTTTTGGAATTTACCACCTGGTAGTTGGACATGGTGCTGCAACCTAAAGGGTATAAATTTATCCCTGTCCCAAACTTCACATCGTTTGAATCACTTGTTCTGCAAGTATCTGGTCCAATACCCACCATAGTTGCCACTGTTTACCGTCCACCTAAACCCAACAAAGATTTCATTAATGAATTTTCCTTCCCCCTCACCCACCTGTCCACACTCTCTCCCAATGCAACTGTGCTTGGTGATTTTAATATACACATGGACAACTCAAATCACCCGCTCACTGTGGAATTTACGTCATGTCTGGACAGTTTTGGTTTTAAGCAGCATGTACATTTCCCCACCCATTCTAAAGGTCATAAACTTGATCTGGTATGCTGCTCTGGCCTCTCCCCTTTCAACTGCTCCTCATCTGATCTTGCCATCTCTGACCATATTTTCATCTCATTCAATCTGAATTTAACTGTCTCCACAGCAAAATCATCACAATATCCTTCCGTAACATCAAGCACATTGATTCTTCAACTCTCTTCTCAGTCTTTGACACTCTCCCCAGCATCACCTACCCCTCTACTACAACTGAACTGGTCTCTTACTACAATGACAACCTCCATAAAATGCTGAACTCTCTTGCTCCCACAAAAACCCAGACTGTTTCTTTCACCCATTCTGCTCCCTGGTTCACCCCTCACCTTTGTCTTCTCAAAGCAAAAGGACACCAGCTGTAATGTCTTTACAATAAAACTGGTCTTACCATCCACAAGGAAATGTATTATCATCACACTCTCCATTACAAGGACTCACTCATCTCAGCCAAATCCCAGTACTATGCAAGTCTCATCAGTGCCAACAATAGTAACTCTCGGACTCTGTTTTCACTGATTCACAATTCCCTGCACCCAGTGGACTCTGTTCCCTCACATCTTTACTCTGATGAGCTCTGTCATTCCCTCATGGACTTTTTCAACTCCGAAATTGACAATATTCACCAGCAATTAACCTGCCAACCCTCCTGCAGTACTTTACCTCCTGCTCCCCTGGCTCCCTCCTCCCAGCCACTCGCTTGCTTCGTCCTTCCCTCTGTTGATGACATCTCTGAACTCATCTCCAAATCCAAACCCTCCACCTATCAGCTTGACCCCCTTCCCACACCCCTGATTAAGACCTGTCTCCCTTCCCTGTCACCCCTCATCACCGACATTATCCACTCCTCCCTCATTTCTGGCACAGTCCCTTCATCCCTCAAAATTGCTGCAGTAACTCCGATTCTAAAGAAACCTGGCCTAGATCCAAATGACTTTAATAACCTTTGTCCAATTTCTAACTTGCCATTTCTTTCAAAAATTCTGGAAAAAACTGTTGCATCTCCGCTTCACTCCCACCTCTCCAATAACAACCTTTATGAACAGTTCCAGTCTGGTTTCCGTTCCAATCATAGCACCGAAACAGCCCTACAAAAAATAACCAACAACCTCCTGGTGACAGCTGATGCCGGACTTTTGTCCATCCTCATCCTCCTCGACCTGAGGGCAGCTTTCGACACCATCTCCCATTCCATCCTCCTCCATAGACTGGCATCCATTGGTTTATCAGGCACTCCCCTCAACTGGTTTTCTTTCTATCTCTCCGGCCGCACCCAGTTCATCCAGCTAAAAACATTCAAATCTCTGCCTTCCCCCCTCACCTCTGGTGTTCCCCAGGGCTCTGTTCTCGGTCCCATCCTTTTCATCATCTATCTCCTCCCCCTTGGCCACATTCTCCGTAGATACAAGGTTAATAACCACTGCTATGTGGACGACACCCAGCTCTATGTTGCCACCAAACCCACCTCCACCCTCCCTCCCTCCTCCCTCTGTGCCTGTCTACAGGAAGTCAAATCATGGTTCACCTCCAACTTCCTGAAACTCAACAGTGACAAAACTGAGGTTCTCCTCATCGGATCCAAATCCACTCTCTCAAAAACTAACAGTTTTACGCTCACCATTGGCAACTCATTTGTCTCCCCCTCCCCACAGGTCAAGAGTCTGAGCGTCGTCCTTGACGGCACTCTGTCATTCCACTCTCACATCAATAACGTTACCCGGTCTGCATACTTTCATCTCCGCAACATCAACCACCTCCGCTCCTCCCTCACCCCCAGCAGCACCGCCATCCTGGTCCAATCACTTGTCACCTCCCATCTGGACTTTTGCAACTCTCTCCTATCTGGTCTCCCCCTCAAGTCCCTCCATGAACTTCACCTTGTACAGAATGCTGCTGCCCGGATTATCACCAGGACTCCCTCTTTCCACCACATCACCCCTGTTCTGCGACAGCTGCACTGGCTACCAATCATCCACCGCATCAGCTATAAAATCCTGCTCCTCACCTTCAAAGCCCTCAATAACCTCGCCCCCCCGTACCTCAGTGATCTCCTCCGCATCAACAAACGCAGCCGCACTCTCAGATCTTCATCCTCCCTCAGCCTCAACATTCCCCCAGCCCGCTTGTCCACCATGGGATCCAGAGACTTCAGTCACTCTACTCCCAGTCTCTGGAACTCCCTCCCACCGGACATCCATGATATTGACTCATTGTCTGTTTTCAAATCCCGCCTCAAAACCCATCTATTCCGCCTGGCCTACTCAACCTGATTGTCCCCCATCCATCTTATCTTTTAAATCATTTTTCCTTTTAAACTTTTATTCATTTTCTTGTTTTTAACTTTTGTTGAAATGCTTTTAATCTATGTTTTGTACGGCGTCTTTGGGTGTCTTGAAAGGCGTCTTGAAATGAAATGTATTATTATTATTATTATTATCCCAAATATCTGTCTAGTGTAGTGGACACCACGCATGAAAGGGTTAAATACAAAATTATTCATAGTACGCCCCCTAAGATGTGGCATCTCATTTTCAAGAGGGTCCTCATGTCTACATGGTTGTAAAGAAAGTTAGTGTGGATGTATGATAAATAACAGCTGTGGACAGAGATCAACCTAATATGAACATTAATATGTATGATGAAAACAATCTGGTGAGGACTGATGTTGATTATTAAAGCAGCATGAGATGAGCTGCCATAACAAGGGTTTAACTGGTCCAAAGGTATGAGTTTAAGTTTAATGATATCATTTCTGTTCTCAAGGCATAAAAGACAAATATAAAATAAAAATAAAGTAGTCACCCTCTCCTTAATGGTTTATAAAACATCGTAGTCCCTGTAGATACACTATAAAAATATCATCTCCTGCAAAACCAACAAAATCACACCACTCCACACCTGGCACTAAGAGCTGGTCGTGCCGACTTTCCAGCGGCAGCTGTGGCTCCGCTTTAGTTTTAAGGCACCACTGTCCGTTTTAAGGAGATAAAATCTACAGAGCTCTCTGCAATAGGGCATTTCACTTCCTGCAGGGTGAATGGTGGACTCCCACTTGGATCAAACACCAGACTGTCATCAGACGTCCCAACCTGGAGGAATCTGGTTCAACAACAAACGCACGAGGCCAGCAATTAGAGTTTTTGATTCAACTGTATTCTCGAATGGCAGCTGATCCCAGCGCCAGCCTCCTCTTCACTGCCACTGTTTTGGTCGATAACTTCTGAATTCTGTGTGCCAAATTTTCTGCAGAACTTTGACCTCTGATGTGCCATATTTCTCTTTAAGGAAGTTGTTCTTGGCCTCCTTTCACCGTGCCGCTCTGCGCTGTTGCTCTGCTCCCTGGTGGCAGCTTCCATTTGTCCTGTCATCCGTGATGTAGTGACTGCAGATGGAGATGCTGCTGGTGACTGCACACAACCTGACAACTGCTTGGCTCCAGTCGGCAGACATCTACAGGTAAAGGTGGTGGTGGAGGAGCATTGGGATGGCGCAATAATATCCGGCTCACTGGCAATGGATGCTGTAGGAGTACGGTCCTCGACTTTTCCAAAGGCTGAATCGACCAGCGGGACATGCACACTAATTACCATGGTGGTGATGAGGGGAGCAGCATCTGCAGCGCCCCGTGCACTGCCTTGTAGAATACATTTTGACAATTAGGACTTGAAGAGCACTGTTAAACTTTACTATAACACTATCCAGCTGCAGCGGTGGCACAGTTGGAGTCAATCAATCAATCAAACTTGATTTGTACAGCACTTTTCATACAAAATTTGTAGCACAAAGTGCTTCACATAAGAAATGAAATAAAATAACCATAAATTACATAAAAAGTAGAAAATAGCATACAAATAAAAATAAAAGGACCCCATCTACCTTCACAATCTACATACAACACACACAAAATAAATTAAATGCACAAAGACATAAAAAGGAAATTCTAAACAGAAAACAGAATAAAAAGCCTGAGGAAGACTGAGGAAAGCTATCTATAAAAGTGAGGAAACGGGAGCTAAGCTTAGTTATAATTAAAGATCATTTGAAATTAGATACAAAAATACTATAGTAAAAGGAAGGTAAATAAATGAATCAATATCATAAAATTCAAATAATATGGTAAAATTGGATAACCTAAACCAGATGCGTCATAAAAACAGCTAAAAGTAGGATGGTAAAAAGAAAAGCAGTTAACAGAGTCTAAAATTTTAAATAATAAATCTACACTGGTTTATAGAAATTACACAGATTAAGAGGATTCAAAACAAATAAAAAGGTAATAAGAAACAGAAATGACTTTAACCAGCTAAAACCTAAACCAAAAAGACTGTTGGTCTTTCTCTCTCTGTGGATCTTCACCAATGACTAAAACCTGTTGGTCAGTGATCGGGAGGTTGCAGGTTCAAGCCCAGCTCCAACTGCCACATGGCGATGTGTCCTTGGGTAAGACACTTAACCCCAAGTTGCTCCCACTGCTGCATCAGTGGGTTGTAAATGGGCATAAAGGGCGTGAATGTGTTAGAGAGACTGATGGATAACTAACATAGAAACTCTGAACCATCAGTGAGTGAATGGGTGTGAATGGGTAGGTGTGAGCTGCAGTTTAAAGCAGCATTGAGTAATCCAAGATTAGAAAAGTGCTATATAAGCTCAAGTCCATTTACCATTTGCTCCAAATACACTCACCAACAGACACACGTTAACAGTTTAGGCATTTTCACACTGGTTTAATGTCAAAGCTCTGTTAAGGATCAATCGCCCAGCACTCTGATAAAACTGTACAAGTAGGATAATCAACATTACCTTACACCATCAGCAACTGTGAACTGCTTTGATTTAGTGAAACTGAACACCATGTTACTTATTCAACCTGGCTTCACACCCTGTTGATTACGCACATAAGAATATATAATTAATTAAGGTTGTGGATGCAGTATACTTTTTTCAGTTGAAGGTACAAAGGAAATCAACATTAAACTGGTCTGGTCGAACACATTTTACCACGGGCCTTGGCTTGTGCCAATGCCAAAGCTTGAATAGCCATTATCACTTTGTCTAAATTTACTCACATTCAAATAAATTATGAAAAGTTGAACAAGAGAACCAGTTTCTGGAGTTTTCGTGATGCTAGGATTAGGTGGCTTACAAACAGGGATGCTTAAAGAAAATATTGAAGTGGCCTTTTCATGCCACAGACAGTACATATGTTAAAGATCGTTACTCTGGAAAACAATGGAAAACAAAATGTAAGGTCTCATATGTGTCTTAATTCACAGACTACTCTAGCCACAACACATCCCCCAAACATGAACCTGAGGGAAACTGGGCTACGATAAACACTTTATGTCATATATATTTACCTCCCTATTCGGAGGTTTTTCTCTGTCTCTTTGACCTGTGACATGTAGCCTGGACGATCACGCTTCCTGATACCTCCTTGTTAAAATTGTGGTGAATCAGACATCAATTAAGTTTATATACCTAACCCTGATGAAAGCATTTTGTTCTTGGTCTGTCTGTCAAATTGTCTCAGTAATGTGATTACAGCTAGCTTGTCTGCAAGCTAATGCTGTGTAGCTTACCTTCATAGTTGTCAACGTAACTCGATATGTTCAGCTTGAATCCTTTTTCTTCTTTGCTTCTCAGGGCTGAGCTTGCTGCTTGTACAAGCCGCTGTACAACTAAACATAACAGCTAATAACTAAACACAACAGCTAATAACTAAACATAACAGCGAATAACTAAACACAGGGGTAAATAAACTAAACAGGTGGTGTCCAGCAAACGATGTGGGCTTTGTTGACAATTGGTCATCCTTCTGGGGAAAACCTGGCCTAATAAGAAGAGATGGCATCCATCCTACTTTGGCTGGTGCATCTTTCTTATCAAAAACATGGCAGAGTCACTCTTATGACTTCTCAGAGATGAGACCATGTTGCAGAGCTGCAGTCCTCCATGCTCCTCTGCGCTTGCTTTAGGATGGTTTTCCTCCCATTACTGTTCATCACTGTGATAACTGCTATGGCTTTTGTGGTAGTGATGAATATTATTCCATGGAGACTGTGTCTGTCCCCAAACCCAAAGCAAGAAATACATATTTTCAGTCTGCAGCATCAGTGTTGTGCAGTGTTTGGTAAGTTTATAGTATTTGAGTACTTTATCTGTAAACCTCAAAGTAATCATGAAGAAGGTTGAAAAAAAAGAAAATATTTATTTCTTGCATACTCAGTTACAGTAACATATCAATCAACAAAGAAAATCACCACAAAATAGTTTCTTACTACTGTAAAGTGTCAACAAATAAAAAATCTGTAACAAAAATCACTGCATGAAGTACATCCAGTTAACAGGAGCTCTGAAGACAAACTAAAACAGCAACAAGAATACTGTAACTCTAATCATTATCCCTCGGTCTGGCAGGATCAGGCCTGAGGATTTCATCCATATCCCAGGCTATGTCTTCATTGGCAAGAATCGCCTTGTGTGACAAATCCACCCCTGCACAGAAGCTGCTTCAGTAAGATCACAGGCCTGCTCCATGGCCTGAATGAGGGGCAAACGGTCGTAGGGCTGAAGCTTGTATACCTTCCACCGCCATGCAGAAAAAAACTCCTCTGTTGGGTTAAGGACTGGGGAGTATGGTGGAAGGTACAAAACTGAAAACTCAGGGTGCTCTTGGAACCAATCCTGGACCAGAGCAGATTGATGAAAGATACATTGTCCCAAATTACAATGTACTGCATGCGGTGCACTTGGTTTAATCGGTGACGATGTCATGTAATCTGTCGAGAAATGCAAGTACAATAGTATTAGATTGCCGTTGAGGGTTCTATATTTGCATGGAGGACACCATTATGAGTAATGACAGCGTAAAGGGTGATATTAACCCCTCGCTGCCCTGGTACATTGGAAATTGCCCTGTGTCCAATTACATTTCTCCCTCTTCTTTTAGTTTTTGCAAGGCTAAATCCAGCTCATGGACATATATAAATTCATGCTGGATTTCCTCAGCATCCATTTGCAGGACTCTCTGAAACACAGCAAACGACAACAGGACATTGTTCAATGTCTACAGCACAGAAATTTTTTCATGTAAAATGGTTGTGTGCAATGCACCATGCAACACTAGGGCTGGACGATTGTGGTAAAAATAAGAATCCTGATTATTTTAAGTGATATTGAAATCACAATTAACATACACAATTATTAATTTATTTTAAAACTGCAGTATTGATTTAAACACAAAGTAAAGAACCAGTATTATTGATCCACATAAGTCACACACACTTGCTGTGGCTGTGTGTGGAACACAGAAGCGCTATGAAGCACAGGAACTTAGATACATGGCACTCCACGCTGTGCGGCATATTAATACGTACCTCCACATACTCATGACGCAGATGTTTCACTCTCTGAATTTCTGTCAGATGGTATTCGATACAGTTGCTTCATGTGTACTTGATTTTTTCTGAGGATTGGACCTAATGTTGACGGAGAGACTTGATGGATGTTATTGAAAATATCACCATCATTGATGACATTTGCTTGTATTTCTCTCAGCCTGATACAATCATTGGTCAGAAGCATGTGTACAATAGCTGTCTCTTGTGCCCGAGTGAACATGGGGCCCCTTCCACCTTGGTGTCCTCGACCCTCCATTTCATGTAGACAAAAACACATGCCACAGGAAAGGATATGAGAAGTGATGAAGAGCACAGTAACCTGCAGTTTCAGTGTTCTGTGCAGTTTCTGTAGTTTACCTGTTTTCTTGACAGTGTTTGAATTATTGTCACTACAGTACTTCTGCTGAGGTCTGGCTGAACTCTTAGTCCAGCTCCCTTCAGTGTGAGTCCATGGTTGATAACAGGGTCAGTAAGTGTTGCACAGGTTTCTGTAGTTAAATTTGGTCCTCATCTTCTTTGTTCAGGTTCCACAGACCGCGGAATGTGTTTGAACAAGGGGGGGTCACTGAAATTTTCGGTCAGACATGATGCGTAGCCGAGGCTATAGACTACACTATACACAGACACACACGTAATGCCATCATCTACCAGACTATTGTTAGCTGTTGTTAGCACGCTGTGTCTGCGTTGTTGTATGAAGAATGTGATTATCACTATGGCAGCATGTTTGTAAATATAAGTCTAACAATACTATGTATACAGCTGATCTAGAGCGACACACCCCAGTCAGAAGTGCAAATAAATGGATTATTACAGGAGCTAAATAACTGTTCACACTGGGGGCATCCATCTTCCATTGTCAACTCGGGGGTGGAGAGGTTTCACCGAGTTCCCAGTAGGAAATTCAGACTTCGGGGGACGTTCCAGTTTTAGTTTCCCACTCAGAGCTCAAAATTCCTACTTCTGACTACAACTTGAACGCACCGGAGACCTGAAGCCAAATGTGTTTGTTTGTTGTGGTGAATGGCTGCAGCATGGATCTTTGTCGGAACTCTACATTGCTTTACAAGTTCTTTTTCAACAACTTACAGGATGCAAAGCCACGAGGTAATGTATCTCTTTCTAGTTACGTAGTGGTAGTTTTTGATGTGTGACGACAAGCATGCGGGGAAAAGCTATTATCGTAGTTGTAGACGGCTATATATCGCTACTTACAGCCCGGCGCTCTCAGACGTGTAATATAAATAATAAAATAATATAAATTTGCTCTAGTTTTAATTGTCTTGTTCCTGAAGTTGAGTATCCAGGCCAGTCAAGCCCTGTCCGACCCGACCAGGAGGCTAAAGAATAGCATTTATAGATAACATATTTAGATGCTATAAAACTCATCGATAAGTGCGTATTTCGACCCAAAAAGTTACCCGGGCCACGGCCCGCCTGGCCCCCCTGCTTTCGCAGTCTATGTCAGGTTCTATCACCTCTCCTCCCACTCCACCTCTTCCTCTACAGGTGCGTTCACACCGCAAGCGGCCCAGCTACCAAAGTCGCGTCGCCCACAGATGCAGCGTCGCGCGTCCATAAATACCTGTTTGGTCGCCGTTGGCGTCGGCCGTCGGCGTCGGGCGCCGGTCGGTCCGCGATCGCCACGCCGATCATATCATATATCACATAATAGGATGTATAAGTGGACATTATTCCAGCTGTATCCTTTTCACTCACTTATCAGACACAAAACTCTGCAGCTGATGATGCAGCAGCATCCTCTGTGAGTTTTCCGCGGTCCGTCTGCAAATGTCCTCACTGAGATTAGTTCTGCCTAGAAGGAAGTCATCTGCCCTGTAGTCCGGATGAATAACTGCACCGTCACACGTACACACACCGCTGATTGGCTGATGCCACACAGCCACACACGACATCGCCTGAATAGATCAACTTTTTTTTAACTTTGAGTGGTCGTCTTGTCGCCGGCTGTCGCATCACGGGAGGGTTAGCCCCGCCCCATCGCGGCTGTACATTGACTTTGAATGGAGACTGATCACCGAGGTAGTACAGGTAGCGTCCGGTGTGAACGCACCTTAACTCCTTCTCCTCTTTGTGCTCCCCCTCTCATCTTCTTCTAATGCCTTCCATTTCTGTTGAAGACAGGTGAACTCACCTGCTGCCTTTTACAGCACCTACCTGAGGGCTGTATTTTCAGTTAAGCACGTGTGCGTCCACACCTGGTGGATGTGATTATCCAGTTTGTTCATGGGTGTGGTCATTGGCAATCCAGGGCTTTGTAATGAGAAGGAAGTGACCTCACAACTCTTATCTGAGTCTAAGGTGAGAAAATGTGTGTAGAGTTTTGCAAATCACTGTGTGTAATGTTTTGCCTCTTGAGTGTAAAGGTCTGTCAATTGTGTTAAAATCTTAATTTTAGCATAGAAATATTCCCTAAAAACTGTAAATTAATGTTCTGAGGAGCACCTTCATTTTCAAGTAATATTGTCTTGTCAAAAAGGCTTCTTCACCATTGGCAAGTTTTTCCATCATTCTGTGCATTTATTGAAATCTGGTAGTTGACACCCTTACCTGAAGTTGTGTTCTCCTGTGACCGTAAACAAACAAGAAAACTCTATGCATGTACTTTCTCCGTAGGTCCATAAGTCTGTCTGTCGTCCTCATCAGAGAGGCTGATGAGGACGACATATCATATCCATTCCATTGGTCACCTGAAGGTTTTAAATATTTAGGAATACACTTTACACCAAAGCTTAATGATTTATACATGAAAAACTATATTCCTCTTGCAGATGAGATTAAGGCAGATTTTTGCAAATGGGCTAAGTTACCCTTATCATTGTTGGGAAGGATAAATACGATCAGGATGAATATCCTCCCAAGATTAAGTTTTCTTTTTCAATCATTACCATGTTATTTACCTACACCTTTTTTTAAGACAATAAACAATCACACATCACGATTTATCTGGGGCCTGTACTATGAAGCTGGATTAAGTCATCCAGGATAACTCTGCGACATCTCGCTAAACTTCACCGGATCTCTGTCATCCAGATCTGCCGTACAACAAGGCTCGTTATCAACGGGATAAGTGAATCCGGCTGGGATCTGTGCGCGCTCACATAAAATGGGCGTGGTTAGCGGCCCCGGAGCATTTTCCACAATGGAGAAGAGAGCAGCCTACTTCACGGCAGGGGAGCAGCAAATAATCCTGCAAAAGTATGAGGAGTACCGCAGTATTATCCAGGCCAGGAGCAACACGACTGTAGCCGCGAGAAGCCGGAGGGATTGCCGGCACATTTTCCACATTTTCCAGAAACACAAATCGCTTAAAATGTAATAAAGAACTCGTCCACATTAAACCAAAATTATTGTTACTTGTCTTTATCCATAATAAAGTTCAGTACAATTATCAGCATGTGTTGTCTTTTATCAGAAGTAAACATCCTCGGATCAAACGTTCTCACTGACATTGAGAAATAATGACAAATAGTTTGAATTAAACAAGTTACTGTTTTATTTCATGGAGTTTTGTCAGCAGTCTTCAGATGTTGTGATATGTGCCTTTAGATTAATTTTATTGCATTTATGAATCTTGTGATTGTAACCTAAAATATGTTAACACCAATGACAGAAATAACATAAAAATACTTACAAGAACGATTTTTCTATGTGTCCATTATTGTTGATGAAACATCATGGTCAACATACTAATAAATACTCTACATTTGTCTAAACGCAATTAATTTTTTCACTTGTTTGACCAGGAAAATCACATTCATATTTTCAAAATGACCTTAGTGCTTTATTTGCCACGTAAGGCTCCAGCAGGTCACAGATGTATAGAAGTCCCTCCCGTGAAAATCTGTACCTCTCGTACAAGATTTCTTCTGGTAAATCAAGCCGATTACTTCTGTCACGAAAAAAACGCTCCCGATGAAGCGCTCCTCTTACAATTCGCGCACCGACATTAACCGGTTCCGGCAGAAATGGGCCAGCCATTTTCCAAGACAGCAAATTGGTGACTGTGCGGTCTTTTCTGCCCACCCGAGAGAACCGATTGGTCAGCGGGCGGTCTGTCACACCCCGTGAGCTCTTATCCTGGAACTTAACCTGCTCCGGACCAGGTTCGGTGTTCAGCATCAGTTACCGGGGCAACGTGTCTGGATAAAAAGAGATCCACATTGGTAGTGCGGAAAACCCAAAACTTATCCAGGAAGTTACCTCTCTAAGAGCTAATCCAGCTTCGTAGTACAGGCCCCTGGTCTCTTAAGAAACCAAGGATGAAATTATTAACTCTTATGAAACCTGAATCAAAGGGCAGCCTTGGTCTTCCCAACCTCCAATATTACTTCTGGTCGGCCCAACTCCGAACTGTGTTAGCATGGACTATGGGTAGACCAGACACAAGATGGGTACAGATAGAAGCAGGCTATGTTGATCCTCTATCTTTAAATTCCCTCATATTCATAAAGCAATTTCATAGAATAAAAAAACTAAACCAACACTTTACTGTAATCAACACTCTATCTGCAAGGAAGGATTGCTCAAGAAAATATGGTGTCAGGAAAAAAATTTCTGTCTGTTCACCCATTTATGATAATCCAGATTTAAAGAAATACTTATCGTTGACCACCATCTGGCGTCTCAGGAGGGGGAAGCAGTGTACCGTTAACACTGTCTATGGCGGGGATGGTGCGCTGCTGACCTCGACTCGGGATGTTTTGGATCGGTGGAAAGAATACTTCGAAGACCTCCTCAATCCCACCAGCACGTCTTCCAGTGCGGAAGCAGACCTGGGGGACTCTGTGGTGGGCTCTTCTATCTCTGGAGTTGAGGTTGCCGAGGTGGTCAAGAAGCTCCTCGGTGGCAAGGCTCCGGGGGTGGATGAGATCCGCCCGGAGTTCCTCAAGGCCCTGGATGTTGTAGGGCTGTCTTGGTTGACACGTCTTTGCAACATCGCGTGGACATCGGGGACAGTGCCACTGGACTGGCAGACCGGGGTGGTGGTTCCTCTTTTCAAGAAGGGGGACTGGAGGGTGTGTTCCAACTACAGGGGGATCACACTCCTCAGCCTCCCTGGTAAGGTCTATTAAGGGGTACTGGAGAGGAGGGTCCGTCGGATTGTTGAACCTCGGATCCAGGAGGAGCAGTGTGGTTTTCGTCCTGGTCGTGGAACTGTGGACCAGCTCTATACCCTCCATAGGGTCCTCGAGGGTGCATGGGAGTTTGCCCAACCAGTCCACATGTGCTTTGTGGACTTGGAGAAGGCATTCGACCGTGTTCCTCGTGGGATCTTGTGGGGGGTGCTCCGAGAGTATGGGGTAGCGGGCTCCCTGTTATGGGCCGTCCGTTCTCTGTATGACCGGTGTCAGAGTCTGGTTCGCATTGCCGGCAGTACATCTGAGTCGTTTCCAGTGGGGGTTGGACTCCGCCAGGGCTGCCCTTTGTCACCGATTCTGTTCATTACTTTTATGGACAGAATTTCTAGGTTCAGTCAGGGCGTTGAGGGGTTACGATTTGGTGACCTCAGGATCGGGTCACTGCTTTTTGCAGATGATGTGGTCCTGTTGGCTTCGTCGAACCGTGACCTCCAGCTCTCACTGGATCGGTTCGCAGCTGAGTGTGAAGCGGCTGGGATTCTGCCCCAAGTGGAGTTTAAGTATCTCGGGGTCTTGTTCACGAGCGGAGGAAGGGTGGATCGGGAGATCGATAGGCGGATTGGTACGGCGTCAGCAGTAATGCGGGCTCTGCACCGGTCTGTCGTGGTAAAAAGGGAGCTGAGCCGTAAGGCGAAGCTCTCGATTTACCGGTCGATCTTCACCCCTATCCTCATATACGGTCACGAGCTCTGGGTCGTGACCGAGAAAACGAGATCACGAGTACAAGCGGCCGAAATGGGTTTCCTTCGCAGGGTGGCTGGGCTCTCCCTTAGAGATAGGGTGAGAAGCTCGGTCATTCGGGAGGAACTCGGAGTAGAGCCTCTGCTCCTACGCGTTGAGAGGAGCCAGATGAGGTGGCTCGGGCATCTGGTCCGGATGCCTCCTGGATGCCTCCCTGGTGAGGTGTTCCGGGCACGTCCCACCGGAGGGCGGCCCCGGGGTAGACCCAGGACACGCTGGAGAGACTATGTCTCTCGGCTGGCCTGCGAACGCCTCGGGATCCCCCGGGAAGAGCTGGACGAGGTGGCTGGGGAGAGGGAAGTCTGGGCTTCCCTGCTTAGGCTGCTGCCCCCGCGACCCGACCACGGATAAGCGGGAGAAGACGTGAGACGTGAGACGCTTATCGTTGATTGATGTAAATAGGTGGAGATTCTTGGGGATGACCCATCTTAAAGACTTGTTTCAGCAAAATATGCAATTACAATCATTTTATGAATTAAGAACACAATTCAAAATTTCTAGTAAAGACTTTTTAAAATACATGCAAATCTAGAGTCTCATACGTTCACTAATTAAAGAACATAAGCTGAGCTTCGAACTGACAGAACGTGAAAAGAAATTAGTGAACTCAACCACAATGAAAAGGACTAATTCGTAAAACCTATTAGCATTTTAGCCAAAGAATGTCAGACAGTCTTCCAAACTCTGTCAAAGAGTTGGGAGACACATCTGAAAATGAAGTTAGATGAAATACCTGGAATAAAAATAAAACATTCTTTCCTTTTACAAGTAATACAATTAAAGAAACTAACTTTAAGTTTATTCACAAATTTTGCCTAACTCCAGTAAAAATGCAGAAAATCTCTGAAGAAAATTCTCCAAATTGTCCAAGGTGCAAAAACCAAAGAAGGAACCTTTATGCATGTGTTTTAGTAATGTCATCAACTTGAAAGTTTCTGGATAAAGATCCACTTATTCACAAAATCAGTTTAGAACTTGAATTTGAGCTATCTCCATGTGTATATTTATTAAATGATATAATTAATTGTCACCTGGACTAAAAAAAATGTAGACAGTTGATTATGATAACATACTTCGCCAAAAAATGTGTATTCCTCCTTTGGAAAAATGAATCACTACCAACATTCAGCATGTTCCTGACTCAAATTTCTCAGTTTCTTCCTCTAGAAAAAATTATGCTTGAGAAATACAACCGGGGACACCTATTCCATGACCTTTGGCATTCTTTGTATTCCCAAGTGGAAAAACAAGATTTGTAAATAGCTACATTTAATTTGTCAATATTTATGAATTGTGTTTACAAATTTAGGTTTATACGAGTACATGTAATTTAATTTTTTCATTTATTTTTTTATTATTTATTCATTATTATTATTATTATTATTATTATTATTATTATTGTTACTATTTTCTTTTGGGGGAGATTTCTTGATCACATTTGCATATTTTTTCTCATGTTTAGTATTTCCCTTCTGTTCAATTCATTATGTAAATATATATATGAATATATGTTCCATTACCCCTCTGTGTAAATAGACAGAAGAAGAGAAGACTGTGGAGCATAATCGAACATGTGCAAATGAATTTTGTTGGAAACGTATGTGAATATATATATATATGAAACTAAATGAAAAAAAAGAAAAAAAAAGAAAAAAAAAAAGAACACCCACACCCATACACATGCACCACAGACTTTCATCCAGACTGGATCTTCGGAAACAAGGATATAAAAATAGTATCATAAATAAGAGTTCAGTTGGGGAAGAGACCTTCTTATAAATTCTTTCAATGAATCAGCTGCTGCACATCAGTTATTTTTGGAATCCTCACCCACACCATTAATTCCAGCAGCTGATAGTTCCAAGTAAATTATATCTAGTGACTGATGGTGAGAGAATGAGGAGGTTTCCAATGTAAGGCTATCAATTTCTTGGTGGCAGTCGGGCCTGCTAGTACCGTGCCCTTTAGTTTAGTAATATTCATCCTGGACGGATCAATAAGCAAAAGAACAGGAATAGTCACAGGTATGGTCACTGAGATTAAATCAGAAAGTTTGCCTGTCACCTTTGACCAGAATTGTGAGACTGGAGGGCAGGTCCACATCATATGCAGAAAAGTGCCAGAGGCCACCATAGAGCACAGACTACAGGAGGGGTCAGCTATCAGCTTCATACAATGGAGTTTGCGAGGGGTCAGATATTCTATGTATATAGTTATAGTTAATCTGCTGGTGATCAGGGTTGTGGGAAGCTTCTTTAGTATTTGCCCAAACCTTTGACCAGTCAAAATCAGAGTCAAAAATGGAAATATCACACCTCCATATTCTGTCAAGTGGTAATTCATTGTAAGAGGCCTCCAGGAGAAAATGATTAAAAACATAAACTGTACCTTTCTTCTCAACATGAGTACTAAGTAATTTAGATAATGGATGAACAGGTAATGAATGATGTTCTGGGGCACCGTGTGCCTGTAAAGAAGATCTAAGTTGCAAATAGAAAAAGAATGAGTTTGCAGATAAATTAAATTTATTCTTGATATCCTGAAAGGTGCACAGACCAGTATCACTATATACCGCATTCAAAGATCGAATATTTCTGTTACTCCAGGCAGAGTATGCGATGGGTCTTCCCCCAATTAAAAGCCCATGGTTATTAAAGATGGGTGTAAGAGTATGCCAATTACAGGAGATTTTGCACTGAAGCTCAGCTGCATGCCATGTCTGTATGAGCTCTGTTTGTTGGATATATTAGCAAAGAGAACCTCTTGCAGTCTCCAAGGTCTCCCGCAGTTTTCCTCCAACTTGCACCAGGGTACTAAGGCATCAGGCCTAAGCCACACAAGGACTGGTCTAAGTACAAAGGAACAAAAGTAGAACTTAAAGTTTGGTACTGATAAGCCCCCACTGATCTTTGTGTGGTGGAGAGTTTGAGGTGTGGGCGCTTCCTGTTCCAGATAAATCTGGAGACTCTAGCATGTATTTTATTCCAGTAATTTCCAGGAGGAGAGAGAGGAATCATGGAACTGATCAAATTTATCCTATGCAAAATATTCATTTTGACTATGGCTACACGAGCTCTAGGACAGTTGGGGAGATTAATCCACCTATTCATGTCCGCTTCAACTTCATTTAATGTTTTTTAGTAGTTGTACGTCGTAATACGATTCATGGATGGGAAAATTTGTATTCCAAGATACTTAAAATCTTGGACAACTGGAATGCCTGCTGGAAATTGCAGGCTTCTAGCTGAATCATTGAGGGGGAGTAGTGCAGATTTGGACCAGTTTATTTTAAAACCTGAAAGACAACTAAATTCTTCACAAATGGACAGTAAGTTAGGTAAACCAGTAAGTTAGGTAAACCTGCTCCAACCTGGTCAAGAAGGCTCACCAGTGCCTCTTCTTCTTGAGGACTCTGAAGAAAAGTCACCTCTCTTCAGACATCCTGGTGAACTTTTACCATTGCACCATTGAGAGCATCCTCACCACCTGTCTCACTGTGTGGTATGGGAACTGCTCTGTCGCTGACCGGAAGGCGATGCAGAGGGTGGTGAAAACCGCCCAGCGCATCGTCGGAGCCTCACTTCCTGCCATTGAGGACACCTACAGGAAGCGTTGTCTCAGAAGAGCATTAAACACCATGAAGGACCCCTACCACCCAGCACACAGTCTGTTTGCCCCCCTGCCTTCTGGGAGTAGGGATGTAACGGTTACCGGTAAAACGGTAAACCGCGGTAAAATTTCCCACGGTAATCATTACCGTGTCTTTTTAAAATTACCGTTTTACCGTGTTTAATCACCACCCTGTGTCAATAACGCACGGTGATGCTGCTGTTTGCCTGGAAAAGCTGGACCTATGTCTCTGTCCTCGATTAAACAGCCTAAACCGGTGCGAGCATGCGCAGTTTGCATTGTTTGGCCTCTGAGTCTGAGAGCGAAAGTTTGAGCCACAGCAGAGTTTTGTCGAAATGGACTCTGGAGTCTGGTTGAATTTTGGATTTTTACAAGGATGCTGAGGAGAAACTGATAGAAGACAGTCTCCCTGTCTAAACACGAAGCTGCAGCAAAAGAAAATGACGTGCGTGATTTCAACGGCAGGAACTCTTCGAGTAAATGAAGTGATGGAGCCGCAGGGAGAGAGAGAGAGAGAGAGAGAGCGAGAGAGAGAGAGAGGGGGAGGATTCAGTGAGCCATACCTGAGAGAATAACAGGTGACTTATGAGTAATTCAATCCAAAAATGTATAAATCTTATAAATAACAGAGTTAGTATCATTCTGGAGTGTGTTCCTGCCTTTGTTTTGCCGTGTATTTGCCGTATTTTGACATAGATCGTCTTTTTTCGTCAAAGTTCGTGTTTTATGGATTTCATCGATCGTTATTTGGAAATATTTAGAGGAGAAAATACCGAGGAGATCTGCCGGGGAGAGGGGAGACCAGAGGAGAATCATGAAGGGGGTTAATTCCTTCAGGGACTATCGTCATTAAAACAAAGTCCTGGACATGGTCTAATATAAGGAGCTGTAACATGGACACTAATGCTGCAGGCAAACTAAAATGTGTGAGTGTATATAAAATAGTTTAAGCTCATTTTTTGTCATCTCAAAACTTTGAACATGTTCATTTACAGCTGTTTATAAAGAGAATCCTGTTTGAAGTTCAGATCAGTTGTTTTCTTTTCTTGTAATCACACCGTTTATAACATAATAATGACAAATACTTTCCAGGATTCTTTATTTTTATTTCTCATGAAAGAAGGATAAAAATGTACTCAAAGGGCATTTCTTGACATATTATTGATAAAAAAGACAAAAAAGAACCATTATGATAATAATATTGAAGGGATTAAGTGATTAAATTGTGTGTGGAAGTACTTTTTGAACATTTTGAGCACACTGCAACAATATCGTGATAATAATAACCGTGATAATTTTGGTCACAATCACCGTGATACAAAATTTTCATATCGTTACATCTCTATCCGGGAGGTGCTACAGAAACCTACAGACAAAAACCACCAGGTTCAGGAACAGCTTTTTTCCTACAGCTGTCTCCCTGTTGAACTCTGCCCCCCGATGTCCCCAGCCCCGTTCACACACACACAACAACTGCCCCTCCCTCCACCCCCTCAGGAAGTGAACTGGACTCATCACTGCACCATCAACTGCCCTTCTCTATTGCACTACTGTACATACTGTAATTTACATTGTATATCATAATCATTGAAACTATAATATTTACCACACAATCTCATCCTTAGACTTTCTACTGTGTTTATACTGTTCACAATTATATTATCATAGCCTGTATCATAGTCAATATCCTGTACCATAGTCATAGCCTAGGAACAACCTGTATATACCTGTATCTATAGTATTTAACACATAATTTCATCTTTGCACTTTTCATACTATATTTATAACATACTGCTATTGCACTTCTGGTTAGATGCTATCTGCATTTCGTTGCCTGTACTTGTGACATGTGCAATGACAATAAAGTTGAATCTAATCTAATCTGATCTAATCTAAAGACTGTTGGTGACAAGTGTCACAGACTGAAATAGGATACTCAATAGGGGACTGACGAATCATTTGAGCAAGCGGTTTGAGCGAAAGTGCAAAAAGTGCTGGGGACAGGGGACAACCCTGACGGGATGATCTTGTGACAGGAAATAGCGCAGAAGAGAGTTGGCCATTCAGCACCAAAGCTGAGGGGTTTGAGTACATAACCTCCCTATGTGTACAGGTTTATCATTCGATAAACCTGTACACATAGGGATATCCCTGACGGGATGATCTTGTGACAGGAAATAGCGCAGAAGAAAGTTGGCCATTCAGCACCAAAGCTGAGGGGTTTGAGTACATAACCTCAACCATGTGGACAAAGGTTTTTCCAAAACTGCCCATAGAAAGCACTACTCCAGCCAATCAAAGGCTTTCATGGTGTCAAGGGGAAAGCACTACAGCTGGTGCTGTTTTGTCTACTGCTGCATCAACTATATGGAGGAGTCCTCTTACATTGTCTGCTGCCGGCCTGGATTTGATAAATCCAGTCTGATCACAGCTGACTAATGTTGTCACGTGATTCTGAATGTGGCTAGCGAGCAGCTTCGCATATATTTTAAGATCTGCATTTATTACACTGAGAGGTCTATAACTACCACAGTCAACAGGGTCCTTGTCTTTTTTTTTAGTCATGATACTAGCGCTATGTTGACGTCTTTAGAGAAACTCCCTTTGCCTATGGACACCATTATCATATCTAAATGTAATGGTCCCAACCTGTCCCAGAACTCCACATAAACCTCAGGAGGAATTCCTTCAAAGCCTGGAGATTTGTTCCTTTGCATGTTGAGAGCTGCTGCCTGAAGTTCTTCCAGTGTTAGAGGCGCATCAAGTCGCCTGGAGTAAGCTACTGAAATTGAGGAAGATTAAACTGACCAAGAAAATTCTGACACTGATCTAAAACTGTATCTCTGACTGATACAGATTAGAGTAATATGTACGAAAGGTCTCATTCACCTGTTTAGGATCAGTCAAATTTGGCCTGTAGAAAACCTGATGGAAGAGATGTCAGCAAAATACTCTTTGGTCCTTATTTTAGAAGCTAGGAGGTGACTAGGTCTGGATCCCTGAAAATAGTAGCGTTGTCTGGTCCTATGTATCAAAAATTCTGACTTTTGCTTTAAAATATTCTTAATTTCTTATATATTATTGTCTTGCTGTATTTGAACCTGTTGGGAATAATTACTTTGCGAGATTAAGTCTATTCTGACCAAGTCAGCTTCTAGGGTTTGTAATTTAGATGTTTTATCCTTACGCAAGTTCGAGGAAAAGCGGATAGCATTGCTTCATATGAACCCTTTGACCACATCCCACAAAATTCTGGGGTCATCAATTGAGCCTTTATTGAAGACCAAAAACTCCTCCAGTTGGGACAAGAACTGAGATTTATAACTATCATTTTTGATAGCCACCTTCCTCCCCAGCATCTCCACCATAGCCACTACTATTCTCCCCGTACCATCTGCCCAGCACCTTAATTTTAAAAATAACATTGACAAACGATAGCTACTCCTTTACTTTTTGACCCAGCTGAAGAAGAAGCAATTGTATGGTACAATCTGTTGGCCATTCGACCAGAGTCTCTACTAAGCAAGTGTGTTTCCTGCAGGAGAGCCACGTCGACTTTCCTCCGATATAGCAGAGTAAGGACACTGGTTCTTTTGTTTGGCGTATTTAACCCATCGCAATTCCAGACCAAAATTGACATGCTACTCATCATTGCAGACTAAGCTCAAAGTGACCGCTCATGTGTCTGATAATAAAGTATAATGTCCAAAGTTGCAGCAAACTGATCCACGGATGTGATTGATATAAGCATAGGGAATGAGTATCTCCTCCGCAATCAAAAATTCCACAGTTTAGTCCTGTTTCCCAGAATATGATACAAACAAACACCGTGAAGTTGCCTAAAGAATAACAACAACCTAAAACCTTGCAAACAATGAAACTCAACATGATTGAGCCAAAAAGAAAAAATAATAAAACCCTTATGTAATGATCCGTGACCAAGTATGGATATGGGGCTGCAAAGGACTTTGGCTTCAACCCAGCAATTTATAATAAACAAAACCGTTATCATTAGGCCAGAGTACATTGCTTCCAGGCGAGGGGACAACATTCTTACTTGTGCCGTAAAACAAACAAAATGAAATTTCCCAAACAGCATGCCCTGACTGTCAAGCTCAAAAAATAAAAAAAATCTCTACAGGTGAGCAAAAAGTGGTAAAGCATCATGTGCAAGAACAATATAAAAGGGCGTCACTTAAACAGTGAAGCTTAACTCGTGTTCCTTCTCCAACTCAGACTGAAGTGGACAGTACCGACTCTATCTAGTCTAAATCTTTCAATGTGGAGATTTGGGAACTAAAGTGGTTGTGAGGATTCCTCCCTCTGTCCTTACTCCTCCCCCTCCCTCACTGCTTCTCTGCTCTCTGCTGCTCTGGAGGCGTGGTGTGCAGCAGCTCTCCTCTGCAGCTACACACCTGAAATCTGTGAGAGCTCATCAACGCACTCTATTTAGCTGGCTCTGAGACTCCTCACAGACGCCGGTGGATTCCACTCCTTGTGGTTTGTTCAGGCCACTTCTCATTGTTGTCTTTGAAGTTAATTGCCCTGCTTCAGCTAAATTTTATGTGCTCTACTCTAGAGCCATTGCTACTCTTTTTGAACACGTTTGGTTGAGGACTGGACTCTAACTTGTGTTTTCTGCTCCTTTTTTCCAGTGATCTTCACGAGCCCCCATCACCACCGTCACTGTACATAGACTCACCTTCACCATCGGATCACAACTGTTTGCACCTTGTTTTTGGATTCCTCTAATTAAAAGTCACTGTCAACCTTTACCTGCCTCCTACTTGAAGCTGTTGGGTCCAGCTTAAAAATCTTTGGAACAATTCCTTAACAGTGGTAAAACATTTGAGTTCATTGTGTGTTACTGAAGAAGAAAACACTGGTTTTGCTCCCATTCCCCATGAACTGAACTCAAAGCTCTAAAACTATTCTGTGTACACAGAAGGCCTGTTTCTCTCAAATGTTGGTCGTAGATTTGTCTGAATCTGTTGGTGAGATGATCCACCTCACAGGTGTGGCATTTCAAGTTGCTGTTTAGACCACAGTAAAATAACTCTATAAAACGTGCAATTCTATCACGCAGTATGAAGCCACAATGTCACATGCTCTGGGAAAGTGTGCAGTAAACATGCTGACTGTAGGAATGTCCACCAGAGATGTGATCATTAACTGAAAATCCATTTCTCTACCATAAAACGTCTCCAAAGGCATTTCAGAGAGTTTGGCTGCACGTCCAGCCACAGACCATAACCACACCAGCTACTGCTGAGTGGAGCTGTAATTCAGCCTCCTGTTGATCTTTGGCTGCTTTGTCAAGACTATGGAGCAAGTGTTCCTGCACACAACCCCAGACCGTGAAGAATATGGGAGCCAGAGTCCTCCATACCCTCCATGTGTATGGAGGACTCTTTCTTCAGACCTGCTGGGTCACAGAAGACCTCCTACCACCAGCCCAATTTGGGCATCAGCGTCACCTCAGGGCTGTCAGGTGTTTCTAGGCAGCATGGACATTCTGGGAGTGACTGCCATATCCAGGGTGCTGGTCCACTCGTTAAAGGGTAAACAGTAGTGAGACAGAACTTGGTCAGCAGAAATCCTACCCATGTTTTACCAAAGATCACACTGTGCTCTGACAAATACAACCTTGACCAGCCTGTATTCACTGATTCTGTTTCAGGTGCTAATTTCATGAACTCTTTCATTGCTCGGAGACTCTGCCTCAGAACATGTCATCAGATCCATCCCTTCGGAGTTAATGTTGGGGACATCACTCAACGTACTCAGTCCATAAGACTGAGCTTTCCTGACTCATGTTAACCCTTAAATGGGCAAACACATACAAATTTTGGAAAAATAATTTATTCCTATTTTCTCATGTTTCTGGGCTAAAATAACCCAATTTTATGATTTTTTTTCAAAATATGACCTTTATTTTTCATTTTACAGTTTGTATCTCCCAGGATACGTTGCCCGTTTAGGGTATAAATTTACCATTTTTCAAAATTTCTAATATTTCATTTGTAAACTTTCAAAACATATTGTAAGCAGTTTATTAGCTACTCTCTTTCATGTCTTGTATACAAAGTACAAAAAGTGGAGGAAAAACTGAACACAAGTTATTGGAAACAAATTTAGCTTTGAATAAACAACGAGCAACTAACACAACACAAAACTTCTTATTCCTGTCCTTATGCAAACATCGTTCAAACATCAGAGCTGGAAACATCTCAGCTCCTACACTAGTTATTTCACTATTCATAATTTTAAACTCCTGTGTTATTTGTGTGTGTGTTTTTGTGTGTGCATGTTCGTGCATGTATGCATGTGCGAGTGTGGAGACTAACACACATGACCATACAACACAACATGTTTTGTTGCAGGCTGGTGCTGTACATACAATATCTACACCAGAATCACTGGATCTTTTGCATAAAAATTCACAACACTACTCTCATCATTACCTGAACATCCTCAGTCTTTTACTGTGAGCAGTCCCATCTTCTGCCTCTTCATCACTTGAACTATCACTGAACTGGTCGCTGCTGCTGTCCCGACACTGGCCCTCTGTATACAATTCATCTTCCTCATCTTCTCTGCTTCCCTTATCTGAATCAGATGAACTAGTGGAGGGCAATATGGCAAAAATATCAAAATCACGATTTTTAAAAAAATCAAATTCCGATTTTATCACGATTCTTTTTTACGTTGATTTTTCTAGACTAATTTGCATGTTTGATCATTTTTTCCATATGTTTAACATAAAAAACATGTAAAACCCTAAAAGAAAAAAGTGACAATTTAAGCCAAAGAAACTTTCTGAACAGGTTTTCATTTAAATAGTGCAGTTTTTATAAAAATGTGCAATAAATGTAAACATAAAAGGTAATGAGGCAACATTATCTCTTAAAGTGCAACAATTTAGAACAAATGTTGTCTAACTGCCATGTCTCTAACCTGAGTGAATAATACAGCTGCTTTAGAACAGATTTTTGTTCAGACATCTTCAAGCTTTTATCTCCTTTTTTCTTTCCGCCATGGCTTCACGCTACATAACCAAACAGGAGATCCCACCATGCACTGCGCGTAATGTGCTACGATTGGCTAGTCGGGTGTGTCAAAGTCTCTGTGCCTACACAGACGATCCGACGATCTTTCTGCTTTATGAGATCATAAACGATTTAATATCATCATATTGCACACCCCTACGATGAACCATCAGGTGGCAACTGTAGTGTAAAATTGCCCTGAGATGTCTTGCTAGTATCACTGCCAATGGGGTTATCTTTATGCATGTTTTATTATGATTTCTTTCTTTATGTACTTCGAGTGATGAAATGTTGAATAATGGTAAATTGGTCATTTAACAACATTGAGTATCTGTTTGTTTAGAAGTAACGAGAAGAGGGGTTATGACTAATACAGCAAATGTAAGAAGTGCTATATTAATTACATGTTTTGTATAATGTTGGGCTTTTTACCAATCAAGTAGAGTTTTACTTATATGTTGAATCTTGGTTTTTATTTTGATTATTACATAATAGCCAGCATATATTTTACTATATTTGCATTTAAAAAGGTTATATATTATTTGCATATTTAATCATATTACAATTTAAGGTTGCTAAGAGGTTCTTACTGAAAGTACAATTACATACAGAATGTTTTGACTTTTCAGGTTTTTAAGTAGTTAAAAAACAACACAAAATGTGTTGTGATAGGTTGATATCATAATGTTCTATAATCTCACAATGTAGTTAGGATTACAGCACTGTATATTATACTGATTTTATGTTATAAGTTTGATGCATTTATATATGTGTTTAATACAACAGTCTTACATGTTATTAACAGATTACCTCCCACACCATAGAGCCTAAGTACATGTCTAAAGGAGTTCATGATTTAAAGTTAAACTTATTAAACTAAAGATAAGTATTTTAAGAAAGTACATGCTGTACTAAACCAATCTCCCGGCATAACAGTACACTCTGTGCCCACAGAGGGACAGGAAAACACGACCATATTTGGGCCTGGAAGGGAAGCCATTTTGGATCAATTCAGCCATTTTGAATAGGCCATGAAATAATGATAGTAATAACTCTAATTTTAACTTAATGATCAAAATAAATAAAAGATGGACTCCATAGAAGTGTATTTAGGCTTATAAGAAGGAAAAATATACTTTTGCAATGAAGAACTAAGAGAATGTGACCATTGAAGGGAAAAGGGGAGGAACCTTTTGGAAGCTTCGAGAAGACGGGGGAATCCCCCCGTGAAGCTATATAATATGCATACATCAACTTGAAGTGCAGCTGTTTTGGGGCATCGCGACACAAAGCAACTCCCGTTTGTTATTGTTTACCTGGTGTAACTTTAATAAACGTTGATTGTCAAACTTGGAATTTGCCTGTGTTCGTGCTTTTTTGACCCGCGAGGGTACATGTTTGAACTAGACCTTATTTACGCCAGTTTTATCTTAGCAGCCATTTCCGTGCAGAAAATACGAGCCAACTCATTCGATAATTACTGCTGTCCAGGAAGACACTGCACAACACAACAGATGCCACCTCTCTCTTTCTTGTACCATAGGAAGTACTAGTAGAAATTCCCTGAAAACATATGTACACTGGTGAATTAATCAGTAATACACAGTTAAGAGTAAAATGAAGTGTAATCAATATTTAACACCTTTATATTATTGATTATCTGTAGAGTAAAGCCTTCAAAATACAAGTATATCTGAGAGTGATTATGCCTGTTTTTATGCCCCTATCTGGACAACGTATCCCCCAGGATACAGACATTCAATACCAGTTTATCAAAGTTGTGTAAATGTTATTCATTATTTTTTTTACAAGAACACATAATATTATCCTTAAAGAACAATATTTTCAAAAACAAATTCCCCCAAAACATAATTAACAAGAAAAATAACAACACTTATCTTGTGGCCAGTGTCTCTGTCCACGTAGGCTGCCATTTTGGAGTTTCACATAAATGTATCAATTTAGTTTGGAATGCTGGGATAAAGTCACATGACCTGGGTACTTGGCCCATCCCCCCCTTAAGACTTTCTCATGATATTAAGTGCAGATACTTAATGCCCCTTTCCCCTACAGCCTACCAAATGTCCGTATCCCCCAGGATACAGAAACCATTAAACCATTGACTTTATTTTTCCGACTCAGTGAATCATGACTTATTCTAGGGCACCCTTAGTTTGGAGTTATACAACCCTTAATTCGATTGGTCCCCTGGACAGGTCAGTTCCTGGAGATGTAACTGTCACCTTAGCTGTCTCAAGCCCTCATGTAAGGATGACGTTCCTGTCCAGACCCTAAATCCACACCTGCTTTCAGGAGGTCCTGACCCTCATCAGTCTCTGTTACTGGGGACCTAAGGAAGTCTTCTCTATGGCCAAAGCTAAATCCCTTCCACCCCACAGACCATACGACAATGCTATGACCGGCTGTTCTGATTCAACTTTTCCAAGGGGAGATTGTTCTCTCTTTCTGTTCATGAACACAAGACCATGAGGGACTATGTAGAGGAATCCCTCGCAGGATACGGAGATCATGCTAATATCTACATTAACAGCTATAATGACAATGAACTGGAGTGTTCCTAATGAAATGACCAAATATGTGTCATGTCTGTAATTGTATTATTTTGAGGCTTTGTGACTCCACAGCAGCAGGCAGTCTCCACCAAGAATCCCAGACCACCTACAAGACCAGAGCCAGAGACGAGTACAGGAGCAAACAAAAGGGGCAAAGGCAGATGTGGAGAGAGAGAGAGGGAGAGAGAGAGAGAGAGAGAGAGAGGGAGAGAGAGAGAGAGAGAGAGAGAGAGAGAGAGACCAATGTGCCAGACCCCCCTGGCAGTCTAGGCCTATCGCATCTTAACTATGAGTTCAAACTCTGGACTATGAGCTGGTCCCTAACTGAAAACTTTATCACAGAGGAATGTTTTCAGTCTAACCTTAGGGGCCGTTTACATGGAAACTCCTGACTTGAAGCCGCAAAGATTCTTCCTTTCCGTTTTCGAATTCTTCTGCGTTTACATGACAACGCTCGGAGACGAGTTAATCCCCTGTAAATCCACTGTAGTGTGCATGCCAGTTCAGTAGATGGCGGTGTAGGTCTGCAGAGAGGCAGCGCTGCTACAACACACGAACGAAGAGGAAAACCTTTCACAAACAACAATGGCGAACAGACGCACAGAGAAGCAGGAGTTTCTTTTTTGGACAACAAATCAGTTCGGACAACAAATCTGTCTGGATAGTTTTGTCTGGATAACAAACCGAGCACGGTAAGACGCTCACACGTTTCGGCGGACGGAGGAAGCTGCTGTTGTTCCTGGTATGCGCGCGCAGCCTCCATCTGAAAGAGTACTGCATAGCGTGACGTCAGCGTTCCCCTGAAACGCTCTGCTCTGTGTTTACACGAGGCCGGATAGAGGAGCGGAATCAAATCTTTCCGCTCTGGGGAGCGGTTTCAAAAGTTTCCGTTTTCACTGGAAATGCAACGTGGTCTCATCTAAACGGAAGGCCAAAACGCAACGAAATGTTTGCAGAATCGATCGTTTTCGGCGTCATGTAAACGGCCCCTTAAAGGTAGAGAGGGAGTCTGCCTCCTGAACTGTGGTTGGTAAATTGTTCCAGAGAAGAGGAGCCTGGTAACTGAAGGCTCTACCTCCCATACTACTTCTACAGACTGATGGTACCACAAGCAGGCCAGCATTTTGGGAGCGTAATGTTCTAGAGGGGTTGTACGGCACTACAAGTTCTTTGAGATATACTGGTGCCTGTCCACTGAGAGCTTTATAGGTGAGGAGAAGAATCTTGAATTCTATTCTAGATTTTATTGAAGCCAATGCAGAGAAGCTAATACAGGAGTAATGTGGTCCCTTCTCCTAGTTCTAGTCAGTACATGTGCTGCTTTCAGGACAGTCTGAAAATGGAGAATTACAATAGTCCAGTCTAGAAGTAACAAAAGCATGGACTAGCTTTTCAGCATCGCTCTGGGACAGGATAGGCCTGATTTTAGCGATGTAACGAAGATAATAAAAGGCTGTTTTGGAAATTTGCTTTATGTGAGAGTAGAAGGATAAATCCTGATCAAATAGAACCCCAAGATTTCTAACAGTTGCGCTTGGTGCCAGGCTAAGGCCATCTATGGCAGTTAAATCATTAGAAAAGGTTTCCCTGAGGTGTCAAGGGCCAAGCACAATGACCTCTGACCTCTGTCTGAGTTAAGAAGAAGAAAATTTCTGGCCATCCACGTCCTGATGTCCTTTAAACATGCGTCTAGTTTAGATAGTTGATTTGTCTCACCTGGCTTCATCGATACATAGAGCTGTGTATCATCAGCGTAGCAGTGAAAATTAACATGAGTGTTTCCTCATGATATCACCAAGGGGAAGCAAATATATGGAGAAGGTAACTGGACCTAGCAAGGAGCCTTGAGGAACTCCATAACTTACGTTAGTGTACACAGAGGACTTGTTGTTCTAGTGTACAAACTGGTATCATCTATCCACCAATGCCAATTCTGAGCTGTGTGCTTTTCACAGATGGCCTCCCAAACCTTGTTTCTTCTGGCAATGCAGAGATGTCTCTACTGGAGTTCACCGGTGTGGTTATTTTCCTCCAACTCCATGACTCCAAACTTCATTTTGCATTACTGCCATCTCCATGGAAACAGCCGGTATCACACACAAAATCCTCCTGTAAAGAAGGCGGTCTGCACCACTTTTGCACCTGTTGTCAGTTGAACACGCTGTCATAGTAGATCACTTGCAACACGCCCATGAACAGCATGTGCAGTTATTTGCACATGCCATTTATCACTCGTTATTTGGGATACTGGCAGATCAGGCCCTATGGGTATTTAGTCATGCTCTTTGGGCTCACTAAAGCCGCAGCTATGTTCCAAAATTTGGTCAGTGACGTTCTGAATGCTGAATGTTTGTGTTACACTGAGTTATTGATGTTATTGAGTTACTTGTGAATCAGGTTTAAAAATGTCCCCTCTGATTATTTCAAAACAACAGTTTTCTGGAGCTGCACTGATTTTTCTGTTAGTAGACTGTGGATGAACTCTGATGATATGATCAAATTTATACTCATAAGGATGATGATGCACAGAGCTTCAGTTTTGTTTTAACTGAATTCGCTTGTTGTTTGGATAATCACTTTTTATTTGGTATGCTGATCATAAATGCACTTGGAGGACTGATGTGATTTATGATTTAACAAGGTCAGCTTTAGCTTTATTGTCTCCTCAGGGAAAATTTGTTCTGCAAGTCTCTATAATAATGTATCACAGGTTGCAGTAAAGTCAAAGTCTAGTTTTCTCTTCGTAAGAATAAAGCCATAAAATTTTCCATTAAAGATTTGCTGTTATGCATCTCCATGCACACCAAGATAAACAGAGCTGGATTTAGAGACGTTAAATGGAAGTGTATTCAGTGGATTCAACTTTGTTGTCTATTTAACAGACAAATTCACTTTAACAAGGAATGAGCTTGTACCCAGAAATCTTACCAAAGGATTCAACAACTGAAGAGCTGCTGGGATAGAGTAAGATATCAACAATAAAAGATCATCTTTGTATAGAGAGACCTTTGTCTCTACTCCATACTGATGTATACCAGAACATATTTATGTCAAACTTGATCCATAGCTGTGATAAAATACTCATTGATTTTAATATCCATGTTGACAAATTAAGTGAAAGTCTTAGCTCAGCTTTTATGTCCTTAATAGACTCAGTTGGTTTCATTCAGTCTGTTAGTGAAGCTACCCATCGCTTTAATCACACTCTTCATCTTGTTCTAGCATATGGCCTTGATTTTAATGAAATAAAAGTCTTTCCCAAAAATCATTTATTATCTCATCACTTCTCAGTAACTTAAACATCTTAGAGGATTTTGCATTGTGTAAGAAAACAGTGATGAGATGAAATCTGTCCATTGGTGCTATTGTTAAATTGTGAGAGGCCATTCCTGCTGCCTTAAACTCAATAAATTGGCCAACTTATAACTGTGATATTAGCTTTAGCCCCTCTAAGCTGTGATATTAGCTTTAGCTCCTCACAGCTGTGATATTAGCCTGAGCCCCTCTCAGCTGGATCAGCTTGTTGATGACTCGGCCAGTCTACTAAGATCCACTTTGGACTCGTTGCCCCACTGAGACTAAAAAGTATTAAACGTCAGAGGACAGCTCCTTGGTTTAACTCTGAAACTCGTACACTTAAACAAACAACCTGTAAATTAGAGAGAATGTGGCGCTCCGATAAAAGGGAGGGTTCAAATAAACTTTGGCAGGAAAGTCATAACTACATGACAGCCTTAAGACATGCTCGCGCTGCCTGCTACTTCTCACTAATTGAAGAAAATAAAAACAATCTTAGATACCTTTTCAGCTCTGTAGCCACGCTGACACAGAGTCAGAGCTCTATTGAGCCTGTGATTCCTCTAGCCCTGAGCTGTGAGGACTTTATGAGCGTCTTTAACAATAAAACTCTGAAAATTAGAGATAAAATTAGCAACTCCCTGTCTTCAACTGAACCTACCGTACCATACAACGTAGTCAGAGTTAGACTGTTTCTCCACAATTAGCCTTCAGGAGCTAAATTCTCTTGTCTCCTCCTCTAAACCATCAGCCTGCCTTTAGACCTGATCCAGTCTAAGCTGTTCAAGGAGGTCTTTGCCCCCGTCCGTCCATCCTTGCCGGAGACAATAAATATGTCTCTATCAACAGGCTATGTGCCACAGTTTTTTAAAGTAGCTGTTATCAAACCTCTTCTTAAAAACCTAACCTCGACTCGGGAACATTAGCTAACTACAGGCCTATTTCAAACCTTCCATTTGCTTCAAAAATCCTGGAGAGAGTAGTGGCTGATCAGCTGTGAGACTTCCTTGAAGACAACAGCCTGCTCGAGGACTTGCAGTCAGGATTTAGAGCTCATCACAACACACTGACTAAAGATCTAGTCTCAGCTTCAGATGAGGTACTTCTCTAGCTAGATCTAAGTTCTGCTTTCGTCACCATAGATCATAATGTTCTTCTACAGAGATTAGAGGAATTACTCAGGATTACAATGACAGCCCTAAACTGGTTAAAGTCCTGCTTATCTGACAAATGGCAGTTTGTACAATAAGTTTTCTGTGTACACTAAATTAAACTACAGAGGTCTTCAAGGCTCTGTACTAGGTCCAATTCTCTTCTACACATGTGGGAAAAAATGCAGGTACCTTTCCATTAAAGGAAGAACAACCCACAATGATCAGTGAAATAGCCTGTAACTGACAAAAGTAATAATGAATAAAATTTACTGAAGATTAATTAATGAAAATCAGACATTGCTTTTGAATTGTGACTCAACAATTATTTTAAAAACAAACTTATGAAACTGGCCTGGACAAAAATGTTCGTACCCCTACAAAAGATTAAAATGATGTGACCATAGGGACGTGTTAAACTAAGGTGTGTCCTGTAATTATCATCACAGGTGTCTTCAAGCTTGTAATCAGTCATTCTGCCTATTTAAAGGCTGAAAAGTGGTCACTGTGCTGTTTGGTATCATGGTGTGTACCACACTGAACATGGACCACAGAAAGCAAATGAGAGAGCTGTCTCAGGAGATTAGAAATAAAATGATAGACAAGCATGTTAAAGGTAAAGGCTATAAGACCATCTCCAAGCAGCTTGATGTTCCTGTGACTACAGCTGCACAGATTATTCAGAAGTTTAAGGTCCACAGGACTGTAGCCAACCTCCCTGGACGTGGCTGCAGGAGGAAAACTAATGACAAACTGAAGAGACGGAGAATACGAATGGAAACCAAAGAGCCCAGAACAAGTTCAAAGAGATTAGAGGAGAACTCCAAGGTCAAGGTACATCAGAGTCAGATCACACCATCCATCACTGTTTGAGCCAAAGTGGACTGAATGGAGAACATCACTGCTGAAAGCAAATCATAAAAAAGTGAGACTAGAATTTGTCAAAATGCATATTGTCAACCCACAAAGCTTCTGGGAGAATGTCCTTTGGACAGATGAGACAAAACTGGAGCTTTTTGGTAAGTCACATCAGCTCTATGTTCACAGACACAAAAATGAAGCATACAAAGAAAAGAGCACTGTACCTACTGTGAAACATGGAGGAGGCTCAGTTATGTTCTGGGGCTGCTTTGCTGCATCTGGCACAGGGTGTCTTGAATCTGTGCAGGTACAATGAAATCTGAAGACTATCTGCATTCATTGTCTGATAGGCCTTGACTATACAAGTGTGAGCTTTGCCTTGTATGCACTGCAGGCGCAGCCTGCATCCTTTTTCAAGGGGAGAGAAGAAGGACACAGCAAACCTGTGCATGGTTAAAGGTCCTATAATATGCAAAAAAAACCCCAGCTTTTAAGAGTTTTGAACACATAATTGGGTATTTGCCTTTCCTCTCAGCCCACAAAAGGTGATAGTAGACAACAAAACCTGTATTTACCAATCTGCATACATGTAAACTCATGGTATTCAACGAACTGATGAGTCTGTGGATGTACTGTTACATAACATAATTTTTTTATTTGCATACCTGACCTTATTGATCCACCTGAGCAGACCCCCCCCCCCCGTGTGTTTCTGAACAGACGGGCTATGTGAGTCTAGAAACAATGCTCATTCATTGCTTCATGAAGACATCAAGAATCCATCAAGAAACTGCAGCAAAGGAGCAAAATATGGGACCTTTATGCCAGTTCTCTCACCGTTTATTTCAGGAAAAAAAGGATATATTGACAGTGTGACGGACAATGATGTGTTAGAGACTTTTGTCCTTCTCCCTGGCATGGTGGAGGGTTTCATGATTGGTGATTGGATTCATGTTGAGTTTTGGATGTATGTATTTGTAAATATATATGTATATGTGTATTCTATATGTGTATATATGAATCGATGCATACATGTGAATCCAGAAAATGAAGAGTTTGTCTTTGGTAAAGTGTTTTGAGATAACACTTATGAATTGGAGCTATAGAAATAAAGGTTGATTGATTGGTTGACATCAGGATGAGATTCTAAGGCAACAGACAACAGCTCCATCATAAGAGGGCAAACAGGAGTGGGCTTCGTGGACAGACCTGCTGAGTTATTCTGATTTTATTCTAACCTTCAGGATTGATGCTGTTGGTCCTGACACAAGCCTGTGGAGCTCATATAAAAGCCTAACCCAAGGAACAAAATTAGTCCCAAACTCAAACTTCCTCAAGATAAAACCATATAATCCCTTTCCACCCTGTCAGACAGCTTTTCAGCATCCAGAGCTGTCAGGGCCTCTGATGTGGCTGATGAAGATTAGCTAAACCACACTGAACCCTCTCATCAGGGGGAAAAGACTTGTCTGTTACAGATGAATCCAGTTTGGTTCAGAGAAAAAAAGTGTGATGATCATGCCTTAGTTAAGTCACCTGTTTTGTTCTTGTGTTTTATGCTTTGTCTGGTGCTTCCTGTTTCATTTTGAAAACTCACTTGTCTCTTCTTGTCTCCGTAGGCTTTGCTTCCTGTTTGGCATCATCTCACCTGATCCCTGATTGTTCTTCCACAGCTGTGTCTGATCACCTCCAACCACCTCATGTATTTAGCCCCCATGTCTTCCCCTGTCCTGCTGCCAGACTGTTGAACTTAACGTCACTTAAGCACTTTATTTCATAGCCTAGCTCTCGTCATAGACCCAAGAAGGAGGAGCAGCACTGAAGACAAACAGACAGTGTTGAAGGACAGGACTTTGGTTTGTGTCTCCAGACATGCTGTTGAATGAGATGTTAGTGTGAGCAGTCTCTCTCCATGTTCCTCTGCTGTTCCTCTGTTTCAGTCTGTGGTAGCTCCTCTTCATCATTGAGCAGAGATGGTGTTTACATCGTCGCACATGCAGAGCTCTCTGTGCTCTCATTGGTCGATGTCTCTGACGTGGAGGGACATGTCACGGGAGGACAGAAATCAAACCTGCTGGACTTTCTGTCGTGGACTTGTGTGATGTCCCAGACCGGTCTGTGGTTGTCTGTGGCCTCCGTCTGTGGGGTCAGGTCATAATCATGCATAGATCGTGCAGTCTGACCCTGACATGGAACAGAAGAAGTCCCAGGGAGGAGCCATGGAGAGCTCCACACATTGGATCTGATAGTCAGGATGTGGTCAGCCATGTGATTGGTTGCTAACCAGTCCAGGGTGCATCCTGCCTCTCCTGGTGTTGGCAGGGATTTACTTGACTCCCTTGTTAGCTTTCTGTTTAAGAGGGACGTTCACAGCCTTACAGAGCAGACAGATCTGCCTGATTCTGAAATCATGCTTCTCTGTCCAGCGTTCATTGTCCAACGGTTTCACTCGGCCAAATGCTTAACGGCCCACTCAGCGAAGAGCAGCAGGAGCAGCTAATGCCTGTTAGCCCATGGTTATCATGGTTACTCAGTGATACTTGGCAAAATATGCTCTCCTCAAAAGTTTACTTCGTAGGGATTGTCTTTGATGAGGTTCATGTCACTTTAAGTGTTTAATGACACATCTGTGTGGTATAATTTAATGAGAAACGATGGTCTAAGGGTAGTTAAGCTAACGGCCATTAGCCACTACAGCTAAGGGCTAACAAGGGCAAACAACAGTTAACAGCTGTTAGCTGTTAGTCATTAGCCGTAATGGTTAACAACAGTTAGCCGCTAACAACAGTTAGCCGCCCGAGCTAACCAACCATTAACTGTTGTTTTCTCTTTTAAACCATTAGCTGTAGCAGCTAATGGTTAGCTGTTTGCCGCTACATTTATGTATGGATGCTACATCATAGCAGTGCTGCTTGATTTTGATTGGTTTGCGATGAGTGTGATGAGCTGAAAGATTGTCCACACACAAGCTGCTGTTGTTTTAAAGGTTCTGCCCCTGAAAAACATTTTGAACGGCTCCTCCCAGATTATTGAATATTTTCCAATATGAAGCTGTCAAGTTAGGACGTTCACACTCTTTAATTATTTAGCCTGTGCTACGTTGGTCCAGCCTTCACCTCTCAGAGATCTGTTTTATATTCCACCTAAGTTGGAAAACAGTAATGTGACTTCAGACCAACCGACTCTGTTTTTATTCTTCTTTTTCAGACTGAAGGTGTATCTGCTGACATGTTTCTGATTAAATTCAGAATCAGAATTATATTTATTGCCAAGTTTTTTTGCACATACGAGGAATTTGACGTAATAAACTGGTGCAAAAACAATCAACATATAATTAGAATAAATACAGAAGCTAGGAGGAATAAAATAAATTATAAAAATAGGTAGAAAATAGTGAAAAATTGGCTTGAGGATGTATAAAAAATATACAAATTAAACAATAGATATAAAAATGCGCAGAAACACAACCCAACTACAAACATACAGAGGGTGCAGTGAAGGAGCTGTACAGATGGTGGTGAACGTTTCATAAGTTTCATTATGATATAAATACGGATTCATGGTGCTGAATGAAAAGTGAATCTTTTCCTCATAACGATACTTCATCAGATGCCCTGCTGTGAGGAAATCCCTCTGAATGATTAAACTACAGCTGGGATATAAGCAAATACTCAGATAAGCAGTTACCTTTGACCAGATATAAGAGGAGCAGAGGCAGTCGCTGATCTTCAGGGTGTTGGCCGGAATGTAAAGGTGCATCGGCCAGGACCATAAAGTTTACACGGATAAGAATGTAAATGGATTCGACTCTCTCACCTGTTTGCTTTCTCATAAATTCATAACTTCATCATCTAAAATCTCTGATATTTAAATTAGAAATCTTTTGGGAGCCGTGGCTGCAGGCTTTAAAAGCTTTTATGAGTTGAGACATTGATGCCTCTTTTGAACTCTGACTCTGGTTTCTGGTTAATTCTATCTTTACTGTCCAGCAGAGATCACATCAGTTCACACCCACAGGAAAGGTGTGTGTGTCATAAAGGTGTTTACTGAAAGCTCTCCTCACCTGCAGGATCCTTCACTTGATCTCAGCCTGCAGAGCTGCTCACAGGAGCTACTCGACCGAAGTGTGGATTTGTTTTACTGACCGACGGTTTTTGGATTCCTTTTTCAGACGCTCTTCAGCGGGGTCCTCCTGCTGGAGAGAGAGTGACTGAGTGATGGCCTTTTCCTCGATGTTACTGATGCTTTTCTTCACTCTCATCTGCTCTCCTGCTGACCGATCTGTGTATGGTAAGATTCATAAATTCATCAGGTGGTCACCTTAATTTGGTTCATGGTTACTGCACAGAGAAATTAAAAAATTAAAGGTGTGTGTGCGTGTTTATATATATACACTGCAAAAACAGCCCTAGTAAAAATAAGCAAAATTTGTTACAATTTTCTTGTTTTGAGCAAAAAAATCTGCCAATGGGGTAAGGAAATTTTGCTTGGCTAGAATTCTTAAAACTAGCTTATAAATCTAGATGGAGTATGTCTTGAAACTCCATAAAATTGCCCTGAATTTGAGAAAAATGTGCTTATTACAGGCATAGTTATTTTTTTTTAGAAAAGTTCACTTAAATTTTGTGTTCTGCTTTTTGATTTAGCTTATTTCAAGACTTTTTTTTTTTGTTTGTTTTTACTTAATTTAAGAATCAACATGTTTTTCATTTAGTAAAAAAGTCTTGGAATATGATAGATTTTCTTAAAATAAGACAATGCCTTTCTGATTTAGCTGGTTTAAAGAAATTATCTTCCAACTCCAAGAAAAACAATACGGAAATGAACTTTGAATAAGACATAATTTCTTAAAAATACAACACAAATGTGTTTTTATCAAAAATCAAGGCACCAGAAGCAATCCTGTTTGCTTGCCATTTATTAAAAAGTCAAATCAGCTGACAAACAGTTCCAAAAGCATAATTCTCTACAACTCAGCCATCATCCTCAGAAAATGCCTTTTCTGAGCTTTTTTAAAGGAATATTCCAACATTTTCGTTGTGTCGGTGTCTTACCTCAGTCCCCAGTCCATAACAAGCAGGTAGAGACCATTCTCTTGACAGTGCGTCCAGTACCAATTATTTTTAGAGACCTCCAACCAAAGCCGCTAGCTTAGCTTGGCTCCACACCGGGAGTGTACGGGTACACTCCAGCCGGCCTCTGGGTACAGGCATATCAGATAACTCTATGGTCAGATGGATTGAACTTATATTTGTGTGATTTCTTAAACTGAGAAATTGTGTAACTGATCTTAATCTTAAAATAAGTAAAATAATCTTGTTCTTCTGTTGGGACTTCATTCAAACCTCTGTTGTGGCTTGTTACAGCAATACTTTATTGATTTTAGCCGTACTTTCTTATTAAGATTTTGTTGGACATATTCTCTTGAAATAAGATTTTTTTTTTTAACACACATCTTGCTTGTCAAGATAATTTTTCTTTTTAGATAAAATATAAGAACTTTTCTAGAAACAAGCTTTTTTTCTTTCTTAGAAATCCTTTTTTGCAGTGTATATATATATATATATATATATATATATATATATATATATATATATATATATATATATATATATATATATATATATATATCTCAGTGGCCGCTAGCCAATAGAGGGTGCTTGGTGCCGCCCTCCAGTAGAGTGTGATTTTAAATTTATTTATTTTATTTTGAAAAAATAAATACTACCACAAATTATTTATTCAAATGTGTAATTTAAATATAAATATAAAAATATCCATGTTAATATATAAAGTAATTAATTTTCATTAATGTGAAACAAAGCAAGGCTTATATCGTCTATATATATATATATATATATATATATATATATATATGTACATACATAAAGACCTGAGGAACCTGGATGCATCCTGGAAAACTAATGTAAATAAAAGAACATGGGCCGAAGACCATTAAGTGCAAATAAACCAGGAGAAGGATTTTAAAATTAATCCATTAGAGGGTTAATTGCATTATACAACAGGTAAAGGAATTTAAACTGTATACTTTAGACTATAAATTACCTATTTATTTATTTTTATTTAACCTTTATTTAACCAGCTAAATAAAGCACTTTAAAAACAGCCACAGCTGTGACAAAGAAAAACAACGCGGACCCACCACCCAACATCACTAACCGGGACTAACAAAAAAAAAAAAAAGAAAAAAAATCAAGGAAGCTAAAAGACACTCACGAATTATGCCGTACGTGGAACAAAGGATTGGACATTAAAGGTCAAATATGGACACTAAAAGATAATCAAGAATTATGTCATACTTCTGTAAATGGAATAAAAATTCACAAAAATCTGATGATATGTGAAAAAACAGGAGACTAAATATTGAGGAAATGGGGACGGGACTAGATAAGCTCTTCAACTTCAACTTTATTATAGTCCCGTGGGAAAATTGTTTTTCAGCAGCAGACATCAGTACACAAGTACATGATAACACATAAATCATGCAGGCATTAAGAAGAATCAGAAAAAATCCTGAACTCAAGTGAAAAAGGACGGCACTTAAACCACAAAAAGCCAAAGAGTAAGAGTCCGGCAAAACCCATAAAGTGCATTCAGTCATCAAAGTGCTGTGCAGGAGATAAACGGTAATGAAGAACATACAAGATAAAGCAGATAAAAAGAGATACAATAAAAGTCAATAAATAGTCAAGGATTAAAATCTTAAAGTCAACAATTCCATCCACAAGATGCACAAAGCACAAGAAAAGAAAACCTGTTCATGTGACGGTTGTAGTTACCCAGAAGCAAGCAGTTGAGTGTGAACAATGAACAGTCTTTATTTGACAGCAATCCAAACACAATTCAGAGCAGGGTTTGAACCCGCGACTACAAGATCTGCAGACGAGTGCTCTAACATCTGAGCTAATCAGGGGATGCTCAGACAATGGTTCACTCAGTCTTTTCAGGGGAGAAGCTGCGGCTTGAGCGGGGGTTGAACCCACAACAGCAAGATCTGTAATCGGATACTTTACTGACTGCGCCACACAGGAGATGCTCAGACAGAGGCTCACACAGTCTTTACAGGGGTGTAGATGCGACTTGAGCGGGGGTTGAACCCACGACAGCAGACTTTGAAGATGAACACTTCTTTGATTGCAACACACAGGAGGAGTCCAAAACTGAGACTCACACAGTTTAAACAGGGAAAAGGCTGCGGCTTGAGCGGGGGTCGAACCCGCAACAGCTAGATTTGTAGTTGAACGCTTTACCAACTGCGCCACACAGGAGGTGCACTGACAGAAGCTCACACAGTCTTTACAGGAGGAGGTGATGCAGGCTTGACTCACACACAGATGAGCAGAGGCGTTCAGGAACACTCGGAGATGTGATTCAGGCAGGGAGTCAGATACCAGGCGGATGGCACAACGTAGGGCAGACAGGACTCGGCAACAGAAGACTGGAGCAGGATCAGATACCAGGCGTGGATCACAACGTAGGGCAGACAGGGCTCGGCAACAGAAGACTGGAGCAGGATCGAAAGCCGGGGATTCAGACAGGCGGGTGAATGCAGGACAGAAGCTAGTCGATACCTTGAAGTCAAGCCGAGGGTCAGGCATATGAGGCAAAGTCTGGGACGAAACTTGTTGGCAACGGGTGATCAATCCGGGAAACAAGTCTGGAGTTCTCAGCACGAGTGCAAAGACAGTCTGACACCGACTGAGTGTGGAGCTGGGGCTTTTGTAGCTGGCTTGATTGCAGGAGACGAGGTGCAGCTGTGAGCAGCAACACAGGTGAGGTGAGTCTGGACTGATTAGAGTGCAGCAGGGAGTGACAGGCTGCGGATGAGGCCGAGGCTGAAGCTGAGATTGTGACAGTTCAGGCCAATGAATTAAGGTTTTCCATAGCGACTGGAATAAAAGAAGTTCTAGCTCTCCTAGTTTTGGTTTTCAACATTCTGTAACGTCGTCCAGAAGGGAGATCAAATTCAGCAAACAGAGGGTGATCAGGGAAGTTCAGAATTTGTTGGGCTCTGCTAAGAATACGTCTGCTGTAGATATCCTGCAGCTGAGATTGCTGCACTCCGATCACCTTGCTCGCTACTTTGACCAGATTCACACGTCTGTTTTTACTAGACAAAGCAAGACAACCGAACCAAGCAACCATGTGAGAGCACTTTCTATAAAGCACTGATAAAAAAGAGACATAAGAACCTTACACACCTTGAATGTGTTCATCTTTCTCAAGAAATAAAGTCTCTGCTGGACCTTGTTACAAACAGCATCAGTATGGGCTTCAAATTGAAGTAAATTATCAATGACTGTTCCCAGATATCTGTAATGAGAAACAATCTCAACATCCCTGTCATTAATGACAGTATGACTGACATTGGGCTGTGACTTTCTAAAATCAACAATCATGTCTTTAGTTTTTAAAACATTAATCTGCAGGCAGAAATCTTTGCACCAAGAAATGAAATCATGAATGACAGGACCATGTTCAGACTCATCCTGACCCAAAAGACTCACGATCACTGTATCATCTGCAGATTTAACAAAATGCCTGTTACTGTGAGTGCTCCTGCAGTCACTGGTGTACAAGATAAAAAGCAACGGAGAGAGGACACAGCCCTGTGGGGAGCCTGTGGAGGAAAACAGTTTAGGGGATAAAACACCATTGACCCTTACACACTTTGACCTGTCAGTCAAGAAGTCCACTATCCAGCCAACAAGGTTCAAGTTCAAGTTAAAAAGAGAAAGAAGTTTCTCTTCCAGTAAGTATGGCTGGATAGTATTAAAAGCTGAGGAAAAGTCAATGAACAGGAGCCTGGCGTGAGTTTTTGAGGCCTCCAGATGCTGAACTACAAAATTCAACAAAGTCAGCGTTGCGTCCTCGACTCCTCGGCCTGTCCTGTATGCAAACTGAAGAGGGTCCATCTGACCTTCCACCTGCCTCAATAACTCAGTCTTAACAAGCTTTTCAAAAGTTTTCATCACCAGTGAAGTGAGAGCCACCGGTCGAAAGTCATTAGGTGTCTTCGGAGTCATACATTTTGCAACAGGAACAACAGTGGCATGCTTCCAAATCTTTGGGACTCTGTACTAAAAGCGACTGAGTAAAGATAAAATGAAAGATTCCACTTAGCTGTGAGGCACGTGATTTAAGAACTCGGCCACTGATGTTATCAGGACCACAGCTTTTGCCAACTTTAGTTTGACTGAAAAGTTTTTCAATCAGAGCTCTGCTTCTTCTGTCTTCCCTTTCCGACATGTACGATGTGATCATCTATTGACAATGTGTGATGCTGAATAGTGTACTGACATGACCGAAATAAATCAATTCAATTCAATTCAATTCAATTCAAAGTGCTGTCCATAAATAATCAAGACATAAAACAATTTAAAACAATGGACAAAATAAAAAAGGTATAAGCACAAAAACAGACGTTTCATTGTTTTAAAACACAAGTAACTTAGAACAAACTATGAAACACTAAAACAGGAGCAGAGTCTCATGTGGGGTTAAAAGCCAAGGAATAAAAATGAGTTTTAAGGCGAGTTTTAAAAATGGACAGTGAAGGGGCTCGTCTAATGAGGAGGGGAAGCTCGTTCTACAATTTAGGAGCAGCGACAGAAAAAGCTCAATCCCTTCTGAGCCTCTGTTTGACCTCCAGGAGGTGCAAATCAGCTGACCTGAGGCACCGAGCAGGAGCGTAGGGCTGAAGGAGCTCAGAGAGGTAGGATGGACCATTTAAAGATTTAAAAGCAAATAAAAAATCTTAAAATGAACTCTAAAATGCAGGCAGACAGAGGAGGGAGATCAGGATGGGAGTGATGTGCTCCCTCTTACGTGCTCCAGTTAAAAGGCGAGCGGCTGCGTTTTACAGCAGCTGGAGATGTGTGAGCGATGACGGGCTGACTCCAAAATAAAGTGCATCACAGTAATCCAGCTGAGATGATAAAGGCATGGATTACTGTGGTGTTTCTTGATTCGTATCAGGAACTCCTGTTCCTTAAGCAGGCTCTTGTGTCGCCTATGGTGCTACAGTCTGCGTTGAGCAGAACTGTGGAAGAAGTCTTGAGTTGTTTTCCTGAGAAGAGACTGGAGAGGACCTGTGTCTCTTCTACAGGCTGAGGGAGAGCTTAACTGGGAGAGAGGACCTGTGTCCCCTCCACTCCATGGTCAGAAAAGAGAGAGACTGCCTAGCAGAGCAGGGTCTTATTGTTCTTATCAGAGAGGTCACACCTACGTGTGAGAGCTGGGGGGTGAGATGGTCAGCCAACTTTGATTCAGGCTTCTGCAGGGACATGTTCCTTTTAAAGCACATGGATCCCAACAATATGTATCTATGCATATTTGTGTATCCATAAAATGAAGAGCTTTATGCTCTATTGTAAAGTGTCTTGAGATAACACTTGTTATGAATTGGTGCGATCCAATTAAAGATTGATTGTACAGCACTTTGGCTCAAACTCTGTGTTTAAAGTGCTCTATAAATAAAGCTGATTGAAGAAAAAAAGCTCTGCTCTGTTCTTCCCAGGGGCTGCCCCCTTTAAAGATAATGTTATATAAGTATAATCAATAATAATCATGAACAATGAATTCAAGTTCAATTAACATTGAATAATACAACAGCATCAAAATGAGAATTTATAGATGATGTGTTTTCAGCTGATAATGGGGGAGGGGGGTTGTTGTAGAGACAACAGAAAGAAAATAAGAATTTATGGTAGTGATGAACTCATGGGTGCCCAGACCACAAGGTCATCCCTACCATATTTGTCTCTGTTAAGTATAAATGTATTAAAGGCCTGTTGAGATGTGACATCCCATTTTCAGAGGGACCTCATGCCTATGTGGTAATTAAATATAGATACTATAGATGTATCAACCATAGATAGAGAGATCACGCTGATATCTACATTAACAGTTATAATGATAATGGGAATTGAATGTTCCTAATGAAATGGCCAAATATGTGGCATGTCTGTAATTGTAGTTTTTGAGGCTTCGTGACTCCACAGCAGCAAGAAGTCTACACCAGGGATCCCAGACCACCTACAAGACAAGAGCCAGAGACGAGTACAGGAGCAAACAAAAGGGGCAAAGGCAGATGTGGAGAGAGAGAGAGAGAGAGAGAGAGAGAGAGAGAGAGAGAGAGAGAGAGAGGGAGAGAGAGAGAGAGAGAGAGAGAGAGAGAGAGAGAGAGAGAGAGAGAGAGAGAGAGAGAGAGAGAGAGAGAGAGAGAGAGAGAGAGAGAGAGAGAGAGAGAGAGAGAGAGAGAGGGAGAGAGGGAGAGAGGGAGAGAGAGAGAGAGAGAGAGAGAGAGAGAGAGAGAGAGAGAGAGAGGGAGAGAGAGAGAGAGAGAGAGAGAGAGAGAGAGATATTTTTGATTTTTGAATCAACTTTATTTGCCGCTCTTCCAGTGACAAAATCATGGATTAAACAACATATAGTCAAACACACACCCTTACTCCATAGAGTTTATGAATTTATGAATAATTAGATAAATAAATAAATAAATAAATAATTCACATGAGCACATCTCCAAACTTCAGTGTGTGATTCTCAACAGAGAACAACACATCATGAAAACACCAAGTTTGCTGGAAAGATTCCAGATCTCCTGCCGCTTTATGAAAATTAAAATCAATGAGAAGCCTGGACTTCATCATATTAACACAAACATTGACAGGTTCAACAATAAAACCATCCTCCATCTTCCTCCTCCGGCTAAAATACACCGCCATCTTGGCCTGCCCTAAAACGAAGTTTAAAAGCTGGCACTTGTTCTTGTGTTGACGTGTGTATTTAAAACCCAGAATAAAAACCTGCTTGGTAAAAACCTCTCCACAGTTTGTAAAAACAGAAACAGTGGTAAAAGACGAAGACACTCATAAAAACAGTGGAACACAGTCTCTCTTTGGTCGCAGTAAGGACACTTGTCCAGGGGCGGACTGGGGTGGAGGGGTGGCCCGGGAAGTCATTGACAGAGAGGCCCACTTCATGCTCGGTGTGCGAAGCAACCAAACGGCGACACAATTTTCCCATACCATGAGGGAAAAAAGACTAATTTAACATTGTTTTGGACCATAATAATATAGCAGGGCTGCCAACTTTTCAAAAAACCTTGGAGTGAGATTTGGTGAAGGCAATCAAAATTTTGCCCGCATACACGGCGACATTTAACCCAAAATACCTAATTTTGTGCAGGTTTAATCAGACTAGCACTCAGAAGTAACAAAAAGGTGCATGTGCAATCAACTTAGGTTAAAGGTAAAAAATAAAATTAAAACAAATGCTATATTCTGCTGTGTCTGATACGTCAAGCTCTTTAGACCTACATAGTGATAGAAACAATAACTATAATGTCATTGTTCCTCATAAGTCTATGTCCTACCTGTCTACAGGTTTGTGTTCATGCACAACCAGTAGTTCCAAGACCAGAGTTTACTCACCAAAAACACTGGTCTGATCACCACTACAGCAGCTTTACAAGAATTAAAAGCTCAAAACAATATATAAATATATATGACATTTTTAATGAAAAGCTGAACTAAGTCAAACTACACTTTGATTTTATTTTTTTATCAAAATGTCAACAAGCAGCAACAAAACAAAATCTGAATATATCACATAACTTAACAATACACAAACCTTTACATAATTAACCAATTAAAGCCTGTTGTATCTTATTTGATACCTTTATCAAATCAATATGATCAACAAATACAAAAGAAACATCTTATTCAGATAAAAGTGTCTTTAAATGGATTATCAGTTGCCAACAACAACTATTTCTATCAAATGAGATACCAAAAATATATGTGTTAAATTTTACATTCTTTTTTTTCTTTTGTCTTTGATTTTAGTTGAAAGTAGGATGAACATTCAGCTCCCAAAAAATAGAATTTTCTGGCTATTATTTGTGCATTCACTTTTTAAAGGGTTAAATTATGTAATGCAATTAAATATACAATTAGCCTAGATTTAATTTTCCTTTAATAAATGAACAAAGTTTTGGTATCAATTTGTAGGCTATAAGTCTACATTACTATGAACTATCTAATAAAAAAACTTTGAAAATATATGTAGTAATTTTAATTGGAGGACAATAAGGACTGAAAATGAAGAGTCAGAATTTAATTAGAAACTTGATCTGTTCAAGTTAACATCTAATATTTGTGTCATAAATGAGAGGATGAGGATGTCACAGCCAGGCAGAGGGGAGTGGGAGTTGGGGTTAAAATCTTTCAAGAGTTTAAATTGTCATCTAAAATGTTTATAAGACTTGACTCGTATTGTACAGTCAGAAAACATAACCATACAATTGAAAAACTTTTATTTGTGTTTACAGTGGGGATTTTGGGGGGACAACTTTATAGAAGGAGGGGACATGACCAGTTGTTTAATTTTTGTTTTATTCTAGTGGATAAACTCAGACATACTCAGATGAATGTTTGTCCTTTTAGGCCCCCACACACTAAAGACATTTTGACCTCATTTATGCACTGTCCACTAATAATGGCCCTGAGACCCACTTATGGGCCTCCAGCCACAGGTCGAGAACCACTGCACTAGTAGATTGTATTTGAAGCTTGATCCTTAAAAGATTGCTCACATAATGAAGAATTTGTGATCCAGGGAACCTCAGGATGAATGTATCATTTAGAAAACAGTGAGTGAGTGAAAACAGCAGCTCAGATGGACTGATGAACAATGTTGACTTTTGATTCATCAAAAGGTTGACTCGTCTTTTTTTTAAGTCTCTGTGTTCATTTAAAATGTGCTCATGAGCTATCAAGACACAGTTTGAAATATTAAATCACACATAGTGACTGACGATCTCTCACTGTCTGCTGGGATGCACGTCTCTCTGCGCCTTTACGCACACCGGCACAAAGAGGAGCGCGCGTACACGGAAAGTGAAAGTTAAAGTCGCACAACCATCCTATAAGTACGTTTTATAGCGGTTTTATGGTATTTCTTGGCGTTTTCTAGTGGGTACAGGGTGCATACCTGCATATCTTGTACATTACACCACACGACCTCTGCGTTCTCTGCGCTTTTGTGCCTCTGACTTGAGCGTGAGAAATCGGACGTGTGGCGTGAGTCAAGCGAAACCAACCAAATGCGTGAGTCTCACGGCTAATGCGTGAAAGTTGGCAGCCCTGTTATACATCCATGACTGTCCCCTGTTCGAGCAGCGTGATTGACAGGCGACTCTGCCACAGCCTGATCCGCCCCGCCCCCTCTCTCTCATGTTGCGGCCGCGGCCCACCGCCCTTGGCCAGACACTAGAGAAACGGTAAACCAGCGGTGGAGTCCTTTTTTTTCCCTCAGTCTTGGCCGTACCGGCCCACTGAGGCAGCGGCCCACCGGGAAACCTCCCGGTGCTCCCGATGGCCAGTCGGCCCTTGCACTTGTCCTCTGCTGCAGGGTTGATGGTGGATACAAAGGAGTTTACTGCTAAAATTCCATGAAGGACTCTCCAGTGAATGTCTGCATGTCTTTTTGAGAGTGGAGATTTGTAAAAGGACCTCCACTCAGGTCTGGCTGCAGGAGCCAGCTGCAGGTAGGTCCTCCATGGGGTGTCAGGTCTCTTGTCCAGTTTTGTTCTGTTTATTGTTTTCACCAAGATTTTATAAAAGACTTTTCTGGTCCCCTCTGGGGAGGACCTCTTGGAGGAGCCAGTAAACAGAGTCCTGCCCCCTCCTCTCCTTCCTCAGCAGGCTCCACACTTTAAAAACACTTTTAGAAAAAGCAGGCAGGTGAGATGTGCTCATGTTAGGTGTGTTCATTAAAAACAAATTAAAATCTTGACCCAGGCTCTTAAAACCCTGCAAAATGCAGCGGGACAGGGGTCTCCACAGAGTGTCCTTTGGTCCAGTCAGCAGTCTCTGAATAAACTGGAGTCTGAAGGCCACTGCTGGCCAGGTGGACCAGGCCTTGGCCCCCCTCCTCTCAGGGTAAGAACAGGACACTCAGTGGGACCCAGTGTAAATTGTCCCAAATAAAATTAACTAAAACCGACTGGATTTTGGACAAGAGACAAGCTGGGGGGTCAACACAGGACAGCCGGTGCCACAAGGAGGATGAGACCAAATTATTAGCTATTAAGGTTTGGCCTCTGTATGACATTTTAGGGACTAGCCACTTCCATTTCTCCAGCCGGCCTTTGACCTTTTCCAGGACATTGTCCCAGTTTTTACTTACACTGGTCTCATACCCCAGGAAGACTCCAAGGTATTTGAGTCCTCCTTTCTTCCACTGGAGGCCACCTGGCAGGTTGAGCCGGCCTCCCAGCTCCCCCCCTGCCATCAGAGCCTCGCTCTTCCCCCAGTTAACCTTTGAAGAAGAAATAAAACCAAAGTCTTTCATGGTGTCAGTCAAAATGTCAATGTCTCTTTGTGAATTACATAAAACAATAAGATCATCGGCATAAACAGACAATTTAAAAGACTCAGGACACTGGGGGAAACTCACACCGTTCAGTTTAACTCTCAGTTTGTGGAGCAGAGGCTCGATGGCAATCGAATATAACATCCCAGAGAGAGAGCAGCCCTGCCTCACCCCTCTCTGGATCTCAAATGGTGCACTAAGCCCACCGTTAATCTTTAGAACACTTGCAATGTCACTATAGAGAGCCCGGACCATGGCTATGAAGCCAGGGCTGAACCCAAAGGCAGCCAGAGTCTGCCACAGGTACTGGTGTTCAACCCGGTCAAAAGCCTTTTCCTGGTCTCCAGAAATCAGACCAGTCTCTACACCCAATGAACTGGAGAGCTCCAAAATATCTCGAATTAAAGTGACATTGTCACTGATGAACCTGCCAGGCACACAGTAGGTCTGGTCAGGGTGGATGATGGACGCCATCACCTCCCTCAGTCTAAGGGCCAGAGCTTTGGACAGGATTTTATAATCCGTGCACAGCAGAGAGACAGGCCTCCAGTTTTTCAGTTCTTGCAGGTCTCCCTTTTTCGGCAGCAGGGTTATGACGGCCCTCCTGCAGCTTAGAGGCAGTCTGCCGGTCTTTAAACTGTCTTTTAAGACCTCGAGCAGATCTGGTCCTACTATGGACCAGAAGGACTTGTAAAAGACGGCAGGAAGGCCATCCATGCCTGGAGCTCTGCCGCTCTGCAGGTTCATGGTGGCAGCATGGAGCTCCTGCAGCGTCATCTCTTCTGCCAACCTGCTGTTGTCAGCCTCACTGACCTGAGGGAGACCGCTGAGGAAACTGCTGTGCACATCTGGATCATTTGACCACTCACTCTCAAAGAGGTTTCTGTAGAAACTGGCAGCAAACTTCCTGATCTCAGATGGGTCTGAGACTTCGGAGCCACCACCCGTTCGTAAAGAGTGAATGACCTTCCTTTGTCCATTTTTCTGCTCCAACCCAAAGAAGAAGTGAGAGGGAGCGTCCATCAGGGTGATGTTCATGAACCTGGACCTGACCAGGGCCCCCTGTGCTGACACGCCTAGCAGGTTGGCTAAGGCCGATTTTTTGGACTTGAGGGAGTCTAAATACCCTCGATTTGCTGTAGAGTCTGCTAAAGTCTGCAGCTCTACCACCTGCGTCTCCAGATCTTTCATGGACCGGGCTAAGTCTGTAGTGGCCCCGGAAGTGAACTGCTGGCTGAGCTGTTTTATCTGTGTCTTACCAAAGTCCCACCACTGTTGTATGTTAGTGAAGGCAGGCCTGCTCTCTCTGTGGGATGCCCAAAAACACTTAAAAGCAGTTCTAAAAGCCTGGTCATTTAGAAGGGCTGTGTTAAAATGCCAATAGGCACTCTTTAACGAGCGTTTTTGATAAAAACACAACAGGAGACTAAAAAATGATCACTAAAACCCACAGGCTGGATAAAACACCTCTTAAAAATACTTAAATGGTGTTTAAAACAATAAAAGCGGTCCAGTCTGGCCAGAGATAAAACCCCATCCCTACTGTGACTCCAGGTGTACTGTCTTTGTTGACTGTTAAAAACCCTCCATACATCACTCAGCTCGTGATTTTCCATCAGCTGTCTGAGTGTGTGGGACGAAGGAGGGTGAGGCTCACGATGGTTCCTGTCTAAGGTTGGATTTTCTGTGCAGTTAAAATCCCCCCCTAAAAACATAAAACCATCATCCTCACAATTTTTTTACACAATCTTTTAAAATGTTTAAAAACGACACCCTGTCCACTGCGTTAGTGGGAGCGTAGACATTTAAAAACACCATTTTGACATTTTCAAAGACAGCTTTAACCTTCACAAAAACACATGGTAAAATATCCTCAACAGTAAAAGAACAAGGTAAAAAACTCTGAGCAAATAAAATCCCCACCCCTCCACTCAGACTGGACCCATGACTTAAAATCACCTCCCCTTTAAAAGCCCTCTTCCAGTCACTTTCGTTGTCTGCTGTACTGTGGGTTTCCTGAATAAACATGACATTAATCTTTTTAGTCTCCATTAATTTAAAAGAGCGGCTCGTTTAAAATCAGACCTGGCCCCATTCAGGTTTAAGGTGCTGATGTTAAAATCACACATGGATAAAAAATAAATAACAGTGAGCAGAGCAGTCAGTAAAAGGTAAAACATCTAAAAGTCATCCTCATCATTGATGATTTGAGCTTTTACCCTTAAGACAAGTTTTCTCAATCTATAAATCTCTTGGTCTGTTAAGACCTCCTCCCCACAGCTCTTCCTGGTGAGCGGCCTGGCAGACATGACAAAAAGACGCAAGTCAGGGAAAAAATCCCCGACATTAGGCAGTCTGATACGGAGCCCCTTAGGTGCCACAGAGGACAAAATATATAACTCGTGCGCACGTGATACTTATTCGTGCACACGATATATTAAAACACGTGCACGATATATTAAAACGTGCGCTCGAAATACTTATTCGTGCGCACGTTTTAGCTAAAGCGTGCGCACGACATACTAAAACGTGCGCACGAGATACTAAAACGTGGGCACGACATACTAAAACGTGCGCTCGAAATAAAGTTATTCATCACGTTTTGACTTGTCCTTATTCTTGTCCGCTACAGCTTCCCGTAGGAAAACCGGATGTTTACAAACACACACAATGGAGAGAAGAAGTGAGCCTGTTAACTTTCACTTCCACCTCGGACTGTCATATAATGACATTCTTGTTGCTCTTGTCATGAGAGATGGAATAATCTGAAGTAGAACTTTGCTGCTTATACTAAAAGACAACAGGCTCAGCCGGTGAACCGTATTAAATTAACTGGGGACCGTCCAGGCAGATGTGAGGGGGGCGTGTCTGAAGGACCCTTTTGTTTACTATCTAAACACCTCCCGAATCCATTTTATACACAAAAATGAGCTCTTTACACCCATTTACTTAGTGGTGGAAGTGACTTAACAACATTTAGAGTGACCCCGAGATTTCGGGGCTATCACAAGTTGACACAGTCGGAAATTTGTCATTTTGATCAGGCGTGTAAGATAGTTACCTATATATTACCTTCCGTATATTTACGCCGTCAAATAAGTCTGTAATCCTTCAAAACCTTTCGTTGTCACGCTAAATGTTGTGAAGTCACTTCCACCACTAAGGGTCCTTCAAATTAACATACCACTAGTAAATGTGTTAAATCACACACAGTTCGATATATAAACAACAGCAGAGCAGTCAGTAAATCTATTCATCTAGAAGTAAGTCTTCTCTCTCCATTGAAATGTGTGTGTTTGTTACATCCTCAGTACGAAGAACAGATCAATGATCTCTTTTATTTAGACGTTAAGTTAAAACGTTCGCTCGAAATACATAATTCGTCCGCACGTTTTAGTATCTCGTGCGCACGCTTTAGCTAAAACGTGCGCACGAATAAGTATTTCGAGCGCACGTTTTAATATCTTGTGCGCACGAGTTATATATTTTTTCATTTGTGGCACCTAAGGGGCTCTGTAGTCTGAAGCCTTTGGTCTGCTCCAGGAAGGTTTTAATTTTCGCTAGGGAGTAGGCAGATTGAGAGTCCTCCTGGGTCATGGAAAACTCTCTGATTGTGAACATGCCTTAACTATCATTTTCTTTGATTTGTTGTTCTTTTTTACAGGCTCAACAATTTTTCTTTTATGTGACACTTTGAGGAGGTCATCATCAGACATGTCTTCCTCCATGAACTCTTCATTCATTTTCAGACTCATATCCAGTCTGTTTACTTTCTGCTCAGCGGTGCTTGTACACATAGCTTCATTATTTACATCAGAAATCACTGTAGACACTAGAGCCCCAGCAACCGAGGGGACCAGCGCCACAGCAGACTGCTCTCCCTCCAAACCAACCGCTGCAGCAGCAGACGGCCCCCCGCCCGGAGCAGCGGCAGCCCCGGCCGCAGCAGCAGACGGCCCCCCGCCCGGAGCAGCGGCAGCCCCGGCGGCAGCAACGGCCGGCTCCCCGCACGGAGCAGCGGCAGCCCCGGCGGCAGCAGCGGCAGCCGCTGGCGGCCGCGCCCCGCCCCTCTCCGGGCAGGAGCGGATCAAGTGCCCCTCTGCACCACAACCAAAACATTTCATCATCTCAGAGGACGCGAAAACAACATAATTAAACCCTTCCACTTTGAAAGAAAATGACAGGCTCAGGTCTACAACTTTTTCCTTCAAAACCATGTAAACCTGTCTTCTGTGACAGACGACATGTTTTAATTTTCCGTGATTTACACCCCAGGGAGACCATACGGATAGGTGACACCAGTTGTCCGTATCTGGATAATTCTTTAGCCAGCATTTCATTTTTTATGAACGGGGGGGCGTCTGAAATGGTGATCTTTGTGGCTGGGGTGGAGAGTGGGGAGACGGGAGTGAAGGTATCTTGGATAACCACTCCCCTCTCCACCACCTCACCAACCTTCGCCGTACTATCTAAGAAAAGTACAATTGCCCCATTCATCCGAGAGGCAGATTTCACACTTTCAAAGCCGACGAGCTCTCCCACCGCCAAACCAGCTTCCTCAACTGAGCACTGCACCGTGGGCTGAAGCTTTAAAGCATGACGGCGTGTCAGCTTCTCAAACTCCACGGCTGCAGCTTCCGCCACCGGCATTGTGCCAAACAAAGCACGCTGCCCCAACAAACAAATACAAGCACACCCTCACACACACACTAAACCACAGCCTTTTTAACAAAATAAGGTGAACTAAGGATTCATAAACACACTCACACCAACAAAAAGAAAAAAAGGTTGATCAAAACTTACTACAAGTTGATCCAAAAAACGAATCGCTCTCAGCTTCTCACTCACACACCACCTCAGTCAGAGAGAGAGGGAGAGAGAGAGAGAGAGAGAGAGAGAGAGAGAGAGAGAGAGAGAGAGAGAGAGAGAGGGAGAGAGAGAGAGAGAGAGAGAGAGAGAGAGAGAGAGAGAGACCTGGTCCCTAACTGAAAGCTTTATCACAGAGGAATGTTTTAAGTCTAACCTTAAAGGTAGAGAGGAAGTCTGCCTCCTGAACTGTGGTCGGTAAATGGTTCCAGAGACGAGGAGCCTGATAACTGAAGGCTCTACCTCCCATACTACTTCTACAGACTGATGGTGCCACAAGCAGGCCGGCATTTTGGGAGCGTAATGTTCTAGAGGGGTTGTACAGCACTACAAGCTCTTTAAGATAGACTGGTGCCTGTCCACTGAGAGCTTTATCATCATATGAGCTCTCATTCAGCCACATGCTCTCTAACCTCACAATTTCAACTTTGATTTGACTATTTTAACTTTTACACCCCTTCCCCCATTTTATTGACACCAATTCAACTGTCTTCAATGGTTTTAGAGCCTGATCTACTAAAGGTTGACATTAATGAAAAAAGGGTAAAAAAAACTTGATGGCAAGCACAAAGCTGATATCTGAGGATTAAGATTGTCGGATGGGCAAAATAACACGCGTAGTCCATTTAGCGTGGTTGCCCTTGTGAATATGCAAGTCAAGTCAAGTCAAGACTATTTAAATAGCACTTTTCCTACAACATATGTAACTGAAAGTGCAAAATGCAGAATACATGCAGATTATCAGACTGCACACAATACTGGGAGGAGGAGAGGCAAATGTGATCATTTAGCACTCAGAAGGTGATTTATCAAAGCCACAACCGATTGAGCTTGGTGTTTCTGTGCCAAAATTTACCCCTATTTAAATTTAAATCTTTAATCATTCAGGTAACCTCTCCTTTTAAACTTTAATATTGTTTTTTAAGTATTAAACTTAAAAGCCAAAGTAAAGCTGTAGGTTTCAGTCTGAATCAAACAAATTTTATCATAACTTTAATCATGAGATTTTTACATTAAGCCAATGAATGTTATCTCAGAATTGGAAAAAAAAAAATATTACCATGAAAAAAAAGGCCATTGTTGTATAGTTAAGACACACAGTTTCATTGAAGAAAACATTTGCTGTGGTATGTTGAAAAAAATATCTAAAAATCAAAAGGGAGTGGTAATGCTGTGAAAACATTTATCAAATGAAAATAAGAAACATTGATATTAAAAGGAAAATCTGTTACAGGTACTGCTGCACCAACTACAGATCCAACCACTGTGCCCACAAATGAACCAACAACAGAATCCAATACTGAACCCACAACTAAACTTACAACTGAACCAACAACACAACGAACAACTGAACCCACAACTGAACCAACAACTGAACCAACAACTAAACCCACAACTGAACCAACCACTGAACCAACAACAAAACCAACAACTGAACCATCAACTGAACACACAACTGAACCCACAACTGAACCCACAACTGAACCAACCACTGAAGCCACAACTGTACCAACAACTGAATCTACAACTGAATCAACAACTGGAACCACAACTGAACCAACCACTCAGCCAACAACTGAACCCACAACTGAACCCACAACTGTACCAGCCACTGAACCTACAACTGGACCCACAACTGAAACAACAACTGAACCAACCACTCAGCCAAAAACTGAACCCACAACTGAATCGACAACTGAACCAACCACTGAACCCACTACTGAACCCACAACTGAACCAACAACTGAACCCACAACTGAACCAACAACTGAACCCAAAACTGAATCCACAAATGAACCCACAACTGAACCAACAACTGAACCCACAACTGAACCCACAACTGAACCAACAACTGAACCAACAACTGAACCCACAACTGAACCAACAACTGAACTAACAACAGAACCAACAACTGAACCCACAACTGAACCAACCACTGAACCCACAACTGAACCAACCACTCAGCCAACAACTGAACCAACAACTGAACCCACAACTGTACCAACAACTAAACCTACAACTGAATCCACAACTGACCTCACAACTGTACCAACAACTGAAACTACAACTGAATCCACAACTGAAACAACCACTCAGTCAACAACTGAACCCATAACTGAACCAACAACTGATCCCACAACTGAACCCACAACTGAACCCACAACTGAACCAACAACTGAACCCACAACTGAACCAACCACTGAGGCTACAACTGACCAAACAACTGAACCCACAACGGAACCAACAACTGGATCAACCACTGAGCCAACAACTGAACCCACAACTGAACCCACAACTGAACCAATAACTGAACCAACAACTGAACCAACAACTGAACCAACCACTGAACCCACAACTGAATCCAATACTGAAACAACCACTCAGTCAACAACTGAACGCACAACTGAACCAACAACTGAACCCACAACTGAACCCACAACTGAACCCACAACTGAACCAACCACTGAGCCAACAACTGAACCCACAACTGAACCCACAACTGAAGCAACCACTGAGCCTACAACTGAACAAACAACTGAACCAACAACTCAACCAACAACTGAACCCACAACTGAACCAACCACTGAACCCACAACTGAACCAACAACTGAACCCACAACTGAACCCACAACTGAAACAACGACTGAACTAACAACTGAACCAACAACTGAACCCACAACTGAACCAACAACTGAACCCACAACTGAACCAACAACTGAACCCACAACGGTACCAACAACTGAACCTACAACTGAATCCACAACTGAATCCACAACTGAACCAACCACTCAGCCAACAACTGAACCCACATCTGAACCCACAACTGAACCAACAACTGAACCAACCACTGAACCCACAACTGAACCCACAACTGAACCAACCACTGAACCCACAACTGTACCAACAACTGAACCCACAACTGAACAAACAACTGAACAAACAACTCAACCAACCACTGAACCCACAACTGAACCAACCACTGAACGTACAACTGAACCCTCAACTGAACCAACCACTGAACCCACAACTGTACCAACAACTGAACCCACAACTAAACCAACAACTGAACAAACAACTGAACCAACCACTGAACCCACAACTGAACCAACCACTGAACCCACAACTGAACCCACAACTGAACCAACCACTGAACCCACAACTGAACCAACCACTGAACCTACAACTGAATCCACAACTGAATCCACAACTGAACCAACAACTCAACCAACAACTGAACCCACAACTGAACCAACCACTGAACCCACAACTGAACCAACAACTGAACCCACAACTGAACCCACAACTGAAACAACAACTGAACCAACAACTGAACCAACAACTGAACCCACAGCTGAACCAACAATTGAACCAACAACTGAACCAACCACTGAACCTACAACTGAACCCACAACTGAACCAACCACTGAACCCACAACTGTACCAACAACTGAACCTACAACTGAATCCACAACTGAATCCACAACTGAACCAACCACTCAGCCAACAACTGAACCCACAACTGAACCCACAACTGAACCAACAACTGAACCAACCACTGAACCCACAACTGAACCCACAACTGAACCAACCATTGAACCCACAACTGTACCAGCAACTGAACCCACAACTGAACCAATAACTGAACAAACAACTGAACCAACCACTGAACCCACAACTGAACCAACCACTGAACCCACAACTGAACCAACCACTGAACCTACAACTGAACCCTCAACTGAACCAACCACTGAACCCACAACGTACCAACAACTGAACCCACAACTAAACCAACAACCGAACAAACAACTGAACCAACCACTGAACCCACAACTGAACCAACCACTGAACCTACAACTGAACCCACAACTGAACCAACCACTGAACCCACAACTGAACCAACCACTGAACCTACAACTGAATCCACAACTGAATCCACGACTGAACCAACCACTCAGCCAACAACTGAACCCATCACTGAACCCACAACTGAACCAACAACTGAACCCACAACTGAACCAACCACTGAGCCCACAACTGAACCCACAACTGAAGCCACAACTAAACCAACAACTGATCCCAGAACTGAACCAACAACTGAACCCACAACTGAACCAACAACTGAACCCACAACTGACCCCACAACTGTTCCAACAACTGAACCTACAACTGAATCCACAACTGAATCCACAACTGAAACAACCACTCAGTCAACAACTGAACCCACAACTGAACCAACATCTGAACCCACAACTGAACCCACAACTGAACCCACAACTAAACCAACAACTGAACCAACAACTGAACCAACCACTGAGCCAACAACTGAACCCACAACTGAACCAACAACTGAACCCACAACTGATCCCACAACTGTAGCAAACACTGACCCTACAACTGAACAAACAACTGAACCAACCAATGAACCAACAACTGAATCAACCACTGAGCCAACAACTGAACCCACAACTGAACCCACAACTGAACCCACAACTGAACCAACAACTGAACCAACAACCGAACCCACAACTGAACCAACAACTGAACTTACAACTGAACAAACTACTGAACCCACAACTGAACCCACAACTGAACCTACCACTAAAAACAACAACCAACCCAGAACTGAATCGGCAACTGAACCAACCACTGAATCCACAACTGAACCCACAACTGAACCTACAACCGAATCTACAACTGAACCACAACTGAACCAACCACACAGCCAACAACTGAACCAACAACTGAACAAACCACTGAACCCACAACTGAACCAACCACTGAACCCACAACTGAACCCACAAATGAACCCACAACTGAACAAAAAACTGAACCAACAACTGAACCAACAACTGTACCAACAACTGAACCAACAACTGAACCCACAACTGAATCGACAACTGAACCCACAACTGAACCAACAACTGAACCAACAACTGAACCAACAACTGAACCCACAACTGAACCAACAACTGAACCAACAACTGAACCCACTACTGAACCAACCACTGAAACCACAACTGAACCAACCAATGAACCCACAACTGAACCCACAACTGAACCAACTACTGAACCCACAACTGAACCCACAACTGAGCCCACAACTGAACCAACAACAGAACCAACAACTGAACCCACAACTGAACCAACAACTGAGCCAACCACTGAACCCACAACTGAACCCACAACTGAACCCACAACTGAACCAACAACTGAACTCACAACTGAACCAACCACTGAACCCACAACTGAACCAACCACTGAACCCACAACTGAACCCACAACTGAACAGACTACTGAACCCACAACTGAACCAACAACTGAACCCACAACTGATCCCACAACTGAAACCACAACTGAACCAACAACTGAACACACAACTGAACCCAAAACTGAACCAACAACTGAACTTACAACTGAACCAACAACTGAACCCACAACTGAACCCACAACTGAACCCACAACTGAACCAACAACTGAACCAACAACTGAACCAACAACTGCACCAACAACTGAACCCACAACTGTACAAACAACTGAACCAACAACAGAACTAACCACTGAAACCACAACTGAACCCACAACTGAACACACAACTGAACCCACAACTGAACCTACAACTGAACCAACAACTGAACCCACAACTGAATCCACAACTGAAACTACCACTAAGATAACAACCGAACCCACAACTGAATGGACAACTGAACCAACCACTGAATCCACAACTGAACCCACAACTGAACATACAACAGAACCCACAACTGAATCCACAACTGAAACCACAACTGAACCTACAGCTGAACCCACAACTGAACCGACAACTAATCCAACCACTGAACCCACAACTGAACCAACCACTGAACCCACAACTGAACCCACAACTAAACCAACCACTGAACCAACAACTGTACCAACAACTGAACCTACAACTGAATTCACAACTGAATCCACAACTGAACCAACCACTCAGCCAACAACTGAACCCACCACTGAACCCACAACTGAACCAACAACTGAACCCACAACTGAACCAACAACAGAACCTACAACTGAACCAACCACTGAGCCAACAACCGAACCTACAACTGAACCCACCACTGAGCCAACAACTGAACCCACAACTGAACCCACAACTGAACCTACAACTGAACCCACAACTGAACCCACAACTGAACCAACTACTGAACCCACAACTGAACCAACAACTGAACCAACAACTGAACCTACAACTGAACCAACAACTGAACCCACAACTGAACCAACCACTGAACCCACAACTGAACCCACAACTGAACCCACAACTGAACCCACAACTGAACCAACCACTGAGCCAACCACTGAACCCACAACTGAACCCACAACTGAACCAACAACTGAACCCACAACTGAACCAACAACTGAACCCACAACTAAACCAACCACTGAACCCACAACTGAACCAACCACTGAACCCACAACTGAAACCACAACTGAACAAACTACTGAACCCACAACTGAACCAACAACTGAACCAACAACTGAACCAACAACTGAACCCACAACTAAACCAACCACTGATCCAACAACTGAACCCACAACAGTACCCACAACTGAACCCACAACTGAACCCACAACTGAACCTACAACTGAACCCACAACTGAACCAACAGCTGAACCCACAACTGAACTAACCACTGAACCCACAACTGAACCCACAACTGAACCCACAACTGAACCCACAACTGAAGCAACAACTGAACCCACAACTGAACCAACAACTGGTCCCACAACTGAACCAACAACTGAACCCACAACTAAACAAACCACTGATCCAACAACTGAACCCACAACAGTACCCACAACTGAACCCACAACTGAACCCACAACTGAACCTACAACTGAACCCACAACTGAACCAACAGCTGAACCCACAACTGAACTAACCACTGAACCCACAACTGAACCCACAACTGAACCCACAACTGAACCCACAACTGAAGCAACAACTGAACCCACAACTGAAGCAACAACTGAACCCACAACTGAAGCAACAACTGAACCCACAACTGAACCTACAACTGAACCCACAACTGAACCAACAACTGAACGGACAACTAATCCAACCACTGAACCCACAACTGAACCCACAACTGAACCCACAACTGAACCAACAACTGAACCTACCACTGAACCCACAACTGAACCCACAACTGAACCCACCACTGAGCCAACAACTGAACCCACATCTGAACCCACAACTGAACCAACAACTGAACCCACAACTGAACCAACAACTGAACCAACAACTGAACCTACAACTGAACCAACAACTGAACCCACAACTAAACCAACCACTGACCCCACAACTGAACCCACAACTGAACCCACAACTGAACCAACCACTGAACCCACAACTGAACCCACAACTAAACCAACCACTGAACCAACAACTGTACCAACAACTGAACCTACAACTGAATTCACAACTGAATCCACAACTGAACAAACCACTCAGCCAACAACTGAACCCACCACTGAACCCACAACTGAAGCAACAACTGAACCCACAACTGAACCAACAACTGAACCCACAACTAAACCAACCACTGATCCAACAACTGAACCCACAACAGTACCCACAACTGAACCCACAACTGAACCCACAACTGAACCTACAACTGAACCAACATCTCAACCAACAACTGAACCCACAACTGAACCAACCACTGAACCCACAACTGTACCCACAACTGAACCCACAACTGAACCCACAACTGTAACAACAACTGAACTAACAACTCGACCAACCACTGAACCCACAACTGAACCAACAACTGAACCCACAACTGAACCAGACACTGAACCCACAACTGTACCAACAACTGAACCTACAACTGAATCCACAACTGAATCCACAACTGAACCAACCACTCAGCCAACAACTGAACCCACAACTGAACCCACAACTGAACCAACAACTGAACCAACCACTGAACCCACAACTAAACCCACAACTGAACCAACCACTGAACCCACAACTGTACCAACAACTGAACCCACAACTGAACCAACAACTGAACAAACAACTCAACCAACCACACTGAACCCACAACTGAACCAACCACTGAACGCATACAACCGAACCCTCAACTGAACCAACCACTGAACCCACAACCGTACCAACAACTGAACCCACAACTAAACCAACAACCGAACAAACAACTGAACCAACCACTGAACCCACAACTGAACCAACCACTGAACCCACAACTGAACCCACAACTGAACCAACCACTGAACCCACAACTGAACCAACCACTGAACCTACAACTGAATCCACAACTGAATCCACAACTGAACCAACAACTCAACCAACAACTGAACCCACAACTGAACCAACCACTGAACCCACAACTGAACCAACAACTGAACCCACAACTGAACCCACAACTGAACCCACAACTGAAGCGACAACTGAACCAACAACTGAACCCACAGCTGTACCAACAAATGAACCAACAACTGAACCAACCACTGAACCCACAACTGAACCCACAACTGAACCAACCACTGAACCCACAACTGTACCAACAACTGAACCTACAATTGAATCCACAACTGAATCCACAACTGAACCAACCACTCAGCCAACAACTGAACCCACAACTGAACCCACAACTGAACCAACAACTGAACCAACCACTGAACCCACAACTGAACCCACAACTGAACCAACCATTGAACCCACAACTGTACCAGCAACTGAACCCACAACTGAACCAATAACTGAACAAACAACTGAACCAACCACTGAACCCACAACTGAACCAACCACTGAACCTACAACTGAACCCTCAACTGAACCAACCACTGAACCCACAACTGTACCAACAACTGAACCCACAACTAAACCAACAACTGAACAAACAACTGAACCAACCACTGAACCCACAACTGAACCAACCACTGAACCTACAACTGAACCCACAACTGAACCAACCACTGAACCCACAACTGAACCAACCACTGAACCTACAACTGAATCCACAACTGAACCACGAACTGAACCAACCACCAGCCAACAACTGAACCCACCACTGAACCCACAACTGAACCAACAACCGAACCCACAACTGAACCAACCACTGAGCCCACAACTGAACCCACAACTGAAGCCACAACTAAACCAACAACTGATCCCAGAACTGAACCAACAACTGAACCCACAACTGAACCAACAACTGAACCCACAACTGACCCCACAACTGTTCCAACAACTGAACCTACAACTGAATCCACAACCGAATCCACAACTGAAACAACCACCAGTCAACAACTGAACCCACAACTGAACCAACATCTGAACCCACAACTGAACCCACAACTGAACCCACAACTAAACCAACAACTGAACCAACAACTGAACCAACCACTGAGCCAACAACTGAACCCACAACTGAACCAACAACTGAACCCACAACTGATCCCACAACTGTAGCAAACACTGAGCCTACAACTGAACAAACAACTGAACCAACCAATGAACCAACAACTGAATCAACCACTGAGCCAACAACTGAACCCACAACTGAACCCACAACTGAACCCACAACTGAACCAACAACTGAACCAACAACCGAACCCACAACTGAACCAACAACTGAACTTACAACTGAACAAACTACTGAACCCACAACTGAACCCACAACTGAACCTACCACTAAGATAACAACCGAACCCAGAACTGAATCGGCAACTGAACCAACCACTGAATCCACAACTGAACCCACAACTGAACCTACAACTGAATCTACAACTGAATCCACAACTGAACCAACCACTCAGCCAACAACTGAACCAACAACTGAACAAACCACTGAACCCACAACTGAACCAACCACTGAACCCACAACTGAACCCACAAATGAACCCACAACTGAACCAAAAACTGAACCAACAACTGAACCAACAACTGTACCAACAACTGAACCAACAACTGAACCGACAACTGAATCGACAACTGAACCCACAACTGAACCAACAACTGAACCAACAACTGAACCAACAACTGAACCCACAACTGAACCAACAACTGAACCAACAACTGAACCCATTACTGAACCAACCACTGAAACCACAACTGAACCAACCAATGAACCCACAACTGAACGCACAAGTGAACCAACTACTGAACCCACAACTGAACCCACGACTGAGCCCACAACTGAATCAGCCACTGAACCCACAACTGAACCCACAACTGAACCAACAACTGAGCCAACCACTGAACCCACAACTGAACACACAACTGAACCCACAACTGAAGCATCAACTGAACCCACAACTGAACCAACCACTGAACCCACAACTGAACCAACCACTGAACCCACAACTGAACCCACAACTGAACCAACTACTGAACCCACAACTGAACCCACAACTGAACCCACAACTGAACCCACAACTGAACCAACAACAGAACCCACAACTGAACCCACAACTGAACCTACAACTGACCCACAACTGAACCAACTACTGAACCCACAACTGAATCCACAACTGAACCCACAACTGAACCAACAACTGAACCAACAACTGAACCAACAACTGCACCAACAACTGAACCCACAACTGTACCAACAACTGAACCAACAACAGAACCTAACCACTGAACCACAACTGAACCCACAACTGAACACACAACTGAACCCACAACTGAACCAACAACTGAACCTACAACTGAACCCACAACTGAATCCACAACTGAAACTACCACTAAGATAACAACCGAACCCACAACTGAATGGACAACTGAACCAACCACTGAATCCACAACTGAACCCACAACTGAACATACAGCAGAACCCACAACTGAATCCACAACTGAAACCACAACTGAACCTACAGCTGAACCCACAACTGAACCGACAACTAATCAAACCACTGAACCCACAACTGAACCAACCACTGAACCCACAACTGAACCCACAACTAAACCAACCACTGAATCAACAACTGTACCAACAACTGAACCTACAACTGAATTCACAACTGAATCCACAACTGAACCAACCACTCAGCCAACAACTGAACCCACCACTGAACCCACAACTGAACCAACAACTGAACCCACAACTGAACCAACAACAGAACGTACAACTGAACCAACCACTGAGCCAATAACCGAACCTACAACTGAACCCACCACTGAGCCAACAACTGAACCCACAACTGAACCCACAACTGAACCTACAACTGAACCCACAACTGAACCCACAACTGAACATACTACTGAACCCACAACTGAACCAACAACTGAACCAACAACTGAACCTACAACTGAACCAACAACTGAACCCACAACTGAACCAACCACTGAACCCACAACTGAACCCACAACTGAACCCACAACTGAACCCACAACTGAACCCACAACTGAACCAACCACTGAGCCAACCACTGAACCCACAACTGAACCCACAACTGAACCAACAACTGAACCCACAACTGAACCAACAACTGAACCCACAACTAAACCAACCACTGAACCCACAACTGAACCAACCACTGAACCCACAACTGAAACCACAACTGAAAAAATTACTGAACCCACAACTGAACCAACAACTGAACCAACAACTGAACCAACAACTGAACCCACAACTAAACCAACCACTGATCCAACAACTGAACCCACAACAGTACCCACAACTGAACCCACAACTGAACCCACAACTGAACCTACAACTGAACCCACAACTGAACCAACAGCTGAACCCACAACCGAACCAACCACTGAACCCACAACTGAACCCACAACTGAACCCACAACTGAACCCACAAGCCAACAACTGAACCCACAACTGAAGCAACAACTGAACCCACAACTGAAGCAACAACTGAACCCAGAACTGAACCAACAACTGAACCCACAACTAAACCAACCACTGATCCAACAACTGAACCCACAACTGAACCAACAACTGAACCAACAACTGAACCTACAACTGAACCAACAACTGAACCCAAAACTGAACCAACCACTGACCCCACAACTGAACCCACAACTGAACCCACAACTGTACCAACCACTGAACCCACAACTGAACCCACAACTAAACCAACCACTGAACCAACAACTGTGCCAACAACTGAACCTACAACTGAATTCACAACTGAATCCACAGCTCAACAAACCACTCAGCCAACAACTGAACCCACCACTGAACCCACAACTGAAGCAACAACTGAACCCACAACTGAACCAACAACTGAACCCACAACTAAACCAACCACTGATCCAACAACTGAACCCACAACAGTACCCACAACTGAACCCACAACTGAACCCACAACTGAACCTACAACTGAACCAACATCTCAACCAGCAACTGAACCCACAACTGAACCAACCACTGAACCCACAACTGAACCAACAACTGAACCCACAACTGAACCGACAACTGAAACAACAACTGAACTAACAACTGAACCAACAACTGAACCCACAACTGAACCAACAACTGAACCCACAACTGAACCAACCACTGAACCCACAACTGTACCAACAACTGAACCTACAACTGAATCCACAACTGAATCCACAACTGAACCAACCACTCAGCCAACAACTGAACCCACAACTGAACCCACAACTGAACCAACAACTGAACCAACAACTGAACCCACAACTGAACCCACAACTGAACCAACCACTGAACCCACAACTGTACCAACAACTGAACCAACAACTGAACCAACAACTGAACCCACAACTGGACCAACCACTGAACCCACAACTGAACCAACCACTGAACGTACAACTGAACCCTCAACTGAACCAACCACTGAACCCACAACTGTACCAACAACTGAACCCACAACCAAAACCAACAACTGAACAAACAACTGAACCAACCACTGAACCCACAACTGAACCAACCACTGAACCCACAACTGAACCCACAACTGAACCAACCACTGAACCCACAACTGAACCAACCACTGAACCTACAACTGAATCCACAACTGAATCCACAACTGAACCAACAACTCAACCAACAACTGAACCCACAACTGAACCAACCACTGAACCCACAACTGAACCAACCACTGAACCCACAACTGAACCCACAACTGAACCCACAACTGAACCAACCACTGAACCCACAACTGAACCCACAACTAAACCAACCACTGAACCAACAACTGTACCAACAACTGAACCTACAACTGAATTCACAACTGAATCCACAACTGAACAAACCACTCAGCCAACAACTGAACCCACCACTGAACCCACAACTGAAGCAACAACTGAACCCACAACTGAACCAACAACTGAACCCACAACTAAACCAACCACTGATCCAACAACTGAACCCACAACAGTACCCACAACTGAACCCACAACCGAACCCACAACTGAACCACAACTGAACCAAACATCTCAACCAACAACCGAACCCACAACTGAACCAACCACTGAACCCCCATCTGAACCAACAACTGAACCCACAACTGAACCCACAACTGAAACAACAACTGAACTAACAACTGAACCAACAACTGAACCCACAACTGAACCAACAACTGAACCCACAACTGAACCAACCACTGAACCCACAACTGTACCAACAACTGAACCTACAACTGAATCCACAACTGAATCCACAACTGAACCAACCACTCAGCCAACAACTGAACCCACAACTGAACCCACAACTGAACCAACAACTGAACCAACCACTGAACCCACAACTGAACCCACAACTGAACCAACCACTGAACCCACAACTGTACCAACAACTGAACCCACAACTGAACCAACAACTGAACAAACAACTCAACCAACCACTGAACCCACAACTGAACCAACCACTGAAGGTACAACTGAACCCTCAACTGAACCAACCACTGAACCCACAACTGTACCAACAACTGAACCCACAACTAAACCAACAACTGAACAAACAACTGAACCAACCACTGAACCCACAACTGAACCAACCACTGAACCCACAACTGAACCCACAACTGAACCAACCACTGAACCCACAACTGAACCAACCACTGAACCCACAACTGAATCCACAACTGAATCCACAACTGAACCAACAACTCAACCAACAACTGAACCCACAACTGAACCAACCACTGAACCCACAACTGAACCAACAACCGAACCCACAACTGAACCCACAACTGAAACAACAACTGAACCAACAACTGAACCAACAACTGAACCCACAGCCGAACCAACAATTGAACCAACAACTGAACCAACCACTGAACCCACAACTGAACCCACAACTGAACCAACCACTGAACCCACAACCGTACCAACAACTGAACCTACAACTGAATCCACAACTGAATCCACAACTGAACCAACCACCAGCCAACAACTGAACCCACAACTGAACCCACAACTGAACCAACAACTGAACCAACCACTGAACCCACAACTGAACCCACAACTGAACCAACCATTGTACCCACAACTGTACCAGCAACTGAACCCACAACTGAACCAATAACTGAACAAACAACTGAACCAACCACTGGACCCACAACTGAACCCACCACTGAACCACAACTGAACCCTCAACTGAACCAACCACTGAACCCACAACTGTACCAACAACTGAACCCACAACTAAACCAACTACTGAACAAACAACTGAACCAACCACTGAACCCACAACTGAACCAACCACTGAACCTACAACTGAACCCACAACTGAACCAACCACTGAACCCACAACTGAACCAACCACTGAACCTACAACTGAATCCACAACTGAATCCACGACTGAACCAACCACTCAGCCAACAACTGAACCCACCACTGAACCCACAACTGAACCAACAACTGAACCCACAACTGAACCAACCACTGAGCCCACAACTGAACCCACAACTGAAGCCACAACTAAACCAACAACTGATCCCAGAACTGAACCAACAACTGAACCCACAACTGAACCAACAACTGAACCCACAACTGACCCCACAACTGTTCCAACAACTGAACCTACAACTGAATCCACAACTGAATCCACAACTGGAACAACGAGTCAGTCAACAACTGAACCCACAACTGAACCAACATCTGAACCCACAACTGAACCCACAACTGAACCCACAACTGATCCCACAACTGTAGCAAACACTGAGCCTACAACTGAACAAACAACTGAAACAACCAATGAACCAACAACTGAATCAACCACTGAGCCAACAACTGAACCCACAACTGAACCCACAACTGAACCCACAACTGAACCAACAACTGAACCAACAACCGAACCCACAACTGAACCAACAACTGAACTTACAACTGAACAAACTACTGAACCCACAACTGAACCCACAACTGAACCTACCACTAAGATAACAACCGAACCCAGAACTGAATCGGCAACTGAACCAACCACTGAATCCACAACTGAACCCACAACTGAACCTACAACTGAATCTACAACTGATCCCACAACTGAACCCACAACTGATCCCACAACTGTAGCAAACACTGAGCCTACAACTGAACAAACAACTGAAACAACCAATGAACCAACAACTGAATCAACCACTGAGCCAACAACTGAACCCACAACTGAACCCACAACTGAACCCACAACTGAACCAACAACTGAACCAACAACCGAACCCACAACTGAACCAACAACTGAACTTACAACTGAACAAACTACTGAACCCACAACTGAACCCACAACTGAACCTACCACTAAGATAACAACCGAACCCAGAACTGAATCGGCAACTGAACCAACCACTGAATCCACAACTGAACCCACAACTGAACCTACAACTGAATCTACAACTGAATCCACAACTGAACCAACCACTCAGCCAACAACTGAACCAACAACTGAACAAACCACTGAACCCACAACTGAACCAACCACTGAACCCACAACTGAACCCACAAATGAACCCACAACCGAACCAAAAACTGAACCAACAACTGAACCAACAACTGTACCAACAACTGAACCGACAACTGAATCGACAACTGAACCCACAACTGAACCAACAACTGAACCAACAACTGAACCCACAACTGAACCCACAACTGAACCAACAACTGAACCAACAACTGAACCCATTACTGAACCAACCACTGAAACCACAACTGAACCAACCAATGAACCCACAACTGAAACCACAACTGAACCAACTACTGAACCCACAACTGAACCCACAACTGAGCCCACAACTGAACCAACCACTGAACCCACAACTGAACCCACAACTGAACCAACAACTGAGCCAACCACTGAACCCACAACTGAACCCACAACTGAACCCACAACTGAACCCACAACTGAACTCACAACTGAACCAACCACTGAACCAACAACTGAACCAACCACTGAACCCACAACTGAACCCACAACTGAACCAACTACTGAACCCACAACTGAACCCACAACTGAACCCACAACTGAACCCACAACTGAACCCACAACTGAACCAACAACTGAACCAACAACTGAACCCACAACTGAACCAACAACTGAACTTACAACTGAACCAACTACTGAACCCACAACTGAATCCACAACTGAACCCACAACTGAACCAACAACTGAACCAACAACTGAACCAACAACTGCACCAACAACTGAACCCACAACTGTACCAACAACTGAACCAACAACAGAACTAACCACTGAAACCACAACTGAACCCACAACTGAACACACAACTGAACCCACAACTGAACCAACAACTGAACCTACAACTGAACCCACAACTGAATCCACAACTGAAACTACCACTAAGATAACAACCGAACCCACAACTGAATGGACAACTGAACCAACCACTGAATCCACAACTGAACCCACAACTGAACATACAGCAGAACCCACAACTGAATCCACAACTGAAACCACAACTGAACCTACAGCTGAACCCACAACTGAACCGACAACTAATCCAACCACTGAACCCACAACTGAACCAACCACTGAACCCACAACTGAACCCACAACTAAACCAACCACTGAATCAACAACTGTACCAACAACTGAACCTACAACTGAATTCACAACTGAATCCACAACTGAACCAACCACTCAGCCAACAACTGAACCCACCACTGAACCCACAACTGAACCAACAACTGAACCCACAACTGAACCAACAACAGAACGTACAACTGAACCAACCACTGAGCCAATAACCGAACCTACAACTGAACCCACCACTGAGCCAACAACTGAACCCACAACTGAACCCACAACTGAACCTACAACTGAACCCACAACTGAACCCACAACTGAACATACTACTGAACCCACAACTGAACCAACAACTGAACCAACAACTGAACCTACAACTGAACCAACAACTGAACCCACAACTGAACCAACCACTGAACCCACAACTGAACCCACAACTGAACCCACAACTGAACCCACAACTGAACCAACCACTGAGCTAACCACTGAACCCACAACTGAACCCACAACTGAACCAACAACTGAACCCACAACTGAACCAACAACTGAACCCACAACTAAACCAACCACTGAACCCACAACTGAACCAACCACTGAACCCACAACTGAAACCACAACTGAAAAAATTACTGAACCCACAACTGAACCAACAACTGAACCAACAACTGAACCAACAACTGAACCCACAACTAAACCAACCACTGATCCAACAACTGAAACCACAACAGTACCCACAACTGAACCCACAACTGAACCCACAACTGAACCTACAACTGAACCCACAACTGAACCAACAGCTGAACCCACAACTGAACTAACCACTGAACCCACAACTGAACCCACAACTGAACCCACAACTGAACCCACAACTGAAGCAACAACTGAACCCACAACTGAAGCAACAACTGAACCCACAACTGAAGCAACAACTGAACCCAGAACTGAACCAACAACTGAACCCACAACTAAACCAACAACTGATCCAACAACTGAACACACAACTGAACCGCCAACTGAACCAACAACTGAACCACAACTGAACCAACAACTGAACCCACAACCGAACCCACCACTGAACAGCCAACAACTGAACAAACAACTGAAACAACCAATGAACCAACAACTGAATCAACCACTGAGCCAACAACTGAACCCACAACTGAACCCACAACTGAACCCACAACTGAACCAACAACTGAACCAACAACCGAACCCACAACTGAACCAACAACTGAACTTACAACTGAACAAACTACTGAACCCACAACTGAACCCACAACTGAACCTACCACTAAGATAACAACCGAACCCACAACTGAATCGGCAAACTGAACCAACCACTGAACCACAACTGAACCCACAACTGAACCTACAACTGAACCCACAACTGAACCACAACTGAACCAACCACAGCCAACAACTGAACCAACAACCGAACAAAACCACTGAACCCACAACTGAACCAACCAACTGAACCCACAACTGAACCCACAACTGAACCCACAACCGAACCACAACTGAACCAACAACTGAACCAACAACTGTAACCAACAACTGAACCACAACCGAACCAACTGAACCCACAACTGAACCACAACTGAACCAACAACTGAACCCACAACTGAACCCACAACTGAACCAACAACTGAACCAACAACTGAACCCATTACTGAACCAACCACTGAAACCCACAACTGAACCAACCAATGAACCCACAACTGAAACCACAACTGAACCAACAACTGAACCCACAACTGAACCCACAACTGAACCCACAACTGAACCAACCACTGAACCCACAACCGAACCCACAACTGAACCAACAACTGAACCAACCACTGAACCCACAACTGAACCCAACTGAACCCACAACTGAACCAACAACTGAACTCACAACTGAACCAACCACTGAACCCACAACTGAACCAACAACTGAACCCACAACCGAACCCACAACTGAACCAACTAACTGAACCCACAACTGAACCCACAACTGAACCCACAACTGAACCCACAACTGAACCCACAACTGAACCAACAACAGAACCAACAACTGAACCCACAACTGAACCAACAACTGACCTTACAACTGAACCAACTACTGAACCCACAACTGAATCCACAACTGAAACCACAACTGAACCAACAAATGAACCAACAACTGATCCTACAACTGAACCAACTACTGCACCCACAACTGAACCAACAACTGAACCAACAACAGAACTAACCACTGAAACCTCATCTGACCCCACAACTGAACACACATCTGAACCCACAACTGAACCAACAACTGAACCTACAACTGAACGCACAACTGAATCCACAACTGAAGTTATCACTAAGATAACACACGTACCCACAACTGATTGGACAACTGAACCTACAACTGAACCCACAACTGAACCCACAACTGAACATACAGCAGAACACAGAACTGAATCCACAACTGAAACCACAACTGAACCTACAGCTGAACGCACAACTGAACCGACAACTAATCAAACCACTGAACCCACAACTGAACCAACCACTGAACCCACAACTGAACCCACAACTAAAACCAACCACTGAATCAACAACTGTAACCAACAACTGAACCTACAACCGAACCACAACCGAATCCACAACTGAACCAACCACTCAGCCAACAACTGAACCCACCACTGAGCCCACAACTGAACCTACACCTGAACCCACAACTGAACCAACAACCGAACCAACAACTGAACCCAACTGAACCCAAACCGAACCCACAAGTGAACCCACCACTGAGCCAACAACTGAACCCACAACTGAACCCACAACTGAACCTACAACTGAACCCACAACTGAACCCACAACTGAACCAACCACTGAACCCACAACTGAACCCACAACTGAACCCACAACTGAACCTACAACTGAACCAACAACTGAACCCACAACTGAACCTACAACTGAACCAACAACTGAACCCACAACTGAACCCACAACTGAATCCACAACTGAACCAACCACTCAGATAACAACCGAACCCACAACTGAACCCACAACTGAACCAACAACTGAACCCACAACTGAACCAACAACTGAACAAACAACTGAACCAACAACTGAACCCACAACTGAACCAACAACTGAACCAACAACTGAACCCACAACTGAACACAACTGAACCCACAACTGAACCCACAACTGAACCAACAACTGAACCAACAACTGAACCCACAACTGAACCCAAACCAACCACTGATCCAACAACTGAACCACAACAGTACCCACAACTGAACCCACAACCGAATCGACAACTGAACCTACAACTGAACCCACAACTGAACCAACAAGTGAACCTACAACTGAACAAACTACTGAATCCACAACTGAACCCACAACTGAACCAACCACTGAACCCACAACTGAACCCACAACTGAACCCACAACTGAACAACAACTGAACCCACAACTGAACAACAACTGAACCCAGAACTGAACCAACAACTGAACCCACAACTACACCAACCACTGATCCAACAACTGAACCCACAACTGAACCAACAACTGAACCAACAACTGAACCTACAACTGAACCAACAACTGAACCCACAACTGAACCAACCACTGACCCCACAACTGAACCCACAACTGAACCCACAACTGAACCAACCACTGAACCCACAACTGAACCCACAACTAAACCAACCACTGAACCAACAACTGTACCAACAACTGAACCTACAACTGAATTCACAACTGAATCCACAACTGAACAAACCACTCAGCCAACAACTGAACCCACCACTGAACCCACAACTGAAGCAACAACTGAACCCACAACTGAACCAACAACAACTGAACCCACAACTAAACCACAACCACTGATCCAACAACTGAACCCACAACAGTACCCACAACTGAACCCACAACTGAACCCACAACTGAACCTACAACTGAACCAACATCTCAACCAACAACTGAACCCACAACTGAACTCACCACTGAACCCACAACTGAACCAACCACTGAACCCACAACTGAACCAACAACTGAACCCACAACTGAACCCACAACTGAACCTACAACTGAACCAACAACTGAACCAACAACTGAACCCACAACTGAACCAACAACTGAACCCACAACTGAACCAACCACTGAACCCACAACTGTACCAAACAACTGAACCTACAACTGAACCACAACTGAACCACAACTGAACCAACCACTCAGCCAACAACTGAACCCACAACTGAACCCACAACTGAACCAACAACCGAACCAACCACTGAACCCACAACTGAACCCACAACTGAACCACAACCACTGAACCAATAACTACCAACAACTGAACCCACAACTGAACCAACAACTGAACAAACAACTCAACCAACCACTGAACCCACAACTGAACCAACCACTGAACGCAACAACTGAACCTCACAACTGAACCAACCACTGAACCCACAACTGTACCAACAACTGAACCCACAACTAAACCAACAACTGAACAAACAACTGAACCAACCACTGAACCCACAACTGAACCAACCAATGAACCCACAACTGAACCCACAACTGAACCAACCACTGAACCCACAACTGAACCAACAACTGAACCCACAACCGAACCACACAACTGAATCCACAACCGAACCAACAACTCAACCAACAACTGAACCCACAACCGAACCAACCACTGAACCCACAACTGAACCAACAACTGAACCCACAACTGAACCCACAACTGAAACAACAACTGAACCAACAACTGAACCAACAACTGAACCCACAACTGAACCAACCACTAAACCCACAACTGAACCAACAACTGAACGCACAACTGAACCAGCAACTGAACCAACAAATGAACCCACAACTGAACCTACAAGTGAACCCACAACTGAATCCACAACTGAACCAACCACTCAGCCAACAACTGAACCCACAACTGAACCCACAACTGAACCTACAACTGAACCAACAACTGTACCAACAACTGAACCCACAACTGAACCAACCACTGAACCCACAACTGAACCCACAACTGAACCCACAACTGAACCAATAACTGAACAAACAACTGAACCAACCACTGAACCCACAACTGAACCAACCACTGAACCTACAACTGAACCCTCAACTGAACCAACCACTGAACCCACAACTGTACCAACAACTGAACCCACAACTAAACCAACAACTGAACAAACAACTGAACCAACCACTGAACCCACAACTGAACCAACCACTGAACCTACAACTGAACCCACAACTGAACCAACCACTGAACCCACAACTGAACCAACCACTGAACCTACAACTGAATCCACAACTGAATCCACGACTGAACCAAGCACTCAGCCAACAACTGAACCCACCAACTGAACCCACAACTGAACCAACAACTGAACCCACAACTGAACCAACCACTGAGCCCAACTGAACCCACAACTGAAGCCACAACTAAACCAACAACTGATCCCAGAACTGAACCAACAACTGAACCCACAACTGAACCAACAACTGAACCCACAACTGAACCCACAACTGAACCAACAACTGAACCTACAACTGAACCACAACTGAATCCACAACTGAAACAACCACTCAGTCAACAACTGAACCCACAACTGAACCAACATCTGAACCCACAACTGAACCCACAACTGAACCCACAACTAAACCAACAACTGAACCAACAACTGAACCAACCACTGAGCCAACAACTGAACCCACAACTGAACCAACAACTGAACCCACAACTGATCCCACAACTGAGCAAACACTGAGCCAACAACTGAACAAACAACTGAACCAACCAATGAACCAACAACTGAATCAACCACTGAGCCAACAACTGAACCCACAACTGAACCCACAACCGAACCCACAACTGAACCAACAACTGAACCAACAACCGAACCCACAACTGAACCAACAACTGAACCAACAACTGAACAAACAACTGAACCCACAACTGAACCCACAACTGAACCTACCACTAAGATAACAACCGAACCCACAACTGAACCAACTGAACCAACCACTGAATCCACAACTGAACCCACAACTGAACCTACAACTGAATCTACAACTGAATCCACAACTGAACCAACCACTCAGCCAACAACTGAACCAACAACTGAACAAAACCACTGAACCCACAACCGAACCAACCACTGAACCCACAACTGAACCCACAAACTGAACCCACAACTGAACCAAAAACTGAACCAACAACTGAACCAACAACTGAACCAACAACTGAACCAACAACTGAACCCACAACTGAACCCAATAACCGAACCCACAACTGAACCAACAACTGGACCAACAACTGAACCAACAACTGAACCCACAACTGAACCAACAACTGAACCAACAACTGAACCCATTACTGAACCAACCACTGAAACCACAACTGAACCAACAACTGTACCAACAACTGAACCTACAACTGATTTAACAACTGAACCCACAACTGAACCCACAACTGAGCCCACAACTGAACCAACCACTGAACCCACAACTGAACCCACAACTGAACCAACAACTGAGCCAACCACTGAACCCACAACTGAACCCACAACTGAACCCACAACTGAAGCAACAACTGAACCCACAACTGAAGCAACAACTGAACCCACAACTGAAGCAACAACTGAACCCACAACTGAACCCACAACTGAACCCACAACTGAACCTACAACTGAACCCACAACTGAACCAACAACTGAACGGACAACTAATCCAACCACTGAACCCACAACTGAACCCACAACTGAACCCACAACTGAACCAACAACTGAACCAACAACTGAACCTACCACTGAACCCACAACTGAACCCACAACTGAACCCACCACTGTGCCAACAACTGAACCCACATCTGAACCCACAACTGAACCAACAACTGAACCCACAACTGAACCAACAACTGAACCAACAACTGAACCTACAACTGAACCAACAACTGAACCCACAACTGAACCAACCACTGAACCCACAACTGAACCTACAACTGAACCCACAACTGAACCAAACACTGAACCCACAACTGAACCCACAACTAAACCAACCACTGAACCAACAACTGTACCAACAACTGAACCTACAACTGAATTTACAGCTGAATCCACCACTGAACAAACTACTCAGCCATCAACTGAACCCACCACTGAACACACAACTGAACATACTACTGAACCCACAACTGAGCCAACAACTGAACCAACAACTGAACCAACCACTGATCCAACAACTGAACCCACAACAGTACCCACAACTGAACCCAAAACTTTACCCACAACTGAACCTACAACTGAACCCACAACTGAAACAACAGCTGAACCCACAACTGAACTAACCACTGAACCCACAACTGAACCCACAACTGAACCCACAACTGAACCCACAACTGAAGCAACAACTGATCCAACAACTGAACCCACAACAGTACCCACAACTGAACCCACAACTGAAGCAACAACTGAACCTACAACTGAACCCACAACTGAACCAACAGCTGAACCCACAACTGAACTAACCACTGAACCCACAACTGAACCCACAACTGAAGCAACAACTGAACCCACAACTGAAGCAACAACTGAACCCACAACTGAACCAACAACTGAACCCACAACTGAACCAACAACTGAACCCACAACTAAACCAACCACTGATCCAACAACTGAACCCACAACAGTACCCACAACTGAACCCACAACTGAACCCACAACTGAACCCACAACTGAACCCAAAACTGAACCAACAACTGAACCAACAACTGAACCAACCACTGAACCAACAATTGAACCCACAACTGAACCCACAACTGAACCCACAAATGACCCAACCACTGAGCCAACAACTGTGCCAACAACTGAACCCACAACTGAAGCAACAACTGAACCCACAACTGAACCCAAAACTGAAGCAACAACTGAACCTACAACTGAACCCACAACTGAACCAACAACTGAACCGACATCTAAACCAACCACTGAACCCACAACTGAACCAACCACTGAACCCACAACTGAACCAACAACTGAACCCACAACTGAACCAACAACTGAACTAACCACTGAACCCACAACTGAACCCACCACTCAGATAACAACCGAACCCACAACTGAAACCACAACTGAACCAACAACTGAACCCACAACTGAACCAACAACTGAACCGACAACTGAACCCACAACTGAACCAACAACTGAACCGACAACTGAACCAACCACTGAACCCACAACTGAACCAACCACTGAACCCACAACTGAACCAACCACTGAACCCACAACTGAACCCACAACTGAACCAACCACTGAACCAACAACTGTACCAACAACTGAACCTACAACTGAATTCACAACTGAATCCACCACTGAACAAACCACTCAGCCAACAACTGAACCCACCACTGAACCCACAACTGAACATACTACTGAACCCACAACTGAACCAACAACTGAACCCACAACTGAACCAACAACTGAACCCACAACTAAACCAACCACTGATCCAACAACTGAACCCACAACAGTACCCACAACTGAACCCACAACTGAACCCACAACTGAACCTACAACTGAACACACAACTGAACCAACAGCTGAACCCACAACTGAACTAACCACTGAACCCACAACTGAACCCACAACTGAACCCACAACTGAAGCAACAACTGAACCCACAACTGAAGCAACAACTGAACCCACAACTGAACCAACAACTGAACCAACAACTGAACCCACAACTGAACCTACAACTGAACCCACAACTGAACCAACAACTGAACGGACAACTAATCCAACCACTGAACCCACAACTGAACCCACAACTGAACCAACAACTGAACCAACAACTGAACCAACAACTGATCCAACAACTGAACCCACCACTGAACCCACAACTGAACCCACAACTAAACCAATCACTGAACCAACAACTACAACTGAACCCAACAACTGAACCAACAACTGAACCCACAACTGAACCCAACAACTGAACCCACAACTGAACCCACAACTGAACCCACAACTGAACCCACAACTGAAGCAACAACTGAACCCGCAACTGAAGCAACAACTGAACCCACAACTGAAGCAACAACTGAACCCACAACTGAACCAACAACTGAACCCACAACTAAACCAACCACTGATCCAACAACTGAACCCACAACAGTACCCACAACTGAACCCACAACTGAACCCACAACTGAACCTACAACTGAACCCACAACTGAACCAACAGCTGAACCCACAACTGAACTAACCACTGAACCCACAACTGAACCCACAACTGAACCCACAACTGAACCCACAACTGAAGCAACAACTGAACCCACAACTGAAGCAACAACTGAACCCACAACTGAACCAACAACTGAACCCACAACTGAACCTACAACTGAACCCACAACTGAACCAACAACTGAACGGACAACTAATCCAACCACTGAACCCACAACTGAACCCACAACTGAACCAACAACTGAACCAACAACTGAACCAACAACTGAACCTACCACTGAACCCACAACTGAACCCACAACTGAACCCACCACTGAGCCAACAACTGAACCCACAACTGAACCCACAACTGAACCTACAACTGAACCCACAACTGAACCCACAACTGAACCAACTACTGAACCCAACTGAACCAACAACTGAACCCACAACTGAACCAACCACTGAACCCACAACTGAACCCACAACTGAACCCACAACTGAACCAACCACTGAACCCACAACTGAACCCACAACTAAACCAACAACTGAACCAACAACTGTACCAACAACTGAACCTACAACTGAATTCACAACTGAATCCACAACTGAACAAACCACTCAGCCAACAACTGAACCCACCACTGAACCCACAACTGAACCAACAACTGAACCAACAACTGAACCCACAACTGAACCAACAACAGAACCTACAACTGAACCAACCACTGAGCCAACAACCGAACCCACAACTGAACCCACCACTGAGCCAACAACTGAACCCACAACTGAACCCACAACTGAACCTACAACTGAACCCACAACTGAACCCACAACTGAACCAACTACTGAACCCACAACTGAACCAACAACTGAACCAACAACTGAACCTACAACTGAACCAACAACTGAACCCACAACTGAACCAACCACTGAACCCACAACTGAACCCACAACTGAACCCACAACTGAACCAACCACTGAACCCACAACTGAACCCACAACTGAACCAACCACTGAGCCAACCACTGAACCCACAACTGAACCTACAACTGAACCCACAACTGAACCCACAACTGAACCAACAACTGAACCCACAACTAAACCACCCACTGAACCCACAACTGAACCAACCACTGAACCCACAACTGAAACCACAACAGAACAAACTACTGAACCCACAACTGAACCAACAACTGAACCCACAACTGAACCCACAACTGAACCCACAACTGAACCTACAACTGAACCCACAACTGAACCAACAACTGAACGGACAACTAATCCAACCACTGAACCCACAACTGAACCCACAACTGAACCAACAACTGAACCAACAACTGAACCAACAACTGAACCTACCACTGAACCCACAACTGAACCCACAACTGAACCCACCACTGAGCCAACAACTGAACCCACATCTGAACCCACAACTGAACCAACAACTGAACCCACAACTGAACCAACAACTGAACCAACAACTGAACCTACAACTGAACCAACAACTGAACCCACAACTGAACCAACCACTGAACCCACAACTGAACCCACAACTGAACCCACAACTGAACCAACCACTGAACCCACAACTGAACCCACAACTAAACCAACCACTGAACCAACAACTGTACCAACAACTGAACCTACAACTGAATTCACAACTGAATCCACAACTGAACAAACCACTCAGCCAACAACTGAACCCACCACTGAACCCACAACTGAACCAACAACTGAACCCACAACTGAACCCACAACTGAACCAACAACAGAACCGACAACTGAACCAACCACTGAGCCAACAACCGAACCCACAACTGAACCCACCACTGGGCCAACAACTGAACCCACAACTGAACCCACAACTGAACCTACAACTGAACCCACAACTGAACCCACAACTGAACCAACAACTGAACCCACAACTGAACCCACAACTGAACCAACAACTGAACCTACAACTGAACCAACAACTGAACCCACAACTGAAGTAACCACTGAACCCACAACTGAACCCACCACTGAACCCACAACTGAACCAACCACTGAACCCACAACTGAATCCACAACTGAACCAACCACTGAGCCAACCACTGAACCCACAACTGAACCCACAACTGAACCAACAACTGAACCCACAACTGAACCACAACAACTGAACCCACAACTAAACCACCCACTGAACCCACAACTGAACCAACCAACTGAACCCACAACTGAACCACAACTGAACCAACAACTGAACCCACAACTGAACCAACAACTGAACCAACAACTGAACCAACAACTGAACCCACAACTGAACCAACCACTGAACCAACAACTGAACCCACAACTGAACCAACCACTGAGCCAACATCTGAACCCACAACTGAACCAACAACTGAACCTACAACTGAACCAACAACTGAACCAACAACTGTACCAACAACTGACCCAACCACTGAACCCACAACTGAACCAACACACAACTGAACCAACAACTGAACCAACAACTGAACCAACCACTGAACCCACAACTGAACCACAACTGAACCAACCAACTGAACCCAACAACTGAACCAACAACTGAACCCACAACTGAACCCACAACTGAACCCACAACTGAACCAACAACTGAACCACAACTGAACCCACAACCCCACAACTGAACCTACAACTGAACCCACAACTGAACCCAACTGAACCAACAACTGAACCCACAACTGAACCCACAACTGAACCTGCAACTGAACCCACAACTGAATCCACAACTGAACCTACCACTCAGATAACAACTGAACCCACAACTGAACCCACAACTGAACCCACAACTGAACCCACAACTGAACAACCAACAAACCCACAACTGAACCAACAACTGAACCCACAACTGAACCCACAACTGGACCCACAACTGAACCAACAACTGCACCAACAACTGGACCCACAAATGAACCCACAACTGAACCAACAACTGAACCAACAACTGAACCAACAACTGAACCCACAACTGAACCCACAACTGAACCAACAACTGAACCCAAAACTTTACCAACAACTGAACCAACAAGTGAACCAACCACTGAACCACAACTGAACCCACAACTGAACCAACAACTGAACCACAACCGAACCCACAACTGAACCCACAACTGAACCAACAACTGAACCCACAACTGAACCTACAACTGAACCCACAACTGAACCCACAACTGAACCAACCACTGAACCAGCAACTGAACCCACTGAACCACAACAACTGAACCCACAACTGAACCAACAACTGAACCAACAACTGAACCCACAACTGAACCCACAACTGAACCACAACTGAACCAACCACTGAACCCACAACTGAACCAACAACTGAACCCACAACTGAACCAACCACTGAACTGAACCACAACTGAACCAACAACTGAACCCACTGAACCCACAACTGAACCAACAACTGAACCAACAACTGAACCCACAAGCTGAACCACAACCTGAACCACAACTGATCCCACAACTGAACCAACAACTGAACCCACAACTGAACCAACAACTGAACCAACAACTGAACCAACAACTGAACCAACAACTGATCCCACAACTGAACCAACAACTGAACCAACAACTGAACCCACAACTGAACCAACCACTGAACCAACCACTGAACCCACAACTGAACCAACCACTGAGCCAACATCTGGACCCACAACTGAACCCACAACTGAACCAACAACTGAACCTACAACTGAACCAACAACTGAACCCACAACTGAACCCACAACCTAACCAACAACTGAACCCACAACTATACCCACAACTGAACAATCAACTGAACCCACAACTGAACAACTGAACCCACAACTGAACCAACAACTGAACCCAACAACTGAACCAACAACTGAACCCACAACTGAACCAACCACTGAGCCAACATCTGAACCCACAACTGAACCCACAACTGAACAAACAACTGAACCCACAACTGTACCAACAACTGAACCCACAACTGAACCAACCACTGAACCCACAACTGAACCAACAACTGAACCTACAACTGAACCCACAACTGATCCCACAACTGAACCCACAACTGAACCAACCACTGAACCCACAACGGTACCAACAACTGAACCAACAACTGAACCCACAACTGAACCAACAACTGAACCAACAACTAAACCAACAACTGAACAAACTACTGAACCCACAACTGTACCAACAACTGAACCTACAACTGAAACCACAACTGAACCAACAACTGAACCTACAACTGAACCAACTACTGAATCCACAACTGAACCAACAACTGAACCCACAACTGAACCCACAACTGAACCAACAACTGAACCCACAACTGAACCCACAACTGAACCAACAACTGAACCAACAACTGAACCAACCAGTGAACCCACAACTGAACCCACAACTGAACCAAAGACTGAACTAACCACTGAACCCACAACTGAACCAACAACTGAACCGACAACTGAACCCACAACTGAACCAACAACTGAACGAACAACTGAACCAACAACTGAACCAACAACTGAACCCACAACTGTACCTACAACTGAACCAACAACTGAACCAACAACTGAACCCACAACTGAACCTACAACTGAACCAACCACTGAACCCACAACTGAACCAACCACTGAGCCAACATCTGAACCCACAACTGAACCCACAACTGAACCCACAACTGAACCAACAACTGAACCTACAACCGAATCAACAACTGAATCCACAACTGAACCTACCACTCAGCTAACAACCGAACCCACAACTGAATCGACAACTGAAACAACCACAGAACCCACAACTGAACCCACAACTGAACCCACAACTGAACCAACAACTGAACCAACAACTGAACCCACAACTGAACCAACCACTGAACCCACAACTGAACCAACCACTGAGCCAACATCTGAACCCACAACTGAACCCACAACTGAACCCACAACTGAACCAACAACTGAACCCACAACTGAACCCACAACTGAACCAACAACTGAACCCACAACTGAACCCACAACTGATCCCACAACTGAACCCACAACTGAACCAACCACTGAACCCACAACTGTACCAACAACTGAACCTACAACTGAACCCACAACTGAACCAACAACTGAACCAACAACTGAACCAACTACTGAACCCACAACTGTACCAACAACTGAACCTACAACTGAAACCACAACTGAACCAACAACTGAACCTACAACTGAACCAACTACTGAATCCACAACTCAACCCACAACTGAACCAACAACTGAACCCACAACTGAACCAACAACTGAACCCACAACTGAACCCACAACTGTACCAACAACTGAACCAACAACTGAACCAACCAGTGAACCCACAACTGAACCCACAACTGAACCAAAGACTGAACTAACCACTGAACCCACAACTGAACCAACAACTGAACCGACAACTGAACCCACAACTGAACCTACAACTGAACCAACAACTGAACCTACAACTGAACCCACAACTGAACCCACAACTGAACCCACAACTGAACCAACAACTGAACCAACAACTGAACCCACAACTGTACTAACAACTGAACCAACAACTGAACCAACCACTGAACCCACAACTGAACCCACAACTGAACCCACAACTGAACCCACAACTGAACCCACAACTGAACCTACAACTGAACCCACAACTGAATCCACAACTGAACCAACCACTCAGCCAACAACTGAACCCACAACTGAACCCACAACTGAACCCACAACTGAACCCACAACTGAACCTACAAGTGAACCCACAACTGAACCAACCACTGAACCCACAACTGAACCAACAACTGAAAGCACAACTGAACCCACAACTGAACCAACTGAACCAACCACTCAGATAACAACTGAACCCACAACTGAACCAACAACTGAACCCACAACTGAACCCACAACAACTGAACCTACAACTGAACCAACAACTGAACTCACAACTGAACCAACCAACCTGAACCAACAACTGAACCCACAACTGAACCCACAACTGAACCTACCACTCACCCAACAACTGAACCAACAACTGAACCACAACTGAACCAACCACTGAACCCACAACTGAACCCACAACTGAACCACAACTGAACTAACCACTGAACCACAACTGAACCCAACTGAACCCACATCCAACAACTGAACTCACAACTGAACCCACAACTGAACCCACAACTGAACCTACAACTGAACCAACAACTGAACCCACAACTGAACCCACAACTGAATCCACAACTGAACCTACCACTCAGATAAAAACCGAACCCACAACTGAATCGACAACTGAACCAACCACTGAACCCACAACTGAGCCCACAACTGAACCCACAACTGAACCACAACTGAACCCACAACTGAACTGAACCACAACCCACAACTGAACCCACAACTGAACCACAACTGAACCCACAACTGAACCACAACTGAACCCACAACTGAACCCAACAACTGAACCCACAACTGAACCCACAACTGAACCAACAACTGAACCCACAACTGAACCCACAACTGAACCCACAACTGAACCCACAACTGAACCACAACTCCCACAACTGAACCAACCACTGAACCCACAACTGAACCAACAACTGAACCCACAACTGAACCCACAACTGAACCCACAACTGAACCAACAACTGAACCAACCTGAACCCAAACTGAACCAACAACTGAACCCACAACTGAACCCACAACTGAACCAACCACTGAACCCACAACTGAACCCACAACTGAACCCACAACTGAACCTACAACAACTGAACCCACAACTGAACCCACAACTGAACCACAACTGAACCAACCACTGAACCTCAACAACTGAACCAACAACTGAACCCAACAACTGAACCCACAACTGAACCAACAACTGAACCAACCAGTGAACCCCCACAACTGAACCAACAACTGAACCCAACCACTGAACCCAACAACTGAACCAACCAATGAACCCACAACTGAACCAACAACTGAACGCACAACTGAACCCACAACTGAACCCACAACTGAACCAACCACTCAGATAAGAACCGAACCAACAACTGAACATCCAAATGAACCCACAACTGAACCCACAACTGAACCTACAACTGAACCAACAACTGAACTCACAACTGAACCCACAACCGAACCTACAACTGAACCCACAACTGAATCCACAACTGAACCCACAACTGAACCTTCAACTGAACCCACAACTGAACCAACCACTGAACCAACTACTGAACCAACAACTGAACCAACAACTGAACCACAACTGAACCCACAACTGAACCACAACTGAACCAACAACTGAACCCACAACTGAACCAACCACTGAACACACAACTGTACCAACAACTGAACCTACAACTGAAACCACAACTGAACCAACAACTGAACCTACAACTGAACCAACAACTGAACCAACAACTAAACCAACAACTGAACAAACAACTGAACCCACAACTGTACCAACAACTGAACCAACAACTGAACCTACAACTGAACCAACCACTGAACCCACAACTGAACCCACAACTGAACCAACAACTGAACTAACCACTGAACCCACAACTGAACCCACAACTGAACCCACAACTGAACCCACAACTGAACCTACAACTGAACCAACAACTGAACCCACAACTGAACCCACAACCGAACCTACAACTGAACCCACAACTGAATCCACAACTGAACCTACCACTCAGATAACAACCGAACCCACAACTGAATCGACAACTGAACCAACCACTGAACCCACAACTGAACCAACAACTGAACCCACAACTGAACCTACAACTGAACCCATAACTGAATCCACAACTGAACCCACAACTGAACGCACAACTGAACCAACAACTGTACCCACAACTGAACCAACAGCTGAACCAACTACTGACCCAACAACTGAACCCTCAACTGAACCAACAACTGAATCCACATCTGAACCAATAACTCAGATAATGACCGAACCAACAACTGAATTGACAACTGAACCCACAACTGAACCCACAACTGAACCAACAACTGAACCCACAACTGAACCAACCACTGAGCTAACAACTGAACTCACAACTGAACCAACAACTGAACCAACAACTGAACCAACCACTGAACCCACAACTGAACCAACAACTGAACCCACAACTGTACCCACAACTGAACCTACAACTGAACCAACCACTGAACCAACAACTGAACCCACAACTGAACCCACAGCTGAACCAACAACTGAAATAACCACTGAACCCACAACTGAACCCACAACTGAACCCACAACTGAACCACAACAACTGAACCCACAACTGAGCCAACAACTGAACCCACAACTGAACCCACAACTGAACCCACAACTGAACCAACAACTGAACCCACAACTGAACCAACAACTGAACCCACAACTGAACCAACCACTGAACCCACAACTGAACCAACAACTGAACCTACAACTGAACCCACAACTGATCCCACAACTGAACCCACAACTGAACCAACCACTGAACCCACAACGGTACCAACAACCGACCAACAACTGAACCAACAACTGAACCAACAACTGAACCCACAACTGAACCCACAACTGAACCAACAACTGAACCCACAACTGAACCAACAACTGAACCAACAACTGAACCAACAACTGAACCAACAACTGAACCCACAACTGAACCAACTGAACCCACAACTGAATCCACAACTGAACCTACCACTCAGATAACAACCGAACCCACAACTGAATCGACAACTGAACCAACCACTGAACCCACAACTGAACCCACAACTGAACCCACAACTGAACCTACAACTGAACCCACAACTGAATCCACAACTGAACCAACCACTCAGCCAACAACTGAACCCACAACTGAACCCACAACTGAACCTACAACTGAACCAACAACTGTACCAACAACTGAACCCACAACTGAACCAACCACTGAACCCACAACTGAACCAACAACTGTACCAACAACTGAACCCACAACTGAACCAACCACTGAACCCACAACTGAACCAACAACTGAACACACAACTGAACCAACAACTGAACCCACAACTGAACCAACAACTGAACCCACAACTGAACCCACAACTGAATCCACAACTGAACCCACAACTGAAGCAACCACTGAACCCAAAACTGAACCTACAACTGAACCAACTTCTGAACCCACAACTGTACCAACAACTGAACCTACAACTGAACCCACAACTGAACCCCAACAGCTGAACCAACACAACTGAACCACAACTGAACCCACAACTGAACCCACAACTGAACCAACAACTGAACCAACAACTGTACCAACAACTGAACCAACAACTGAACCAACAGCTGAACCCACAACTGAAACCACAACTGAACCCACAACTGAACCAACAACTGAACCTACAACTGAACCCACAACTGAATCCACAACTGAACCTACCACTGATCCATCCACTGAACCAACAACTGAACCCACTACTGAACCCAAATCTGTACCCACAACTGAACCAACAACTGAACCCACAACTGAACCCACAACTGAACCCACAACTGAACCAACAACTGAACTAACCACTGAACCAACAACTGAACCTACAGCTGAACCCACAGCTGAACTCACATCTGAACCCACAACTGAACCAACAACTGAACCCACAACTGAACCCACAACTGAACCAACAACTGAACCAACAACTGAACCAACCACTGAACCCACAACTCAAACCACTACTGAACCAACAACTGAACCAACCACTGAACCCACAACTGTACCAACAACTGAACCTACAACTGAACCCACAACTGAACCAACAACTGAACCAACAACTGAACCAACAACTGAACCAACTACTGAACCCACAACTGTACCAACAACTGAACCTACAACTGAAACCACAACTGAACCAACAACTGAACCTACAACTGAACCAACTACTGAATCCACCACTCAACCCACAACTGAACCCACAACTGAACCCACAACTGAACCAACAACTGAACCCACAACTGAACCCACAACTGTACTAACAACTGAACCAACAACTGAACCAACCAGTGAACCCACAACTGAACCCACAACTGAACCAAAGACTGAACTAACCAATGAACCCACAACTGAACCAACAACTGAACCCACAACTGAACCCACAACTGAACCTACAGCTGAACCAACTACTGAATCCACAACTCAACCCACAACTGAACCAACAACTGAACCCACAACTGAACCCACAACTGAACCAACAACTGAACCCACAACTGAACCCACAACTGTACTAACAACTGAACCAACATTTGAACCAACCAGTGAACCCACAACTGAACCCAACAACTGAACCCACAACTGAACCCACAACTGAACCCACAACTGAACCAAAGACTGAACTAACCACTGAACCCACAACTGAACCAACAACTGAACCGACAACTGAACCCACAACTGAACCCACAACTGAATCCACAACTGAACCAACCACTCAGCCAACAACTGAACCAACCACAACAACTGAACCAACAACTGAACCACAACTGGAACCCACAACTGAACCCAACAACTGAACCAACAACTGAACCACAACTGAACCAACAACTGAACCCACAACTGAACCAACAACTGAACCCACAACTGAACCCACAACTGAACCCAAACTGAACCCACAACTGAACCAACAACTGAACCCACAACTGAACCCACAACTGAACCCACAACTGAACCCAACAACTGAACTAACCACTGAACCAACAACTGAACCACAACTGAACCCACAACTGAACTCACACTGAACCCACAACTGAACCCAACAACTGAACCCACAACTGAACCCACAACTGAACCCACAACTGAACCAACAACTGAACCAACAACTGAACCCACAACTGAACCCACAACTGAACCAACAACTGAACCAACCACTGAACCCACAACTGTACCAACAACTGAACCTACAACTGAACCCACAACTGAACCAACAACTGAACCAACAACTGAACCAACAACTGAACCAACTACTGAACCCACAACTGTACCAACAACTGAACCTACAACTGAAACCACAACTGAACCAACAACTGAACCTACAACTGAACCAACTACTGAATCCACCACTCAACCCACAACTGAACCAAAAACTGAACCCACAACTGAACCCACAACTGAACCAACAACTGAACCCACAACTGAACCAACAACTGAACTAACCACTGAACCCACAACTGAACCAAAGACTGAACTAACCAATGAACCCACAACTGAACCAACAACTGAACCCACAACTGAACCCACAACTGAACCTACAACTGAACCAACTACTGAATCCACAACTCAACCCACAACTGAACCAACAACTGAACCCACAACTGAACCCACAACTGAACCAACAACTGAACCCACAACTGAACCCACAACTGTACTAACAACTGAACCAACAACTGAACTAACCAGTGAACCCACAACTGAACCCACAACTGAACCAACAACTGAACCCACAACTGAACCCACAACTGAACCTGCAACTGAACCCACAACTGAATCCACAACTGAACCTACCACTCAGATAACAACTGAACCCACAACTGAACCCACAACTGAACCCACAACTGTACCAACAACTGAACCCACAACTGAACCAACCACTGAACCCACAACTGAACCAACAACTGAACGCACAACTGAACCCACAACTGAACCCACAACTGAACCAACCACTCAGATAACAACCGAACCAACAACTGAACCAACAACTGAACCCACAACTGAACCCACAACTGAACCTACAACTGAACCAACAACTGAACTCACAACTGAACCCACAACCGAACCTACAACTGAACCCACAACTGAATCCACAACTGAACCTACCACTCAGATAACAACCGAATCCACAACTGACCCCACAACTGAACCCACAACTGAACCCACAACTGAACCAACAACTGAACCAACAACTGAACCAACAACTGAACCAACCACTGAACCCACAACTGAACCCACAACTGAACCAACAACTGAACTAACCACTGAACCAAAAACTGAACCCACAACTGAACCCACAACTGAACCAACAACTGAACTCACAACTGAACCCACAACTGAACCTAGAACTGAACCAACAACTGAACCCACAACTGAACCCACAACTGAATCCACAACTGAACCTACCACTCAGATAACAACTGAACCAACCACTGAACCCACAACTGAACCCACAACTGAACCCACAACTGAACCTACAACTGAACCCACAACTGAATCCACAACTGAACCAACCACTCAGCCAACAACTGAACCCACAACTGAACCCACAACTGAACCAACAACTGAACCCACAACTGAACCAACAACTGAACCCACAACTGAACCCACAACTGAACCAACCACTGAACCAACAACTGAACCAACAACTGAACGAACAACTGAACCCACAACTGAACCAACAACTGAACTCACAACTGAACCAACAACTGAACCAACAACTGAACCACAACTGAACCAACAACTGAACCACAACTGAACCAACAACTGAACCCACAACTGAACCCACAACTGAACCCACTACTGAACCAACAACTCAGATAACAACCGTACCCAAAACTGAACCAACAACTGAACCCACTACTGAGCCCACAACTAAACCAACAACTGAACCAACAACTGAACTCACAACTGAACCCACAAAGGAACCTACAACTGAACCCACAACTGAATCCACAACTGACCCGACCACTCAAATAACAACCGAATCCACAACTGAACCCACAAATGAACCAACAACTGAACGCACAACTGAACCAACAACTGAACCAACAACTGAACCAACAACTGTACCAAACACTGAACCAACAACTGAACCAACCAGTGAACCTACAACTGAACCCACAACTGAACCAACAACTGAACCAACCACTGAGCCAACATCTGAACCCACAACTGTACCCACAACTGAACCCACAACTGAACCAACAACTGAACCCACAACTGAACCAACCACTGAACCAACCACTCAGCCAACAACTGAACCTACAACTGAACCCACAACTGATCCCACAACTGAACCCACAACTGAACCAACAACTGTACCAACAACTGAACTCACAACTGAACCCACAACTGAACCTACAACTGAACCAACAAGTGAATTCACAACTGAACCCACAACTGAACCTTCAACTGAACCCACAACTGAACCAACCACTGAACTAACCACTGAACCAACAACTGTACCAACAACTGAACTCACAACTGAACCCACAACTGAACCTACAACTGAACCAACAAGTGAATTCACAACTGAACCCACAACTGAACCTTCAACTGAACCCACAACTGAATCCAGAACTGAACCTACCACTCAGATAAAAACCGAACCCACAACTGAATCGACAACTGAACCAACCACTGAACCCACAACTGAACCAACAACTGAACCAACAACTGAACCAACAACTGAACAAACAACTGTACCAACAATTGTAACAACAACTGAACCTACAACTGAACCAACCACTGAACCCACAACTGAACCCACAACTGAACCAACAACTGAACTAACCACTGAACCCACAACTGAACCCACAACTGAACCCACAACTGAACCAACAACTGAACCCACAACTGAACCTACAACTGAACCTAGAACTGAACCAACAACTGAACCCACAACTGAACCCACAACTGAATCCACAACTGAACCTACCACTCAGATAACAACCGAACCCACAACTGAATCGACAACTGAACCAACCACTGAACCCACAACTGAACCAACAACTGAACCCACAACTGAACCTACAACTGAACCCATAACTGAATACACAACTGAACCCACAACTGAACGCACAACTGAACCCAACAACTGAACCCACAACTGAACCAACAGCTGAACCAACAACTGAACCCAACAACTGAACCCTCAACTGAACCCACAACTGAACCAACAACTGAACCCACAACTGAACCACAACTGAACCAACTGAACCAACAACTGAACCCACAACTGAACCCACAACTGAACCAACAACTGAACCAACAACTGAACCCGAACCCACAACTGAGCCAACAACAGAACCCACAACTGAACTCACAACTGAACCCACAACTGAACCCACAACTGAACCAACAACAACTGAACCCACAACTGAACCCACAACTGAACCAACAACTGAACCCACAACTGAACCCACAACTGAACCCACAACTGAACCAACAACTGAACCAACAACTGAACCAACCACTGAACCCACAACTCAAACCACTACTGAACCAACAACTGAACTAACCACTAAACCCACAACTGAACCAACAACTGAACCAACAACTGAACCCACAACTGAACCAACCACTGAACGCACAACTGAACCAACCACTGAGCCAACAACTGAGCCCACAACTGAACCCACAACTGAACCCAACAACTGAACCCACAACTGAACCAACACACTGAACCAACAACTGAACCCACAACTGTACCAAGCCACAACCAACAACTGAACAACCGAACCCACAACTGAACCCACAACTGAACCAACAACTCTGGACCCACAACTGGAACCAACAACTGAACCCACACTGGAACCCACAGCTGAACCCACAACTGAACCCACAGCTGAACCCACAACTGGAACCCAACAACTGAACCCACAGCCACAACTGAACCCACAACTGAACCCACAACTGAACCAACAACTGAACCACAACTGAACCCAACCAACTGGAACTGGAACCCACAACTGAACCAACAACTGAACCAACAACTGAACCAACCACTGAACCCACAACTGAACCACAACTGAACCCACAACTGAACCCACAAACCACACAACAACTGAGCCCACAACTGAACCCACAACTGAACCCACAACTGAACCAACAACTGAACCTACAACTGAACCCACAACTGAACCCACAACTGAACCCACAACTGAACAACTCAACTGAACCCACAACTGAACCACAACTGAACCCACAACTGAACCCACAACTGAACCAACAACTGAACCAACAACTGGGCCAACAGCTGAACCCACAACTGAACCACAACTGAACCCACAACTGAACCAACAACTGGAACCACAACTGAACCCACAACTGAATCCAACAACTGAACCTACCACTGAACCCACAACTGAACCAACAACTGAACCAACCACTGAACCCACAACTGAACCCACAACTGAACCCACATCTGAACCCACAACTGAACCCACAACTGAACCCACAACTGAACCCACAGCTGAACCCACAACTGAACCACAACTGAACCAACAACTGAACCTGACCCACAACTGGAACCCAACAACTGAACCCACAACTGAACCCACAACTGAACCAACAACTGAACCAACAACTGAACCAACCACTGAACCCACAACTGAACCACTACTGAATCAACAACTGAACCAACCACTAACCCCACAACTGAACCCACATCTGAACCTACAACTGAAAACAAAACTGAGCCAACAACCGAACCCACAACTGAACCAACCACTGAGCCAAAAACTGAACCCACAACTGAACCCACAACTGAACCCACAACTGAACCAACAACTGAACCCACAACTGAACCAACAACTGAACCCACAACTGAACAAACCACTGAACCCACAACTGAACCAACAACTGAACACACAACTGAACCCACAACTGAACCCACAACTGAACCAACAACTGAACCCACAACTGTACCAACAACTGAACCTACAACTGAACCCACAACTGAACCAACAACTGAACCCACAACTGAACCACCTACTGAATCCACAACTGTACCAACAACTGAACCTACAACTGAACCCACAACTGAACCAACCACTGAATGCACAACTGAACCAACCACTGAGCCAACAACTGAACCCACAACTGAACGCACAACTGAACCCACAACTGAACCCACAACTGAACCAACTACTGAACCAGCCACTGAACCCACAACTGAACCCATAACTGAACCAACAACTGAACTAACCACTGAACCAACAACTGAACCCACAACTGAACCCACAACTGAACTCACATCTGAAAACACAACTGAACCTACAACTGAACCCACAACTGAAGCCCCAACTGAACCAACAACTGAACCACAACTGAACCAACAACTGAACCCACAACTGAACCCACAACTGAACCCACAACTGAACAAACCACTGAACCCATAACTGTACCCAAAACTGAACCTACAACTGAACCCAAAACTGAACCAACAACTGAACCCACAACTGAACCAACTACTGAACCCACAACTGTACCAACAACTGAACCTACAACTCAACCCACAACTGAACCCGCAACTGAACCTACAACTGAACCAACTACTGAACCCACAACTCAAACCACAACTGAACCCACAACTGAACCCACAACTGAACCAAGAACTGAACCAACAGCTGTACCAACAACTGAAACAACAACTGAACCAACAGCTGAACCCACAACTGAAACCACAACTGAACCCACAACTGAACCAACAACTGAACCTACAACTGAACCCACAACTGAATCCACAACTGAACCTACCACTGATCCAACCACTGAACCAACAACTGAACTAACCACTGAACCCACAATTGAACCCACAACTGAACCCACATCTGAACCCACAACTGAACCAACAACTGAACCCACAACTGAACCCACAACTGAACCCACAACTGAACCCACAACTGAACTAACCACGGAACCAACAACTGAACCTACAACTGAACCCACAACTGAACCCACAACTGAACCAACAACTGAACCCACAACTGAACCCACAACTGAACCAACAACTGAACCCAACAATGAATCCAACAACTGAACAACCACACAACTGAACCACAACTGAACCAACTGAACCCACAACTGAACCCACAACTGAACCAACCAACTGAACCCACAACTGAACCAACCACACAACTGAACCAACTGAACCAACATCTGAACCAAACAGTGAACCCAACCCACAACTGAACCAGCAACTGATCCCACAACTGAACCAACAACTGAACACACAACTGAACCAACAACTGAACACACAACTGAACCAACAACTGAACCCACAACTGTACCAACAACTGAACCTACAACTGAATCCAAAACTGAACCAACAACTGAACCTACAACTGAACCAACTACTGAATCCACAACTGTACCAACAACTGAACCTACAACTGAACCCACAACTGAACCCACACCTGAACCTACAAGTGAACCAGCGACTGAAACCGCAACACAACCCCCAACAGAACGAGTAACTGAACCCGCAACTAAACCCAACAACTGAACCAACAACTGAACCAACAACTGTACCAACAACTGAACCAACAACGGAACCATCCACTGAACCCACAAATGAACCCACAACTGAACCAACAACTGAACCTACAACTGAACCCACAACTGAACCCACAACTGGAACCAACAACTGAACCCAAACTGAACCCACAACTGAACCCACAACTGAACCCACAAGCTGGACCAACAACTGAACCAACAACTGTACCAACAACTGAACCCACTGAACCCACAACTGAACCAACAACTGAACCCACAACTGAACCAATAACTGAAACCCACAACTGAACCAACCACTGAACCCACAACTGAACCCACAACTGAGCCAACAACTGAACCCACAACTGAACCCACAACTGAACCAACAGCTGAACCCACAACTGAACCCACAACTGAACCACACTGAACCCACAACTGAACCACACTGAACCCACAACTGGAACCAACAACTGAACCCACAACTGAACCCACAACTGAACCAACAACTGAACCACAACTGAACCAACAGCTGAACCCACAACTGAACCCACAACTGAACCAACAACTGAACTAACCACTGAACCCACAACTGAACCCACCACCGAACCCACAACTGAAACCACAACTGAACCAACAACTGAACCCACAACTGAACCAACAACTGAACCGACAACTGAACCCACAACTGAACCTACAACTGAACCAACAACTGAACCCACAACTGAACCAACAACTGAACCCACAACTGAACCCACAACTGAACCCACAACTGAACCAACAACTGAACCAACAACTGTACCAACAACTGAACCCACAACTGAACCAACCACTGAACCCACAACTGAACCAACAACTGAACCTACAACTGAACCCACAACTGAACCCACAACTGAACCTACAACTGAACCAACTACTGAACCCACAACTCAAACCACAACTGAACCCACAACTGAACCCACAAGCGAACCAACAACTGAACCTACAACTGAACCCACAACTGAATCCACAACTGAACCTACCACTGATCCAACAACTGAACCAACAACTGAACTAACCACTGAACCCAAAAGTGAACCTACAATTGAACCCACAACTGAACCAACAACTGAACCCACAACTGAACCCACAACTGAACCCAGAACTGAACCCACAACTGAACCAACAACTGAACTAACAACTGAACCTACAACTGAATCCACAACTGAACCTACCACTGAACCCACAACTGAACCAACAACTGAACCCACAACTGAACCCACAACTGAACCCACAACTGAACCTGCAACTGAACCAACAACTAAACCAACCCCTCAGCCAACAACTGAACAAATAACTGAATCCACAACTGAACCAACAACTCAGATAACAACCGAACCCACAACTGAATCCACAACTGAACCAACAACTCTACCAACAACTGAACCAACAACTGAACCAACCACTGAACCAACAACTGAACCAACAACTGAACTAACCACTGAACCCACAACTGAACCCACAACTGAACCCACAACTGAATCCAGAACTGAACCTACCACTGATCCAACAACTGAACCAACAACTGAACTAACCACTGAACCCACAATTGAACCCACAACTGAACCCACAACTGAAACAACAAACAACTGAACCCACAACTGAACCCACAACTGAACCAATAACTGAACCAACAACTGAACCCACAACTGAACCCACAACTGAACCAACAACTGAACCAACAACTGAACCAACCACTGATCCCACAACTGAATCCCCAACTGAACCAACAACTGAAGCAACCGCTGAACCCACAACTGAACCAACAACTGAACCCACAACTGAACCCACAACTAAACCAACAACCACTGAACCCACAACTGAGCCAACAACTGAACCCACAACTGAACCCACAGCTGAACCCACAACTGAACCCACAACTGAACCAACAACTGAACCAACAACTGAACCAACAACTGTACCAACAACTGAACCAACAACTGAACCAACCACTGAACCCACAACTGAACCCACAACTGAACCAACAACTGAACCCACAACTGAACCCACAACTGAACCAACAACTGAACCAACCACTGAACCCACAACTGAACCCACAACTGAACCAACAACTGAACTAACCACTGAACCCACAACTGAACCCACAACTGAACCCACAACTGAACTCACATCTGAAACCACAACTGAACCTACAACTGAACCCACAACTGAAGCCCCAACTGAACCAACAACTGAAGCAACCACTGAACCCACAACTGAACCAACAACTGAACCCACAACTGAACCCACAACTGAACCCACAACTGAACAAACCACTGAACCCATAACTGTACCCAAAACTGAACCTACAACTGAACCCACAACTGAACCAACAACTGAACCTACAACTGAACAAACTACTGAACCCACAACTGTACCAACAACTGAACCTACAACTGAACCCACAGCTGAACCCACAACTGAACCTACAATTGAACCAACTACTGAACCCACAACTCAAACACCAACTGAACCCACAACTGAACCAACAGCTGAACCAACAACTGAACCAACAACTGAACCAACAGCTGAACCCACAACTGAAACAACAACTGAACCCACAACTGAACCAACAACTGAACCTACAACTGAACCCACAACTGAATCCACAACTGAATCTACCACTGATCCAACCACTGAACCAACAACTGAACTAACCACTGAACCCACAATTGAACCCACAACTGAACCCACAATTGAAACAACAACTGAACCCACAACTGAACCCACAACTGAACCAACAACTGAACCAACAACTGAACTAACCACTGAACCAACAACTGAACCCACAACTGAACCCACAACTGAACCAATAACTGAACCAACAACTGAACCCACAACTGAACCCACAACTGAACCAACAACTGAACCAACAACTGAACCAACCACTGATCCCACAACTCAAACCACTACTGAACCAACAACTGAACTAACCACTAAACCCACAACTGAACCAACAACTGAACCAACAACTGAACCCACAACTGAAGCAACCACTGAACGCACAACTGAACCAACCACTGAGCCAACAACTGAACCCACAACTGAACCCACAACTGAACCCACAACTGAACCAACAACTGAACCCACAACTGAACCAACAACTGAACCCACAACTGAACAAACCACTGAACCCACAACTGAACCAACAACTGAACACACAACTGAACCCACAACTGAACCCACAACTGAACCAACAACTGAACCCACAACTGTACCAATAACTGAACCTACAACTGAACCCACAACTGAACCAACAACTGAACCTACAACTGAACCAACTACTGAATCCACAACTGTACTAACAACTGAACCTACAACTGAACCCACAACTGAACCAACACCTGAACCTACAACTGAACCAACCCAACTGAACCAACAACTGAACACAACTGAACCACAACTGAACCAACCACTGAACCCACAACTGAACCCACAACTGAACCAACAACTGAACCCACAACTGAACCCACAACTGAACCAACAAGCTGAACCAACTACTGAACCCACAACTGAACCCACAACTGAACCTACAACTGAACCAACCACTGAACCCACAACTGTACCAACAACTGAACCCACAACTGAACCAACAACTGAACCAACAACTGTACCAACAACTGAACCAACAACTGAACCAACAGCTGAACCCACAACTGAACCCTCAACTGAACCCACAACTGAACCAACCACTGAACCCACAACTGTACCAACAACTGAACCTACAACTGAATCCACAACTGAACCAACCACTCAGCCAACAACTGAATCCACAACTGAACCAACAACTGAACCCACAACTGAACCAACCACTGAGCCAACAATTGAACCCACAACTGGACCCACAACTGAACCTTCAACTGAATCACCCACTGAACCAACAACTGATCCCACAACTAAATCCACAACGAAACCCACAACTGGGCCAACCACTGAACCCACAACTGAAGCCACAACTGAACCAACAATTGAACCCACAACTGAACCCACAACTGAACCAACAACTGAACCAATAACTGGACCAGCAACTGAATCAACCACTGAACCAACCAATGAACCAACAACTGATCCCACAACTGAACCCACAACTGAAACCACAACTGAGCCAACAAGTGAAACAACAACTGAACCCACAACCGAACCCACCACTGAACCACCCACTGAACCCACAACTGAACCAACAACTGAACCCACACTGAACCCACAACTGAACCCACAACTGAACCCACAACTGAACCCACAACTGAACCCACAACTAAACCTACAACAACTGAACCAACAACTGGACCCACAACTGAACCCACAACTGAACCCACAACTGAACCAACAACTGAACCCACAACTAAACCCACAACTGAAGCAACAACTGACCGCACAGGTGAACCAACCACTGAACCCACAAGTGAACCCACAACTGAACCAACAACTGAACCAACAACTGAACCCACAACTGTTCCAACAACTGAATCAACCACTGAAACATCCAATGAACCAACAACTGAACCCACAACTGAACCCACAACTGAACACACAACTGAACCAACAACTGAACTTACAACTGTACCCACAACTGAACCCACAACTGAACCAACTATTGAACCCTTAACTGAACCAACATTTGAACTTACAACTGAAACCACTACTGAACCCACAACTGAACCAACTACTGAACCCACAACTGAACCCAAAACTGAACCAACAACTGAAACCACAACTGAACTTAACACTGAGCCAACAACTGAACCCACAACTGATCCCACAACTGAAACCACAACTGAACCAACAACTGAACACACAACTGAACCCAAAACTGAACCAACAACTGAACTTACAACTGAACCAACAACTGAACCCACAACTGTACCCGCAACTGAACCCACAACTGAACCAACAACTGAACCCACAACTGAACCAACAACTGAACTTACAACTGAACGACGAACTCAACCCACAACTGTACCAACTACTGAACCCACAAATGAACCAACAATTGAACTCACAATTGAACCCACAACTGAACCCACTACTGATTCAACAACTGAACCAACAACTGAACAAACAACTGAACCCACAACTGAACCAACAACTGAACGCACCACTGAACCAACCACTGAGCCAACAAGTGAACCCACAACTGAACCAACCACTGAACCAACAACTGAACCAACAACTGAACTTACAACTGTACCCACAACTGAACCCACAACTGAAGGAACTACTGAACCCTCAACTGAACCAACATTTGAACTTACAACTGAAACCACTACTGAACCCACAACTGATCCACCTACTGACCCCACAACTGCACCAAAAACTGAACCAACAACTGAAACCACAACTGAACTTAACACTGAGCCAACAACTGAAGCCACAACTGAACCCACAACTGAACACACAACTGAACCCAAAACTGAACCAACAATTGAACTTACAACTGAACCAACAACTGAACCCACAACTGAACCCACAACTGAACCAACAACTGAACCCATAACTGAACCAACAACTGAACTTACAACTGAACGAACAACTGAACCCACAACTGAACCCACAACTGAACCAACAACTGAACCCACAACTGATCCAACAACTGAACCAACAACTGAACTCACAACTGAACCCACAACTGAACCCACAACTGATCCAACAACTGAACCAACAACTGAACACACAACTGAACCCACTACTGATCCAACAACTGAACCAACAATTGAACTCACTACTGAACCAACCACTGAGCCAACAATTGAACCCACAACTGAACCAACAACTGAACGCACCACTGAACCAACCACTGAGCCAACAACTGAACCCACAACTGAACCAACCACTGAACCCACAACTGAACCAACCACTGAACCCACAACTGAACCCACAACTAAACCAACCACTGAACCAACAACTGAACCAACAACTGAACCTACAACTGAATCCTTAACTGAACCCACAACTGAACCAACCACTCAGCCAAACACTGAACCCACAACTGAACATACAGCTGAACCCACACCTGAACCTACAACTGAACCTACAACTGACCCAACAACTGAACCCACAACTGTACAAACAACTGAACCCACAACTCAACCCACTACTGAACCAACTACTGAACCCACAACTGAACTAACAACTTACCCCACAACTGAACCCACAACTGAACCAACAAATGAGCCAACAACTGAACCCACAAGTGAATTAATTACTGAACCCACAACTGAACTCACAACTGAACCCACTACTGAACCAACAACTGAACCTACAACTGAACCAACAACTGAACCCACAACTGTACCAACAACTGAACCTACAACTGAATCCACAACTGAATCCACAACTGAACAGACCACTCAGCCAACATTTGAACCCACAACTGAAGCAACAACTGAACCCACAACTGAACCCAAAACTGAAGCCACAACTGAACCAACCACTGAGCCAAAAACTGAAACAACAACTGAACCCACAACTGTACCAACAACTGAACCAACAACTGAACCCACAACTGTACCAACAACTGAACCTACAATTGAATCCACAACTGAATCCACAACTGAACCAACCACTCAGCCAACAACTGAACCCACAACTGAACCAACAACTGGACCCACAACTGAACCAACAACTGAACCAACAACTGAACCCACAACTGAACCAACAATTGAACCCACAACTGAGCCAACCACTGAACCTACAACTGAACCCACAACTGAACCAACCACTGAACCCACAACTGTACCTACAACTGAACCCACAACTGAACCCACAACTGAACCCACAAATGAACCAACCACTGAGCCCACAACTGAACCCATAACTAAACCTACAACTGAACCCACAACTGGACCCACAACTGAACCAACAACTGGACCAACAACTGGACCCACAAATGAACCCACAACTGAACCAACAACTGAACCCACAACTGAACCCACAACTGAACCAACAACTGACCCCACAACTGAACCCACAACTGAACCAACAACTGAACCCACAAATAAAACCACAACTGAAGCAACAACTGAACCCACAACTGAACCAAGAAGTGAACCCACAAGTGAACCCACAACTGAACCAACAACTGAACCCACAACTGTTCCAACAACTGAATCAACCACTGAACCATCCACTGAACCAACAACTGAACCCACAACTGAACCAACAACTGAACCCACAACTGAACCAACAATTGAACCCACAGCTGAAACCACAATTGAACCCACAACTGAGCCAACCACTGAACCTACAACTGAACCCACAACTGAACCAACCACTGAACCCACAACTGTACCTACAACTGAACCCACAACTGAACCCACAAATGAACCAACCACTGAGCCAACAACTGAACGCATAACTAAACCTACAACAACTGAACCCACAACTGGACCCACAACTGAACCCACAACTGAATCCCAAACTGAACCAACAACTGACCCAACCACTGATTTAACAATTGAACCAACAACTGAACCCACAACTGAACCCACAACTGAACCCACAACTGAACCAACCACTGAGCCAACAACTGAAACAACAACTGAACCCACAACCGAACCCACCACTGAGCCAACAACTGAAACAACCACTGAACTCACAACTGAAGCCACAACTGAACCAACAACTGAACCCACAACTGTACCAACAACTGAACCAACAACTGAACCCACAACTGAACCAACAACTGCACCAACAACTGGACCAGCAACTGAATCAACCACTGAACCAACAACTGAACCCACAACTGAACCAACAACTGAACCCACAACTGAAACCACAACTGAGCTAACAACTGAACCAACAACTGAACCCACAACCGAACCCACCACTGAACCCACAACTGAACCATCAACTGTACCAACAACTGAACCTACAACTGAATCCACAACTGAATCCACAACTGAAGCAACGACTGATCCCACAACTGAACCCACAACTAAAGCAACATCTGAACCAACAACTGAACCCACAACTAAACCTACAACAACTGAACCAACAACTGGACCCACAACTGAACCAACAACTGAACCCACAACTAAACCCACAACTGAAGCAACAACTGACCGCACAGGTGAACCAACCACTGAACCCACAAGTGAACCCACAACTGAACCAACAACTGAACCAACAACTGAACCCACAACTGTTCCAACAACTGAATCAACCACTGAAACATCCAATGAACCAACAACTGAACCCACAACTAAACCCACAACTGAACCACAACTGAACCAACAACTGAACCTTACACTGAACCCCATAACTGAACCCACAACTGAACCAACTATTGAACCCGCCAACTGAACCAACATTTGAACTTACAACTGAAACCACAACTGAACCAACAACTGAACCAACTACTGAACCCACAACTGAACTAACAACTAACCCCACATCTGAACCCACAACTGAACCCACAACTGAACCCACAACTGAACCAACAACTGAACCACCAACTGAACCCACAACTGAACCAACAATTGAACCCACAACTCAACCCACAACTGAAACCACAACTGAACCAACAACTGAACCCACAACTGAACCAACAACTGAACCCACAACTGAACCAACAACTGAACCTACAACTGAATCCACAACTGAATCCACAACTGAACCAAGCACTCAGCCAAAAACTGAAACCACAACTGAACCAACAACTGAACCCACAACTGAACCAACAACAGAACCCACTACTGAACCAACAACTCAACACACAACTGAACCCAAAACTGAACCCAAAACTGAACCAACAACTGAACACACAACTGAACCAACCACTGAACCCACAACTGTACAAACAACTGAGCCAACAACTGAATCCAAAACTGAACTCACAAGTGAACCAACAACTGAACTAAGAACTGAACCCACAACTGAACCAAGCACTCAGCCAACAACGGAACCTACAACTGAACCAACAAATGAACCCACAACTGAACCCACAACTGAACCTACAACTGAACCCACAACTGAACCCAGAACTGAACCAACCACTGAACCCACAACTGAACCAACAACTGAACTAAGCACTGAACCCACAACTGAACCAACAACTGAACCCACAACTGCACCAACAACTGCACCAACAACTGAACCCACATCTGAACCAACAACAGAACCCACTACTGAACCAACAACAGAACCTACAACTGAACCAACCACTGAGCCAATAACCGAACCCACAACTGAACCCACAACTGAGCCAACTGAACCCACAACTGAACCCACAACTGAACCTACAAGTGAACCAACCTTTGAAACCACAACTGAACCAACAACTGAACCCACAACGGAACCCACAACTGAACCAACCACTGAACCCAAAACTGTACCAACAACTGAACCTTCAACTGAACCCACAACTGTACCAACAACTGAACCTACAACTGAACCCAAAACTGAACCAACAACTGAACCCACAACTGAACCCACAACTGAACCCACAACTGAACCAACCACTGAGAGAATAACTGAACCAACAACTGAACCAACAACTGCACCCACAGCAGAACCAACAACTGAACCAACAACTGTACCAACAACTGAATCCACAACTGAACCCACAACTATACCCACAACTAAACTCACAACTGAACCCACAACTGAACCCACAACTGAACCAACAACAGAACCTACAACTGAACCAACCACTGAGCCAATAACCGAACCCACAACTGAATCCACAGCTGAACCAACTACTCAGCCAACAACTGAACCCACAACTGAACCCACAACTGAACCCACAAGTGAACCACCAACAGAACCTACAACTGAACCAACCACTGTGCCAATAACCGAACCCACAACTGAACCCACAACTGAGCCAACAACTGAACCCACAACTGAATCCACAGCTGAACCAACCACTCAGCCAACAACTGAACCCACAACTGAACCCACAACTGAACCCACAACTGAACCAACAACAGAACCTACAACTGAACCAACCACTGAGCCAATAACCGAACCCACAACTGAACCCACAACTGAGCCAACAACTGAACCCACAACTGAACCCACGACTGAACCTACAAGTGAACCAACCTCTGAAACCACAACTGAACCAACAACTGAAGCCACAACTGAACCAACCACTGAACCCAAAACTGTACCAACAACTGAACCTACAACTGAAACCACAACTGAACCAACAACTGAACCTACAACTGAACCAACTACTGAATCCACAACTCAACCCACAACTGAACCAACAACTGAACCCACAACTGAACCCACAACTGAACCAACAACTGAACCAACCACTGAAACCACAACTGTACCAACAACTGAACCTACAACTGAACCCACAACTGAACCCAGAACTGAACCCAAACCAATAACTGAATCCACAACTGAACCCACAACTGAACCTACAACTGAACCCACAACTGAATCCACAACTGAACCAACCACTCATATGACAACCGAACACACAAATGATTCGACAACTGAACCCACAACTGAACCCACCACTGAACGCGCAACTGAACCCAGTACTGAACCTACAACTGAATCCACAACTGAATCCACAACTGAACCAACCACTCAGCCAACAACTGAACCCACAACTGAACCCACAACGGAACCAACAACTGAACCATCAACTGAACCAACAACTGAACCAACAACTGAACCAACAACTGAACGCACCACTGAACCCACAACAGTACCAACAACTGAAACTTCAACTGAATCCACAACTGAAACAACCACTCAGCCAACAACTGAACCCACAACTGAACCCACAACTGAACCAACTACTGAACCCACAACTGAACCCACAACTGAACCAACCACTGAACCCACAACTGTACCTACAACTGAACCTACAACTAAACCGACAACTGAATCCACGACTGAACCAACCACTCAGCCAACAACTGAACCCACAACTGAACACACAACTGAACCAACAACTGAACCAACCACTGAACCAACAACTGAACCAACAACTGAACCCACAACTAAACCCACAACTGAACCAACCACTCAGCCAACAACTGAAACCACAACTGAACCAAAAACTGAACCAACCACTCGGCCAACAACTGAACCAACTACTGAACCAACCACTGAACCCTCAACTATACCCACAACTGAACCCACAACTGTACCCACAACTGAACCTACAAATGAATCCACAACTGAACCAACAATTCAGTCAACAACTGAACCAACAACTGAACCCACAACTGAACCAACTACTGAACCCACAACTGGAACCACAACAGAACCAACAACTGAACCAACCACTCAGCCAAGAACTGAACCAACAACTGAACCAACCACTGAACCCACAACTGAACCCACAACTATACCCACAACTGAACCCACAACTGTACCCACAACTGAATCACCCACTGAACCAACAACTGATCCCAGAACTGAACCCAGAACTGAACCCACAACTGAACCAACCACTGAACCTACAACTGAACCCACAGCTGAACCAACAACTGAACCAACAACTGAACCAACAACTGAATCCACAACTGAATCCACAACTGAACCCACAACTATACCCACAACTAAACCCACAACTGAACCCACAACTGTACCAAGAACTGAACCTTCAACTGAATCCACAACTGAATCCACAACTGACCCAAGCACTCAGCCAACAACTGAATCCACAACTGAACCAACAACTGAACCCAGAACTGAACCCACAACTGAACCCACAACTGAACCAACCACTGAGCCAACAATTGAACCTACAACTGAACAAACAACTGAATCATCCACTGAACCAACAACTGATCCCACAACTGAACCTACAAGTGAGCCCACAACTGAACCAACCACTGAACCCACAACTCTACCTACAACTGAACCAACCACTCAACCAAAAACTGAACCCACAACTGAACCAACAACTGACCCAACCACTGATTTAACAACTGAACACACAACTGAAACCACAACTGAACCAACAACTGAACCCACAACTGAACCCACAACTAAACCAATCACTGAACCAACAACTGAACCAACAACTGAAACCACAACTGAACCCACAACTGAATCAACGACTGAACCCACAACTGAAAAAACAACTGGCCCTACAACTGAACCAACGACTGAACCCACAACCGAACCCACCACTGAACCACTCACTGAACCCACAACTGTACCACAAACTGAACCTACAACTGAATCCACAACTGAATCCACAACTGAACCAACCACTCAGCCAAAAACTGAACCCACAACTGAACCAGCAACTGAACCAATAACTGGACCCACAACTGTACCAACAACTGAACCGACAACTGAACCAACAATTGAACCCACAACTGAAACCACAACTGAACCCACAGCTGAGCCAACCACTGAACCTACAATTGAACCCACAACTGAACCAACCACTGAACCCACAACTGTACCTACAACTGAACCCACAACTGAACCCACAACTGAATCCACAACTGAACCAACAACTGAACCAACAACTGTACCCACAACTGCAACTACAACTGAACCCACAACTGAATCAACAACTGAACCCACAACTGAACGCACAACTGAACCAACCACTGAACCCCCATCTGTACCAACAACTGACCTAACCACTGAGTCAACCACTGAACCCACAACTGAACCAACAACTGGACCCACTACTGAACCAACAACTGAACCAACAACTGAATCCACAACTGAAACCACAACTGAACCCACAACTGAACCAACGACTGAACCCACAACTGAAACAACAACTGAACCCACAACTGAACCAACGACTGAACCCACAACCGAACCCACCACTGAACCACCCACTGAACCCACAACTGTACCAACAACTGAACCTACAACTGAAACCACAACTGAACCCACAACTGAACCAACAACTGAACCAACAACTGGACCCACAACTGTACCAACAACTGAACCCACAACTGAACCAACAGTTGAACCCACAACTGAAACCACAACTGAACCCACAACTGAGCCAAACACTGAACCTACAACTGAACCCACAACTGAACCAACCACTGAACCCACAAATGTACCTACAACTGAACCCACAACTGAACCCACAACTGAACCCACAACTAAACCAATCACTGAACCAACAACTGAACCCACAACTAAACCTACAACAGCTGAACCAACAACTGGACCCACAACTGAACCCACAACTGAAGCAACAACTGATCCCACAACTGAACCCTCAACTGAACCAACAACTGAACGAACAACTGAACCCACAACTAAACCTACAACAACTGAACCAACAACTGGTCCCACAACTGAACCAACCACTGAACCAACCACTGGACCCATAACTGAATCCACTACTGCAGCAACAACTGAACCCACTACTGAACCAACAATTGAACCCACAACTGAAACCACAATTGAACCCACAACTGAACCAACCACTGAACCTACAACTGAACCCACAACTGAACACACAACTGAACACACAACTGAACCAACCACTGTGCCAACAACTGAACCCATAACTAAACCTACAACAACTGAACCCACAACTGGACCCACAATTGAACCAACCACTGAACCAACAACTGGACCCACAACTGAACCCACAACTGAACCAACCACTGAACCCACAACTGAACCCACAACTGAACCAACAACTGAACCAACAACTGAAATAACAACTATGTCCACAACTGAACCCACCACTGAACCACCCACTGAACCAACAACTGATCCCACCACTGAATCAACAACTGAACCCGCAACTTCCCCAATAACTGAACCCACAACTGAACCAACTACTGAACCCACAACTGAACCAACCACTGAACCCAAAACTGTACCAACCACTGAACCTACAACTGAATCGACAGCTGAACCAACCACTGATCCCACAACTGCAACAACAACTGAACCCACAACTGAACCAACCACTCAGCCAACAACTGAACCCACAACTGAACACACAACTGAACCCACAACTGAACCAACAACTGAACAAACAACTGAAATAACAACTAAGTCCACAACTGAACCCAAAACTGAACCCACAACTGTACCAACCACTGAATCAACAACTGAACCCGCAACAGCCCCAATAACTGAACCTACAACTGAACCCACAACTAAACCTACAACTGAACCCACAACTGAAGCCACAACTGAACCAACCACTGAACCAACCACTGAACCTACAACAGAACCAACTACTGAACCCACAACTGAACCCACAATTGAACCAACCACTGAACGCAAAACTGTACCAACCACTGAACCTACAACTGAAACGACAGCTGAACCAAACACTGAACCCACAAATGAACCAACAACTGAACCCAAAACTGAACGAACCACTCAGCCAACAACTGAACCCACAACTGAACACAAACCTGAACCCACAACTGAACCAACAATTGAAATAACAACTATGTCCACAACTGAACCCACAACTGATCCCACCACTGAATCAACAACTGAACCCGCAACTGAACCAACAACTGAACCAACCACTGAACCTACAACTATACCAACTACTGAACCCACAACTGAACCCACAACTGAACCAACCACTGAACGCACAACTGAACCAACCACTGAACCCCCAACTGTACCAACAACTGACCTAACCACTGAGCCATCCACTGAACCCACAACTGTACCAACAACTGGACCCACTACTGAACCAACCACTGTGCCAACAACTGAACCCACAACTGAACCCACAACTGAACCCACAACTGAACCAACCACTGAGCCAACAACTGAAACAACAACTGAACCCACAACCGAACCCACCACTGAACCAACAACTGAACCCACAACTGTACCAACAACTGAACCTACAACTGAATCCACAACTGAATCCAAAACTGAACCAACCACTCAGCCAAAAACTGAACCCACAACTGAACCAACAACTGAACCAACAACTGCACCCACAACTGTACCAACAACTGAACCCACAACTGAACCAACAATTGAACCCACAGCTGAAACCACAATTGAACCCACAACTGAGCCAACCACTGAACCTACAACTGAACCCACAACTGAACCAACCACTGAACCCACAACTGTACCTACAACTGAACCCACAACTGAACCCACAACTGAACCCACAAATGAACCAACCACTGAGCCAACAACTAAACCTACAACAACTGAACCAACAACTGGACCAGCAACTGAATCCACTACTGCAGCAACAACTGAACCCACAACTGAACCAACAATTGAACCCACAACTGAAACCACAATTGAACCCACAACTGAACCAACCACTGAACCTACAACTGAACCCACAACTGAACCCACAACTGAACCCACAACTGAACCAACCACTGTGCCAACAACTGAACCCATAACTAAACCTACAACAACTGAACCCACAACTGGACCCACAACTGAACCCACAACTGAACCAACCACTGAACCCACAACTGAACCCACAACTGAACCAACTACTGAACCCACAACTGAACCAACCACTGAACCCAAAACTGTACCACCCACTGAACCTACAACTGAATCGACAGCTGAACCAACCACTGATCCCACAACTGAACAACAACTGAACCCACAACTGAACCAACCACTCAGCCAACAACTGAACCCACAACTGAACACACAACTGAACCCACAACTGAACCAACAACTGAACCAACAATTGAACCCACAACTGAAACCACAACTGAAACCACAACTGAGCCAAACACTGAACCTACAATTGAACCCACAACTGAACCAACCACTGAACCCACAACTGTACCTACAACTGAACCCACAACTGAACCCACAACTGAACCCACAACTGAACCAACCACTGAACCAACAACTGAACCCACAACTAAACCTACAACAACTGAACCAACAACTGAACCCACAACTGAACCCATAACTGAGGCAACAACTGAACCCACAACTGATGCAACGACTGATCCCACAACTGAACCCTCCACTGAACCAACAACTGAACCCACAACTGAACCCACAACTAAACCTATAACAACTGAACCAACAACTGGTCCCACAACTGAACCAACCACTGAACCAACCACTGGACCCATAACTGAATCCACTACTGCAGCAACAACTGAACCCACAACTGAACCAACAATTGAACCCACAACTGAAACCACAATTGAACCCACAACTGAACCAACCACTGAACCTACAACTGAATCCACAACTGAACCCACAACTGTGAACCCATAACCAAACCTACAACAACTGAACAACTGAACCCACACAACTGGACCCACAATTGAACCAACAACTGAACCAACAACTGGACCCACAACTGAACCCACAACTGAACCAACCACTGAACCCACAACTGTACCTACAACTGAACCCACAACTGAACCCACAACTGAACCCACAAATGAACCAACCACTGAGCCCACAACTGAACCCACAACTAAACCTACAACAACTGAACCAGGAACTGAACCCACAACTGTACCAACAACTGAACCTACAATTGAATCCACCACTGAATCCACAACTGAACCAACCACTCAGCCAACAACTGAACCCACAACTGAACCCACAACTAAACCTATAACAACTGAACCAACAACTGGTCCCACAACTGAACCAACCACTGAACCAACCACTGGACCCATAACTGAATCCACTACTGCAGCAACAACTGAACCCACAACTGAACCAACAATTGAACCCACAATTGAAACCACAATTGAACCCACAACTGAACCAACCACTGAACCTACAACTGAATCCACAACTGAACCCACAACTGAACCAACCACTGTGCCAACAACTGAACCCATAACTAAACCTACAACAACTGAACCCACAACTGGACCCACAATTGAACCAACAACTGAACCAACAACTGGACCCACAAATGAACCCACAACTGAACCAACCACTGAACCCACAACTGAACCCACAACTGAACCAACAACTGAACCAACAACTGAAATAACAACTATGTCCACAACTGAACCCACAACTGAACCCACAACTGAACCAACAACTGATCCCACCACTGAATCAACTGAACCCGCAACTGCCCCAATAACTGAACCCACAACTGAACCAACTACTGAACCCACAACTGAACCAACCACTGAACCCAAAACTGTACCAACCACTGAACCCAAAACTGAACCCACAACTGAACCAACCACTGAACCCAAAACTGAACCAACAACTGAACCAACCACTCAGCCAACAACTGAACCCACAACTGAACACACAACTGAACCCACAACTGAACCAACAACTGAACAAACAACTGTAATAACAACTAAGTCCACAACTGAACCCAAAACTGAACCCACAACTGTACCAACCACTGAATCAACAACTGAACCCGCAACAGCCCCAATAACTGAACCTACAACTGAACCCACAACTAAACCTACAACTGAACCCACAACTGAAGCCACAACTGAACCAACCACTGAACCTACAACTGAACCAACTACTGAACCCACAACTGAACCAACAATTGAACCAACCACTGAACCCAAAACTGTACCAACCACTGAACCTACAACTGAATCGACAGCTGATCCAAACACTGAACCCACAAATGAACCAACAACTGAACCCACAACTGAACGAACCACTCAGCCAACAACTAAACCCACAACTGAACACACAACTGAACACACAACTGAACACACAACTGAACCCACAACTGAACCAACAACTGAAATAACAACTATGTCCACAACTGAACCGACAACTGAACCCACAACTGAACCAACAACTGATCCCACCACTGAATCAACAACTGAACCCGCAACTGCCCCAATAACTGAACCGACAACTGAACCAACAACTGAACCCACAACTGAACCTACAACTGAACCAACAACTGAACCCACAACTGAACCCACAACTGAACCAACCACTGAACCCAAAACTGTACCAACCACGCAGCCAACAACTGAACCCACAACTGAACACACAACTGAACCCACAACTGAACCCACAACTGAACCAAACACTGAACCCACAACTGAACCAACAACTGAACCCACAACTGAACCAACCACGCAGCCAACAACTGAACCCACAACTGAACACACAACTGAACCCACAACTGAACCCACAACTGAACCAACAACTGAAATAACAACTAAGTCCACAACTGAACCCACAACTGAACCCACAACTGTGCTGACAACAGAACCCACGACTGGACCCACAACTGAACCAAAAACATCTGCCTCACCTTCCACAATACCTCCTTCTCCTACAACTCCCACAACACAACCAACCACCACAGCAACAACAACCAGAACAACAACTACTACAACAACCACAACCACAACGACTACAGTATCACCATTAACCACTCGGACGCCGTTAGCCTGTCAGAATGGTGGAACATTTAATGTGAATACATACAACTGCACATGTCCAACTGTTTTCTATGGAGACCTGTGTGAAAAGTTTGAAGAAGAGGTTGTGCCAGGTAAATGATTTGAATGCTGGTGAAGTACTCACCACTTGTATGTGGAAGTATATGTAGATGTTCTCTTTATTATTTCATGTTTATCTAACTATTTGGTTGTTTTTCAGAGAGCAATGATAGAACAGTGGAGGTTAGCATGGAGGTCGAAGAGGTTTTTGATGAGAAGCTTGAGGATGAAGACTCTGAAGAACACAAAGACTTTGTGGAAGACTTTATAGCCCAGGTAAGAACGCTTGGATTGAACATTTTCTTGGACCGATATTATTTCTACTGTTTTTCCAAAATGATGTAGGCATCACCTCAGAGTGTTTCAGCTACCTGCAGATCATTATGGAGACATTAACATGTCGTTTATTTCAGATGGAGAAATATTACCGAGAAGTTAGGAAGATAACAAACCTCAAAGAAGTGATCGTCACTAAAGTCAGGTAAGGTCCCTGAGAGGATTTAAGAAGGATCGCCTGCAGGTCATGTGGGGATATGTCATGTCACTTTTTATGCTGGGGTAGCCATCTTTGCAGATGTGCACATGTAGAGCAGGTCGATCTACCTGTCTGATCTGTTTGAGGTTCTGTGTTGTTGGTCAGTCTGTCCTTACAGGGCATGACTTTTGTGACGCTGACACCTCCAAAGGCCTCTGAGGGATTTTCTCCAAACTGCACAAATGTCCGTCAGGATAAAGTTTATTGATGCTGGAGGTCAGAGGCCAAGGACGAGTGGTCATCCTCGGCCTGTCACTGTAACATTTGAGAACATTTTACCAATGATTGATTTCTGTCAAAGTGCTCCCTTTTCCTTTCTATCAAAGGGTCGCTAAATATAATATCCAAGACTGTAGGTCAAGATCATCCTGTGTCTTATTCACTCCTGAATCACTGATGATTTTGAACAAATCTGTCACAAAATCTTCTCTGACTGAAGCATGAACTGAAACAACTTTGAAGAGCTAAAGCAAAACTTCCCTAGAACTGACTTCATCAGTCAAGAAAAACCTCTCAAGGTTGTTGGTCTTTATTTTGTGCTGAAATGTATGAATATATATTTCTGGTTCTTTTTCATATGCTCTCTTTTACATGAAGAAGTTTTCTTCTCATGGTCATGAGTGAGCGATCAAAGCAGTTACCGGTGCATCACCACATGGCGTCGTCTCATTTAACTCCAACTCCCCTCAAACTTTCCATCGTGGATCAGACCGGGTTCTAGGTTTTATTTTTGGTATTTTGTTTTGGTTGTAATAGAGCTGAGCAGGAACTAAAGTGTTACGTTACATTACTGCAGACCACCGATTGGTCAGAGAGAATCATGACTTTGAACATCACCAGTTGGTTGTCCAACACTGGAATTACAATCTCTCCCGTACTCTTCTATTGTAGTTTAGTCTCTGTTTGGATCAAAACTTGTCTCCTTTGTATGACATAAAGACACTGGCTAAGGACCAGCTACAACAGAGGTGAGCAACTCGAGACCTGGGGCCCGCACACAGCCCTCTTGGTCCCACAATGTGGCCCTCTATCCAGTAAAAAGAAGAGAAAATATATTAATCAACCAAAGAAAATGCATCAAGAAAATGTGACAGCTGCTGCAGTAAAAACAAAGGAACAGTTTCAACCAGGTTTGTTTTTTAGGCCGCAGTCATGTTTGGTCAACTTTTGTGTCCAGGTAAGTCTTGCCAAGCTGAAACATGATAGTTCAGCACCGCTGATGTTCGATCGTACAGATTTTATGTATCCTTAAAATGGCCGAGGTTTGATCCAACATTCCTGTAAACGCCAGCAAAACCTGACCTCCACTTCCCCTCAGTCAGAGCTGTGGGACAGCCTGCCTTTAGCTCCTGCTGTCCTCCTTTTGGGGACAGCTGTGTCCTGTCCTCCAGACATGATGTCAGAAAACTGAGACCAGCTGCAGCTGCACGTGGTGAAATGGCAGATACTTTTGCTCTGTGTGTTATTAGCAGAGTCAAAGATCAGCAGCACCAAGCTAGGTGAGGCAGAGGTTCCTCTCAGCTGAGCTGTTACCCATTTGTTACATCTATGTTGGTGAATGTTTTAAAAATCCATCTCCATGTTGTCATACTCCACAAAAAGGACGCTTCTATATCCTTTGAAATATTCCAGGATCTGCATCCGTATTCAGATCACAACCAAAATCACTTCTTCCTCAGAACATGAACAACATTCACTTAAAAATTAATCAAATCTGGTGAGAACTTTTTGAATGGACAAACAAACAAATAAACAGATAAACAAACACCATCAAAAACTCTGAAAAGGTGGGGCGGACATTAGCTCAGTTGGTAGAGCGTCCGCCCCATGTACGGGGCTGCCAACCCCCAGCAGCAGCTGCAAGTTCTGCTGCAAGCAGCCCTTTGCTGTATGTCATCCCCCCTCTCTTCACCCGCTTTCCTGTCGTACTTCAGCTGTCCTATACAATAAAGGCCATATAAGCCAAAAAAAATAACTTAAAAAAAAAAAAAACTCTGAAAAGGTAACAGAAAGCTGAGGAACAAACCAAAGGTGTGCCTGCAAAGATGGCACCGCAGCATGGCGTGGCATCATCTTCGCATCCTCTACCTGCTCTGAGAACATGCTGACGTCCTCTCTGTTGTTTCTTTACAGTCGAGGAGAGCCATTGCAGAAACCCTCTACCATCGAGGTGCAAAAGGTAAAACAGAGATTTCACTGTTTCTGTCCTTTGAATATTTCTTTATTTTTCTGATATAAACCACTGAACATAATATTTGACATGCTCATGTTTGTCATCTTTGGCCAACACCACCTTGGCTAAAGGACATCACAATAATTTGATATCAATGGATAATAATTAAAGAAATTAACATTAATTTAAAAATTAATTTGCACTTGTTTATATCAGAGCAGATTAAATTATTTATTAACCCTTGTGGACAGGTAGGGTTGAAAACAGCCACTTTGAGTAAAATTTTCTCAGTTATTTGACCATAACTTTTCTTGTATTGCAGCAAATTGAATGAATTTTGGGCAGAAAGCTTATTTTTACATACATTATGTAAATACAATTTCAAATTTTTCAAAAGGTCAAAAGATCACTGTGGACAGATTTACTGTATACTCGTACTGTTATGGCTGTTTTCAGCCACTATACATTTAACTGCTCTAAAAACAGATCATATCTTCTTTCTTTACTTTGCCACTTATATATCTTCATTCACTTCTGCCATGCTCAGAACTACCAAGCATTGGAAAATGAATAATATATTTAACCTCTTAATAACCATTTAAAGAAATATGGGATGGATTATGGGAAGGGTACAGCATCAAATGACCCATTATTCAATATAAAACATGATCAGAGACAGAAGATTTTTTACTTGGGGTTATAGTCATAGATATGTAAAAGATTAGCATCATTGATTTTTCATCATTTTTCATTTATTTTGTAGTATCTTTTTTTTTTTCAAAAAGTAAGGCTGGTACTGTTATGGCTGTTTTCAGCTACTATACTTTTAACTGCTCTAAAAACATATCAAATCAATTTTTTTCTTTACTTTGTCGCTTATATATCTTCATTCACTTCTGCCATGCTCAGAACTACCAAGCACTGGAAAATGAATAATATATTTAACCTCTTAATAACCATTTAAAGAAATATGGGATGGATTATGGGAAGGGTACAGCATCAAATGACCCATTATTCAATATAAAACATGATCAGAGACAGAAGATTTTTTTACGTGGCTTCATAGTCTGAGATATGTCAAAGATTAGTAGCATCATTGATGTTTAATCATTTTTCATTTATTTTGTAGTATCAGTTTTTAAAAAAAAATAAAAATAGGCAGTTTCTGCTATGCCTGTTTTCAGCCACTATACTTTAACTGTTCTAAAAACATATCAGATCAATATTTTTTTCTACTTTTTTTGCTTAAACCTCCTAATCCACTTCTGCCCTGCTCAAAACTACCAAGCATTTGACAAAAAATAAAAATTGTAACCCTTTAAGGGCTGTTTCAAGAAATAAGGTCTCTTATCATGGGTAAAACACAAATCAACCCATTTTCAGTATAAAAAATATAAAGAAGTTTTATGTGCCTTTAAGGTGTTAAGATTTGTTATTTATTTTTAATGCTTGGTAGTTTTGGGCAGGGCAGAAGTGGATTAAGAGATTTATGTGAAAAAAGTAGAAGAAAATATTGATCTGATGTTTTTAGAGCAGTCAAAACAGTTAGTGGCTGAAAACAGCCATAACAGTAACAGTGTAACTTTTTGCTTTAAATCTGATGCTACACTAGAACTAAAAACATCAGAGTTAATGATGTCACTAATCTTTGACATATCCCAGACCATGATACCCCGTAAAAAATCTTCGGTCTCTGAGTACTTTTTATATAGAAAATAGGTCATTTTGTGTTTAACCTTCCCATAATCAGTGGCATTCTTTGTTAAATTGCACTTCAGGTGTTAAGATTTGTAATTTATTTTTTAATGCTTGGTAGTTTTGAGCAGGGCAGAAGTGGATTAAGAGATTTGTGTGAAAAAAGTAGAAAAAAATATTGATCTATGTTTTTAGAGCAGTCAAAAAAGTTAGTGGTTGAAAACAGCCATAACAGTTCCTGTGTATAGAATACTTTAACAGTGCACAAGGGTTAATAAAGAATTGATCAATAATACTGAACCTTTAATTTCTATCTATACCTTTGAATTGAATCCGTCTCATCACTCCAGGAGGGGAAAAGTCTGATGTTAATGAGGGGAGGGCTGAAGTTAAGGAATCCCTGTCCTTTAAGCAGACAATTGCCTGAGTCCCTCCGATCTGAGTCCCAAGCAAATCTTGAGTCATTTGATCCGAGTCTCAAAGTTTTTTCTGTTGGGGGGCAAGTCGAGTCGAGTCGAATCACAGGATATGACGGGTCGAGTCCCTCACCATTGTTCCCCAGTCCACTCAAAAAGCACTCAGATTTTTATCTTGAAGAGAGAAACCTTATCTTCCCACACATATAACACACGTACACCCTCTTTACTAATGTTAGCTTTGCTAGCTTCATATTGACCACAGGTCCGGCTAACGTTCCTGCCATATTGACCTATGACAGGAACGTTAGCTACCTGGCTAACGTTTGCAGGTTTCTCTTACTTGGCCTTATGTGGCCTCAGGTGTTGGATAAAGTTCGATGTTGTGCCTCTTTTTCACTTATCGAAGTGTTGCAGGTCGTGCACTTGGCGTGTCTTCATTTCCTATCTGATTGAAATTTTTTATATGCAAAGAAAATAACTTTTGGCACAGATCCTTCCCGCTGATGATCACTGTAGCAGAAGCAGGTATGTCGTAGGAACGTTTGTGTGTAGTACTCTGTTGTGTGGGGGACAATAATAGGTGAGGAACGAGTGTACTGTGAATGGAGCATCAACAAAGTGAACCTAAAAGGAAAGAGCGGCGTATATCTCCTGTCAGGCTCTTCATGTAAAGCCTGAGTGCGTGCAGTTTTCTAAATCATGTTGTCTCAAGTCAGGTCGAGTCTGCAGACATTTTCTCCTGAGTCCGAGTCGAATCTTAAGTTTTTACCTCCCGAGTCCAAGTCAAGTTGCAAGTCGTCTCACTAGTGGCTCAAGTTGCCTCGAGTCCGAGTCCCTATGACTCGAGTCCAATTGTCTGCCTTTAACATCTGAAAAGTCATCTCAAAACCTTTTTAAACTTAAACTTACTTCAGTAAATACTGGCTCCTGTTAATTTTACAAAAACATTAAGATATCATCAAATAACTGGCCCTCTGTTATCACACAAATAAAGACCCTCTTGGTCGACATTTAGGTGCAGTACCACAAACATCCACTAGTTGTGGGTCAAAGGGAACACCAATCACATGGCAGCAGCTCAGTGCATAGGCATGTAGATATGGTCAAGTCAACCTGCTGGTGGTCCCTCAGTCCCACCTGAGCATGGTTCAAACCCCACAGCCTACCTGAGGATTGTTGCTGACCATGTCCATCCCTTCATGACCACAGTGGACCATCTTCTGATGGAGACTTCAGCAGCTCCATGTCTCAGAGCTCAGATCATCACACTGGTTTATTCACTCCAGAGGCTCCACAGCCACCAGATCTCAGCCCAGTAGAGCAGCTTTGGGATGTGGTGGAGCAGGAGATTCTCTGTGTGATGCTATCATGGAGACATGGACCAACACCTCAGATGTTTCAGCAGCTGAAGAACTGAGGGAGCCTTGAGGGGGAAAGGGGTCCAACCCGGGACGAGCAGGGTGTACCTAATGAAGTGGCCTATGATTGTTCATCACACAGGCTGTGTTTTTGGTTAACATCAGACTGGACTCATGTCAGGTGATTTCTTTTGAATCACATGACAAAATGATCTGGTGGTGCCTCCAAAGGTTTGATGACTGAAGCCAGTGAATCAGATGAAGAAAAGAATCAAACTGAATCTGCTTCTTCTCTTTCCAGGTGAGGTTCAGGAGGGCGGAGCCAACCACCCCACCTGTAGAGTTTAGGTGAGTAAAAACCTTCTGACACAAAGACTGACTGGACTGGATCATGGCTGTGGACTTTGGCATCAGAAGGTCATCAGGACGTCTGATGGATCTCCACAGCTCTCTAATCTGCAGCCTGCTTTGTCAGGAGCGTCAGGGCCGTGCACGTGCTGCATTTGTTTAATTTAAGGAGAAAATCAAGACGCTCCAACTAAACTACATATCCCAACTGCCCCCATGCTGGGTGGTCCGCCCCCCTAAACCTTCATCACGTGGTTCTGCTGGGCTCAGGGTGTTTTTAAAAAGGTTAATGAGTGTTTAGTCTGGTCTAAGTTCACGTCAGGGGTGTTCATCTGCAGCAGTTTCTGATCAGTTTACTAAAGCCAAGATCCATGCAGTCTGAAAGAGGATCACCTTTCTCACTGACACTAACATGGATGACGTGCTCTTTTTCCAGCATCAACGTTGAACATGACGTCATCCTGGAGATTCCCAATGATGTCACCTCTGAGGAGATATATGTAAACTTAACAGAGGCCATCGAAGAAGCTATAGAGGAATTTAACTACTGCAATGCTACTGTAACTGGTAAGAGACACGTTTAAAGCATCGTACATGCACACACCAACATGAGAATGAAACAGAAGAACTTCCTGTGAGGCTGAGAAAACAAACTGAGAGGTGACTTTGGATTCACTCACTCGACATGCTGGACTTTAAAAGGCTCTTACTGTCCAGGGAGAATCCAGACAGTAGATCCTCCTTTTGGAGTCAGATCACAACAACAGGGACATTTCAGCCACTTCCAGGTGGTTTAGTTTGGTCAGCTGCAGCACTGATCCAAATGCATTCAGATTTAGAGGAGCAAAGTTAGCTCTGATGTTCCTGCTCATCATGGACCACATCTCCATTATCTGATTCTCATGTTGTTCCTCCTCAGGTCCAAGTTGTCCCGATTTCAACCGTACAGAAACACCTCCGACTGTGACAGACACAGAACTTGATGTCACAGGTCAGTATCAGCTCGTCCAGAGTCCTTTCAGTCTTTTTATAGATTTGAGCTTTGTGTGGATGTGTTGTTCAGTCACTCTTCATATTTAACCAGGAGAACAAACTGAGATTCAAATCCTCTTTCAGAGAGTTCTGGACATGCAGTCAAGTGTATTTGTTCTTTTATTTGATTGTGACTCTGCAGTTCAGAGTATCTGTTAAAGTCTCTGCTTCTCTTATTCATAAAACTCTGCTGCCACTTTTTGTCCAAGAACTCTGCCTCCAGCTTTGAGAGAAGAATACTGGAGCACTCACATCATCACAATCATCATGTGTTGTCAGGAACAGTCTGCTATTATTGTTGGTGGAGAAAAGCATCACCATCATGAGACCATAAACCAAAAACTGTGAACAGGTTTCCATTTAAATGAATGAGAAAGGCTCCTCTGAGCTCTGAAACAGACACAAACCTCCTGACCATCTATCATCATCCATCTCTGAGACATCGTGGACAGTTTTCTGATCGTCCCTGTCAAAGTCTAGGCAGAGTTTTGGTTTCTCTGTGACATGAACAATGGTGGTCAATGGGACTTCCTTATATGGAGCAGGGTGATGCAGAGTGAATCTCTGACTGGGTTGGTTGGTATGAGAGTGATTGATGTCACGCTCTGGTTCATGTGATCATCACACAGGGACTTGTGTCCAGTTAAACTGCTGTTTCCCACGTAACAAGCACACCTGTCAGGTGTTTTATCTGCCTCTGTGCAGCATCATGTTGCTGTGCCTGTAGGGCGTGCATGAGGGTTTTACCTCTCTGCTGAAGACACACAGCTGCAGCGATTGTGGACGTCTCATTTAGCCAGAGCAGAAACATATAAAGATGGAAACAGGTGAGGACACAGGTGCAACAGAGTGCTGATGCCTTTAGTAAAGCTTGAGCGACCGGCCCCTAAGAAAGTCCCATAGACCACTGGGTCCCAGCCTTTTCTCCTGGGAGCCCCTCCCGTTTTCCCTGAGAAGAGCTGAGCCTCCTCTGGGGCCTCCACAGAGACTCTGATCCCTGCTGTGTGAATAATCTCCAGTTTAAGTGTCTAAATCTGTGAAGTCCAGACAAAATGGTCCACGTGCAGAGACCTTCACAGAGAGTGCCCTGCTCGTGTTATCATAGTTTTAGAAAATGTAGGATGTACACCAAGAGCCTCAGGCCTCTGCTGAGACCCTCTGGTACATGGCTGTTTCTGGGCATGTTTGGAGACCCTTCTTGTTCACTTAAAAAGGAGATTTTTTTCTGTTTTTGGTTGATGACATCGCTTTAGCTCACCAAAAATATTAGTCCACCGTCCCTGAAAAGACCCAGAATAATGTGCTTTAGCCTGTTCTTCCTTAAAGCTGCCAGCATGGCCCTCAGACAGAAAATGTCAGAAGTTAAATAAATAAATCAGCAGCATGAAAGGTAGGTCATGTTGAGTTGAGATGTTTTGTCTCTTCATTTTTTATTGTTTTTATATCAAATACTCTGTTCACCTGTCTGCATGTGGACTGTTTACCCCCCTTGAGTCTGCTCATTCTCCTCTCTCCATCCTCCTCCAGCGGCATGCTTCAGACCTGGACTTTCAATTGATTACTATGAGCCATATATTGATGTTAACAAGACGTTGGTCTGTTTGACGTCCTGCGATCCGAGGCATTCAAAGCCAAAGTTCTGCCAAAACAAGGGAGTGTGTGTCGTCCATGCTGCCAACATGCCAACCTGCAAGTAAGTCCAAAATAATCCTTTATTAACCCTTCATATAGTCCAAAAAACTTTTCTGCCTGTTCCTTGTCTTAGCTCAGATTCCACAAAGTCTCTATTGTCAGACAAGGTGACTGTACGGCCTTGAGAGAGAGAGTTTCTGATCCAGAGCAAAGTTCACAGGATGAGGGAGTGGTGGTGGTGGTGGTGGTGGTGGTGGTGGTGGTGGTGGGGGTATGACTGCTCAAGGACAGACAGGAAGCCAAAACAAATAGAGATAAGGAATAGTTTGAGTCAGGCCAACTGCAATTTTCCATCAGCCTTTCTAGTCTTTTGGTCTCTCATGATGATGTTCCGAATCCGTGGGCCCATTCTGAGCCGAGCTGTCAACTTGTCCGAGGTGTTGTCCTTAACATCACGTCTGTCACGCTAAGGCCTTAAGTCTTTATTTGATCATGTGACCTCTGCCTCTGTCACAGCTGTCTGAACCCGACCACCACCTGGTATCTTGGGGACGACTGCAGCCTCCCCATACATAGAGTACCTTTCTATGCCGGGCTGAGCGTGACGCTCATCGTTCTCCTGGTGGGGGTGGGAGTCATGGTGGCATTCACACTGAGGACCAGACAGTCACAGAAGAGGTGAGACCCATACAGACATCATGGATCTTCAACACGGGGCTTATGGCTAACTTACCATGTTCTGTCCATGAGGGCTTTGGTAAATAAGACTGTGGACACACCAGTGAGACATGCTGAAGTCTGTGCTGTGTTTGCAGGGGCAGAGACATGAAGGAGCAGATGGTCAACGAGTGGCTGAAAGAGGACTTTGAGTGGTCCAGATCAAACAGAGGCAGCTCTGGTAAGACTTCTATGACACTGACACAGAAGAATTAGTGCTGATGTTAAGATTTTTGGTTATGGTGCTAGGCTTAGTGTCTCCAGAACCTTCTATCAGACGTCCCAGAATATCCCTCAGCTGGTTTAGGGCACATTCGGGACACAATAGATGATCCTTCATTCTTCACCTGACTGAACCATTAACATCCACCATTGTTCATTTTCAGAGACCAACAGAAACCTGCATTTCACCCAGTATGATCCATCCTCCCGAACCGAGGATCCTCGTCTCAGTCGACCTCCCACAGCCCACCAGCCGACCCGTCCGGCCTCACAGAACGACTTCAGAGGAGCAGCGAGCCTGCTCTCTGGCCACAGCCACACTACAGAAACGACACCCCATCCAATGGGCCCAGATACCTGAGTCCACTGGCCCTGCCGGACCACAGCAAAACTCAGCCAACCAGCCGGTAAGTTTTTACACCCAGGCTGAAAAGCAGAAGCAGGTCTGTGTGTCTGTGACCAACGACCCCTGTGACTGCTTCAAGGATGTTTTTACAGCTGAGGTTCATCACTGCTCTGGGACTGGACCTTCCAAAATGACCTGTCCTACACTGTGGTGCCCCCATACTTCTTAACGGGATAGTTCAGTATTCTGAAATGTTGTTGTATAAGCTCCATGTGTCACTAAGTCCATTAGCTGCAGTAGAAAGTTCTCTCCTCTCGCTCAGTAAGACACAGTCTGTAAGAGTCTGTTACAGAACCAACAGGGAAGTATGGTATCAGGAACAAAGGGGATTTTCTCTGCCTACTAGAACTCCCATTAAAAAACATTACCACAGTTAAAGAGTACACTACATAGAAATGTTTTAAGTGCATTAACTTTTCGGAGATATAAAGTTTATCTGGACCTAACCAACTCACCTTATGTGTTCCTTAGCGCGGCGCTGCTGCAAGCCACTGAATCACTCCGTCTCCCTCTGTATTTGATTGTTATGATAATTATGTTGAAATGCTGAGTCAGCTATTTTTACATATTTTCAGCTTTTTGCTGGCTTCAACAATTTTTTAAATATGAATTTTTGAGCAACACCGAGTTTTGTGGTTTGCTCTGGACTTAGAGCGTGTCATGTGACTCATTAGACCGTAGCCCTCCTTCACACACACTAAAACTTCGGCAGAATTATCTTGTCATAACTTCGTCAAACCGTCCTCCACAGACATGATTTATGCATCAAAACGTAGACAATCTTCTCCTTTTACACGTGAAATCGGCTTCAAAGTCTAATCTGATATCAAATTATCTCAGTGAGATTCAGCTTTTGCGGTATGTCGCAAAAGCTTCCATCTGCGGTTATGCAATTTTTCAGCTCCGGGATGCGGAGTGCTTCACTTTGAAGCCCGTTTTTAACTCGCCACTGTGTCAACATTTTCGACAGTACAGACGTGAAATTACAACCATAACTTCAGCAAGTTCTTGGGATACTCACAGTGCAATCCCTTTTCTGATATCTACCATGGTTTTGGCACAGCGAGCATTTGTTTACCCAGAAGTACCGAGCATTATGAGCCTGCTGTATGACACTATACATGCGCACAAGACAACTAGGAGAAATACCGTGCTTTCGATGATTCAACATGTTTGGCCCTATAGCCAAGTGGTCAGAACAGCGGACTATGGACTAAGAGCTCACGAGTTTGAATCCCAGCAGACCCTGTACTATCTTATTCTCCCTCTGATACAGATTCTTCATTGTAATAGCATATTCGTGCTTTTCTTTGCACTCTCAACCCCATTTCACATAAATTACACTGACTAGCCACTTTATTAGGTACATCTACAAATATCACCACATTGAAACATCTTACAAAACAGTCATTTTCTGCTTTCTTTCACAACTGCAAACAGTTTTTCGTGCACTGTTCACTATCTGCTACAGTTTCTGAGATGTGACTGTTGAAGCAGCATCTACTTTTGCACATTTCTTTGAAGTTAGAGCGTGGTCATGTGACCTGCACACCTGACCTCCAGTAGCTATGATGTTCTGCAAAACATTTTTATTGCTCATTTCACACATTTTCAGCCATGATTTACTGCTTACAACTAGTCATGTCACATTGTCAACTTTCTTTGCATTACTTTTTAGCAATTTCATTTCACAGTTTCAGCAGTCACGCTCAGCATAAACTCAGCTTAATCTGACATCAGTGTGCTCATAAGAGTGTGGAGGGGACGAGGGGAAGGGCGGGGCACTGAGGGGTCTGAAGGGATATTAGAGAGCCAAACGGTTGAATAAAGACTGAAACAAGAGGGCAGAGTCTGACGCACATGTATGAAAGAGGTAGTATATCCTTCCCCAAATAAACAAACCTCCTGTCACAAACTCATTTTCTCTTTTGGACGGCATGTGGGACAGAAGGAAGGGGTCCAACCTGGTGCCAGCAAGGTGTACCTAATAAAGTGGCCTGTAGAGAGGATTCTTAATGTTTGCTAATAGTTATCATCACTGTTATTGATAATAAAGTTTTTTCATCTTTGTGTTGCAGAGTACAGAGGATATGCTGATGGTTTAGCTAACTTTATTCCTTCACTCTTGTCACATGTGACCTTTGCCCTCCTGTTGGGCTCCTTATTTGTCTCTGCATGAGGTTTCTGCAGGGAAACAGAACTTTACAGATGTCTGACTCTGTCCAGAGAGATAATCTGACTGACGGAATAAGTAGATTTAAAGATGTGAAAGAGCGTGACAGGCGCAGGACATGAGGTCAGATGAATGTCTTGTTGGCTCGGCCAATAGGAGCACCTTTAATGATGAGGGGGGTCATGTCTGTGAGCCGCCTGATTTATTTGAAACAGAAGAGGAGGAAGAGGCAGACTTAAGGTCTAAAGATGAAAACATAAAGAGAATCTCAGCCTCAGAGCATCTCAGCAGGGATTCGGTTTAGGACATGAAGACGATGTGAAGCCCTCAGGTGTAGGCCGAGGCTGCAGCCCCTCAGATTTGGTCTCTAACAGCAGATCAATATGAAGGAAACATTGTTCTGCTGACAGAGTCTGATGGTGCTCTGTACCACCTTCACAGGACAATCAGTCCTGGACAAACCAAAGAGGCCTTCTGATGGTCTCTTTATTCGGTGTGATGGAGGACGGCCTGCTTCACTCTACTGATGCTGATTTCTGATTGGCTCCCTCTGAACACCTGAGGCCTTACAGCTACTGCTCAGCTAACCTTTTAGGCTACGTTTACATGGAAACTCCTGACTTAAAGACGCAAAGATTTGTCCTTTGCGTTTTAGAATTCTTCTGCGTTCAGATGACAACGTTGGAGACGAGTGAATCCACTGTAGTATGGATGCCAGTTCAGTAGATGGCGGTGTAGGTCTGCAGAGAGACAGCGCTGCTACAACACACACACGAAGAAGAAAAACTTTTCACAAACAACAATGGAGAGTGGACACACAGAGACGCAAGAGTTTCTTTTCTGGACAACAAATCTGTCTGGATAGTTTTGTGTGGATAACGAAGCGAGCACGGTAAGCAGCTCACACGTTACTCGGCAGATGGACAAGGCTGTTGTTGTTCCTGGTATGCGTGCGCAGCCTTCATGTGAAAGAGCACTGCGCATGCGGTGACGTCAGCTTTTCACCCTGAAACACTCTGATACGAAGTTGAACAGAGCTGCATGGAAAGCGTATTCAAAGCTTTCCACTCTGGAGCCCGTTTTTAAAAGTTTCCGTTTTCAGACAAAACGCAAGGCCAAAACGCAACGAAAGCTTATTGGATTTGACCGTTTCTGGCGCCATGTAAACACAGCCTAAGAGAACTCATGAAACCTGTGTTTATGAGGTCAATGTGTAACACTCTTACTGGCCACTTCATTAGGGACACCCCTCCAGACCTCCTTAATTGTTGTTGATGCTGAAACATCCCTCAGAGATGTTGATCCATGTCTCTATGACAGTAACACACAGCTGCTGAACATCCATGAGGAGAATCTTCTGCTCCACCACATCCTGAAGAGGCTTTACTGGACTGAGATATGGTGACTGTGGAAGTCACTGGTGTACAGTGAACTCACTGGCCCTCATTTATGGACCTCACATAGAAATGTGCACTGATTTTGGTGTAGAACTTGTGAAACACCAGCTTTGAGCCACTCCGAGCTGATAAATGTGACGGTTATCCTGAAGAGCTTGGTGGGGATTCTCGGCTGAAACATGGACGCCATGTTCAGGTCAGGTCTGGTGGAGGAAAAACAAACTGTATGGGTGTCACTGAAATGCTGTGACTGCATGACAATGCGTTTAGGGTGAGAGGATGGAGATGTTGGAGAGGTGGAAGTCATTGGCTGTAGAGGTGAGTGAACTGGGGCCTCTAATGAGTATGCTGGATTTGGTGCATTTCACTTTGAGAAAGTAGTTTTGCATCCAGGAGTTAAAATCAGAAAGACAGTTTGAAAGGATAGAATGAAGCTGAGGGTTGATGGATTTGGTGGATATGTAGAGTTTAATGTCGTCGGCGTAAAAGTAAAAATGAAGACCATGGTGATGGATAATCTGACCAGGGGGGAGTTGGAGGATGGAGAGGAGAGGACCAAGCACTGAACCCTGAGGGACACCTTGGCATAGGGGAACAGTACAGGAGGAGCTGCTATGACAGTAATGAAAATGCACAGTTTCCGGTCAGTGAGGTATGATGTCAGCCAGGTGAGGGCGTTGTCTGTGATGAGGAGAGAGATTTTAGGCAGAAAAGTAGGATGGAGGGGTTAATCGTATCAGAAGCTGCAGTGAGATCCAAGAGGATGAGGATGGATAGTAGGCCAGAGTCAGAGGAGAGAAGGAGGTCATGGAGACACTGATGAAGGCAGTTTCAGTGCTGTGGTGGGTATCCAGACTGAAATTGAGTTTATTGTTGGCAAGATGGGACTTGATTTGGGCAGCAACAGTGCGTTCAAGGATCTTGGAGAGGAAGGGGAGGTTTGGATGTGGGCAGAAAGTTATTGATGTCATCAAGGTTGAGTCCAGGTTTCTTGAGGATGGGAGGGATGCCAGCCAGTTTCAGAGACGGAGGGACAGTGGAGCTTATGACTCTAGTGATAACTGAGGAGATGGTGGGAGGCAGTGTTTAACGAGGGATGATGGGATGGGGTCAAGTCTGGAAGTGGAGGATCCCGTAGTACAAATGATTTTTGACAGATCAGCTTGCGAGACGGGTGAAAACTGAGAGAGTGGAGAGGACATCAGAGGAGCAGAAGGGTTGGAACAGACATGGGAAGGTGGGGCAGTGGATAGGGAGTTGTAGATGGAGTACATTTTTGACTGAAAGATTGAGAGGAAGGAGTTGCACTTGTCAACAGTGAATGTGTTTAAGGCTCTATTGCTGGGGTTGAGGAGTTTGTTGTTGATGGAAAAGAGAGCCTTTTGGTTGTTGGAGCCAGAGTGGATGAGGTTAGAGTTGCAGGTGGAGCGTGCATGGATAAGGGTGGACCTGTATGGATCTTTCTATGGTTGTATATAATTTAATATATATATATATATATATATATATATATATATATATATAAAAGGAAAGACGAACCAGTGATCAGATGGTTTTCTCCTCAATTCACAGTCTCTGGGAAACCTATATGGTGTAAGAAAAGTAGACAGAGGAGTCTTTACACAAAAACGTCAACATTTCAAACAGAAATCATGCTAATAAATTAAGGTCAAAGAAGCTACCTAACCAATTTAGAGACAAAATATATTTAATTTGATAAGTACGTTGTATAGTAAAATTTCAAAGATGTGAGAGCAGTCCTTAAGTATTACTAATATTAATTATAACAGCAAGTGATTCATGATAAAATTATTTGCATGTAATAGTTAAATGACACAGACAAAGACAATAAAATGCCTAGGTCCAACAGCATCGCTGTATGCTACTACCTGAGAATATTTAATCGATTATGTATGATATCAGTCACATTGAGGGTTAGAGAAGTTTGTCATTAAATCAGTATTCTGTATGTATATGAATTAGGCTGTCTTACTACTGTTGGAAGTAGGGGCCATAGTAATAGTAATGCAATTAATAGTGGCAGCACACCAGTTACTTCTACTAATACTTGCACTACAACAACAATTGGCTTCTACTACTCCAACGGCCATTTATACTATTACTGTTACTGCTGCTTGTACTTTTAGTACTCGTACTGATGCTTGTGTAACTGTGCTTAAGGCACTATTAATCATCTAATACCATCAACCACCATCATTAATCAAACCACCTTTTTTCAAGCTGCTAGCTCACCTTAGTGATCCTCTGGAGTTTTGGAGCAAAACAGATAAAAACAGTAAATCAGAAAGTTTTAGTTGTGCTCTGTGGATCTGAGGGCTGTCCTGGATTATAGACTAAAGCACATCTGATGCCAGGTCAGTAGAGCTCAATAAACTAAAAAAATAATTTTATTAGTTTATAGATCTGATTATAGGTGTTGTCTGATTGACTTGTTCCATAAATATGTCTTTGCTTCTGTTTCTCCACAGATGAGGATCAACAGTCCTCAGATCAGATCGTCTTGGGATGCCTGAGCGGAGCGCTGGGTCCTGAGGTCTGTGCAAAGAAGACTGTAAATGTGGCAGTGGTTCAGTTTTTCAGCCCTTTGCAAAGATGACGTTAAAAAGGACAGAGAACAACATTCAGATGACGTCTGTCCTGTGAGGACAAATCCACTGGACTATTCAAAGCCTGATTTTGGACCCAGTTTGCTCCGCCCAGAGATCATTAACTGTCTTTGTCTGAGTCCAAGCCTCCATGGGTCAGGACTCGACTACTTATGTATTGCTTTATCTTCATTCTCTCTCTGTTTGCACTAAAATGATCAAATGTTTGCTTGGCTTATCTAAAGACAGGGAGACACTGTCTCAAACTGTGTATTTATTTTTTTATGTGCTTGTTTATTATTTATTCTGTTATTTAACCAAGTCTGAGACTAAAACCTCTTCGACACGAAGACCTGGTAACACTGCAGTCATCATCAGCCAAACTGATCAACCCAGCGGTGCAGGGATGACGTCCAACCCTGAAGTTAGCATGTCCTCTGTGTGCTGACTGTGATGTGAGGCTGCTGTGCAGCAACACAGGACGAATAAATGAAAATCAAACTGTGAGAACAACACTTCTTCAGACTCCATCATGATCAGTCAGAGACCTGTTACAGGGAAACAGCTGGGACGTATTATGTGGCAGGGGCAGGCTTAAATGTGTTTTTCATTTTTAATATTTCAAATATATATCAAATATCCTTAAAGGTCTCTTAGAGGGAGCGTTCCTGAAGTCCCAGACTCTGGGTGGAGGGAACAGGAAGTGTTAAAGTGCTGACTCAGTCTCCCTGCACCGCTCTGACTCTCTCAGGCTCTGAAGGACATGACCTTCTCGTGTCGGCCTGAGACCCTCCATGTGTTTATGATGTGATTGATATTCTGATATTGTTTACTGCTCTGATGCTTTCATGCACTTTATGTTAATAAAAGATTCCTGACTGAAGGTCTCTGCTGATTCTCTCTGTAGTGTGATGTTCATGTGGACCTCTGTCTCCTGACACCTTACCGGTTAAAAATAAGTTTTTTGTCCTAAAAGTGTAAACAACACATTATTTACCTCTGAAGTGTTTCACAGAGCTGATAATCCCACCCTAAAATGTTTCCATCTTACAAATTTCATTGGTACATAAGATTCTGTTTGTGTTTATGAGACATAAGACATGTTTAAAATAAGTCACTGTTCAAGTTAAAGTGACATATATTAACATATATTACAGCTTTAGTTTCTTGAAGCAGTTTAAACTTTGACTGTTTCATTTTTTTTCAGTAAACACTGATGTTAACTTCTGATGTATTTGTATTCCTCTTCTGTAGCTCTACATCATACTAAGGGAACGATTGTCCTTCACTGATCATCTCATTAGAGCCTTTTTGCTGCAAGCTCACAGGTTCACAGAGCACCATGCCATGTTTCCTGAAGATATCCTTGAAGGCTGACCCAAAGCTCAACAGAAGCTGAAGACAAAGCTCAGTCTGAATCTACAGAGAGGAGGAGTTCAGGCCTGCTGTGGTGCTGTGGACCTTATCCAGCTGTTGATGGAAAACAATCTTTCGAGGTATTTTCACTCTGCTAAAGATCCTCATCACCACACCATGACCACTGCAGAAGCTGAGCTGCTGCTCAAACTTAAAGAGGATCAAAACTTTCCTGAGAAACTCCATGAACCAGGACAGGCTGAGGCCCTGCTGTCAGAGGAAGAGAGACTGGAGACAGAGATGATGGACTTAAGTCAGAGGGTCACTGAGGAGTTTACAGCCCAGAAGGAAAGGAGGGAAATCTCTGTTAAAATCATGCACTGTTCAAAGTAGGTTAGTTTGTGATTATGTTTTGTCTTAAGTTGTTTTTACTGTAGTATGGGGTGCTTCTTTGGTTTGTTTCCTCCAAAGCTGCACCCCTTTAAAATAATCAGCACCAGCCGCCACTGCTGATAAAACTGTGTTGGTGTTGGTGAATGATGCAAAGATATGGGAACCACGGTGGTCAAACATTTGAGTTCACTGTCTGATTGTTGACAGTTTTTTCTTAATTTTATGTGTCATGAGGAACAAGCTTGTAAAGCCTGACCTTTGTCCTCACAGCTTTCTGGTGATCAGAGGCAGGTCATGAGCAGCGTTGTGTGTAACGTGTTACTTAGAGTAACGCAACTACTTTTTGGTAAAAAGTAAAGTGACGCGCTACTACTGAAAATGTGGTAACAAAGCATAGTTCCTTTTTTAATGTGGCGCCACTTTACTTTTCCTACAGACAGATCTGACACTGAAGCTGCCTTCTCAGTGCCCGGTATGAGACACAATCAGAATTGCCAAATACACTCGTTATAAGCATCTAAGGGCCGCAAATCTCGTGAGTCACGGCTGCGGGTTGCGGTTTTTGGGCTTGTTTCTAAACATGCACTTGCTTCTTGGGCCTCTTCTGTCTATTTGAATCCCCCTGATTACCTTCCAGCTCCCAACAATAAAGCAAAACACGACTGCAGTTTGTCCACTTCCTCGTTTCCTGGTTATCGTGCACACCCCCAAACACGCACGTTCTTTTCTTGAAAAGATGCTTGGCACCGTAAATTTTACATGTAATATAGATGAAATTCGCACACTTTTTGTTGATTTCTCTTTTGAAAAAGTAATATATCACATTAGGAAAGGAAATAGCTGGAGGGTGCTTCTTTTGGGCTCGTTTTTATCGACCTGGTTTCTTATTTCAGAAGCAAAATGTGGAAACACTGAACAGAAGCTCTGTTTCCACAGAGTATGTGACATGTTTTTGTTAAATAAAGAGCACAATCATATGGGGTTCATTCCAAAGTCGAGCAACATAAAAGTACTAGAAATAACGAGTAACGTGAAAAGTTACTTTTCATAGAGGGTAACTAAGTAAAGTAACAAGCTACTTTTTTAAGAAGCAACAAGTAACGAGCAAACACTGCTTTTTAAAAGTAACTCTCAACAAGAGCTGAGAGTTGCTGAAGGATGATCTTCCCCATCTCCTTGTCTGAGAGGCTGAATGTATAGTGCCTCCCAAGACTTCTGAAGGGCTGGTCTGCAATGTGGGGGACACCAATGGCGTAGGTAACCCTGTGGTTCCACTCCCCTTTTCGCGCAGAGAGTCTCCTGGATTTCCCTGCTTTAAATTTCATTCCCACCCAGCTGACCAGATCCTCAAGTCTCTTCAGGAGCCTTGACATGCATGGTGCAATTTGGAGCAATCATGTGATATTGTCCATGTAGCTGACTCCACCCACTACTTGCCTTGCTCCAATCAAGAGCACCTCGATTGCTGTGATGAAGAGAATAGGGGAGATTGAGCATCCCATGGCAATTCCCACCTCCAGTTGCTGCCAGACTGGGGTGGAATTTGGCAGCATAAAAAACAATTGCATGGAAGTAGCTCATCACAATGGCCCTGATGTTCTCTGGGATGTAGAAAAACTCCAGTGCAAATCCAATGAGTTGGTGAGGTATTGACCCGTATGCGTTGACCAAGTCCAACCAAACTACTTGCAGGTCTTTCTTCTCCCTCTTGGCCCTCTGGATCTGCTCCCAGATCATGGTGGCATGTGCTACACAACCTGGGAAACCTGGGAAACTGGCCCTATGGTAGCTGGTGTCTATGTAGCCATTCCCCATTGTGACGATTCCCTGGTGGCTTGTGTTGCTTGTTATGATTTCTGTTTCAGGATCCGGTAGGCGTGGTCGGTGGCAGTCAGGGTGGTTGGTGTGCAGATTGAGAACACCTGGGCCCGGTGTTCTCAGTTGTATTAAAGACCAGGCTCGGCAGTGCCTCGGGGGAGCTAGAGAGGGAAGGTTGCTGGACCCGGCTCCTCATCGATCCTGTTTCCCAGCGCTAGGCCGGAATCCTTTCTCATGCTGCGTAGCAGCGCTGAACTTTGCAGACCTGTGGTTTTTGTAATAAATGACGTTGTGTTGAACCTGATTTCGTTCCTTCTCCCTTCATTTTGTCACTGGCGTTGAGCCGGCCGTGACACCATCAGAAAGGAAATCATTCTTCTGGCCATGACTGAGAATCTTCCCTTCAACATTGAGATGGTCGTGGAGTTCTGCTTTTTTAGGATGAAAACTGCCACTGTCCCCTGCCATTATGATGGAATGCACTGCTAAATCCAAGCTGTTCTCATCAGGATCCATAGCATCTTAAGCACTCTTGGGCATTTCTTGTTCTAGTATAGTTTGCCATTTGGTCCTGGAGCTGATGCTGACCTTGCCCACTGGATGATCTGATGACTTCACAGAGTCCTTGAAAGGAAGTCATTCTTCTTGCCATTACTCCTTGCAGTAACCACAGAAGGGCATAACTCCCCTCTTCCGATTACTGCTCCAGTCTATCAGGTTGACCTGGAAAAGGAGCCGAGTGTGTCACTGCCTGAACCAGACTGAGCTGACTGAAAAGTTAAGTGCTGTGATCAAATCTCCTGACAACCATTCGCGAGAAATGCCACTTACCAGTGCAATTCTTGTGGCTCAAGCTGACTCAGCAGAAGAAGAGGAAGCTCAATTTATTCAGGTTGAAACACCATTTCTCCTAGTTTTTCTTCCTCCCAGAGAAAAGTGTGTGTGCATTAAGTTAGCATTATATCAATGCCACTCTTAAGCATGAGTTCAAACACGAATCATCACTTCGATGTCTTCATTGCTTTATAACACTTTGCACACTATGATGGGCTGGTCAATAAAGACCCAAGGCTGATGCCTCGTTCAGTGGAAGTATGACCGTATACTCCTGAGAATGTAACCCTAACTGCAATGGCCATGCTTAACATAACTATAGGACCAATGACTCTTGTACAGCCAGTCTATTTATCACCTCTTGAATCCATCCCTTTTCTTATTGGTGCTGTAATAGCACTGATTCAGTGCCTCAGTGGCCTGTGCTGAAACCAATTGGTAAATGGTGACTGACCATTGACTACAGAAAGCTCAACAATTTTATTTGTGGCAGTGCACAGACCACCAAAAAAGTGGTCTTTTTATCCCCCAATTTTCAAAATTTTTATTAAAAAGCAACTGTATCATCTGTTTACATTTGACAGATTACATTTGAAGGACAGCAATTTGGGAGGTCATTGATGAACATACTACAGAGCAATGGGCCCAAAACCACCCTTGTGGAACTCCAAATCTGCTGTTGCGTGATGCTGATTTTATGTTGTGTACCCTAACGCAGAGTCCTTGATGAGAGGTATGAGTCAAACCACCTCCTTATGTTTACATAAAAGTTAAAATATGACAGTTTGGACGGTAGAATATGATGATTGACAGTGTCAAATGCTTTTCTAAGATAAATAAAGACAGCTCCCCAACTCCACCAGCATCCAGCTTATGCGCTCCTAAGCTTTAATGTGGAGCTATGCTATGCACAAAACCACAAATCCCCTCTTGGCATGGACCTGGCTGTCCGTCAGAAATGTGCTGATGATGACCTTGTATCAGTTCCCACTCTCCTTGCAACAGGGTCATTGAAACATCATAACACTATTATTTTGATGACAGTATCTGCAAAGATATGATTACGGCATATGTAGATGGATGTTGCAGTGTCTTCCTGGACAGCAGTAATTATCGAATGAGTTGGCTCGTATTTTCTGCACGGAAATGGCTGCTAAGATAAAACTGGCGTAAATAAGGTCTAGTTCAAACATGTACCCTCGCGGGTCAAAAAAACACGAACACAGGCAAATTCCAAGTTTGACAAAGGACGTTTATTAAAGTTACACCAGGTAAACAATAACAAACGGGAGTTGCTTTGTGTCGCGATGCCCCAAAACAGCTGCACTTCAAGTTGATGTATGCATATTATATAGCTTCACGGGGGGATTCCCCCGTCTTCTCGAAGCTTCCAAAAGGTTCCTCCCCTTTTCCCTTCAGTGGTCACATTCTCTTAGTTCTTCATTGCAAAAGTATATTTTTCCTTCTTATAAGCCTAAATACACTTCGATGAAGTCCATCTTTTATTTATTTTGATCATTAAGTTAAAATTAGAGTTATTACTATCATTATTTCATGGCCTGTTCAAAATGGCTGAATTGATCCAAAATGGCTTCCCTTCCAGGCCCAAATATGGTCGTGTTTTCCTGTCCCTCTGTGGGCACAGAGTGTGCTGTTATGCCGGGAGATTGTTTTAGTACAGCATGTACTTTCTTAAAATACGTATCTTTAGTTTAATAAGTTTACCTTTAAATCATGAACTCCTTTAGACATGTACTTAGGCTCCATGGTGTGGGAGGTAATCTGTTAATAACATGTAAGACTGTTGTATTAAACACATATATAAATGCATCAAACTTATAACATAAAATCAGTATAATATACAGTGCTGTAATCCTAACTACATTGTGAGATTATAGAACATTATGATATCAACCTATCACAACACATTTTGTGTTGTTTTTTAACTACTTAAAAACCTGAAAAGTCAAAACATTCTGTATATAATTGTACTTTCAGTAAGAACCTCTTAGCAACCTTAAATTGTAATATGATTAAATATGCAAATGATATATAACCTTTGTTAAATGCAAATATAATAAAATATATGCTGGCTATTATGTAATAGTCAAACATAAAAAAAACAAGATTCAACATATGAGTGAAACTCTCCTTGATCGGTAAAAAGCCCAACATTATACAAAATATGTAATTAATATAGCACTTCTTACATTTGCTGTATTAGTCATAACCCCTCTTCTCGTTACTTCTAAACAAACAGATACTCAATGTTGTTAAATGACCAATTTACCATTATTCAACATTTCATCACTCGAAGTACATAAAGAAAGAAATCATAATAAAACATGCATAAAGATAACCCCATTGGCAGTGATACTAGCAAGACATCTCAGGGCAATTTTACACTACAATGTTCATGTCACCACAGCACTGTCTTGCATGCTGGAGTCGACATTGTGTATGTTAAATAACACACCACGTGAACCTCTCAGCTTCAAATTAAGAGTCCAATATTCCCAATATGCTGAAATAACTGGCTTTCTTATAACCTAGCAGTTGCCAGTGCAAAACAGTTCTCAAACTCTGGTAATTTGCACAGACTCGAACGATGCTCACCTCAACTTCTCATGCCACCTTCACATCTTGAAACGCAATGGTTTCTTTCCTTCAAACAACAAACCAGTCAAACACAAAGACCTTTTCTTGGCATGTGATAAACTGATAACAGAACATGACTTGCACATTTATTGAAAAAAGGTCAGGGGTCATTTCCGCATCCTAGGTCAGGATAAAATCCTTAATGACCAAGTCTATTTGCTTGCCAACAACAAACTTCACCGACTTTCTGTGCAGCTAACCAGTCACAAACAGCACCTTCTGCTCCCACCAACCCTGCCGTTACTCTGCCCCAGGTCTTTGGCACCTTTACACTTCTCTTCGACTCGTCAAGGACCTCCTTGGCCCATTGACCACACATGAACAGAATGTGGTGAACTAAATCAAAGGCTGTCTGGTCTGTTGTCATTTTTGAGCCATTTCAATCATTTTCAAACCCTCTGCATCGAGCAAGCCTACAACAAAGAGGTGTCTCATTTCCTTGTTCAGATCTCCAGATCAACAGGATTGGACCATAACCAAGTCCACAAGTGGAAATAAATATTTTCTCACAGTTGTCTGCATTCACCAAAGGGATAGAATGGCTGCCAACCCAAATGACACAGCCCAGACTACATCATATCTCTTGATGAACCATGTCTTTTCACAATTCTGACTGCCAAGCCGTGTCAACTCTGACAAAGGCACACACTTTACCTCAGAGGTCATGCAACAAGTGTGGCAGTTGCTAGGCATCAAGGTCAACTTTCACATCAGTTTCCACCCTCAAGCTTCAGGTAAGGAAGAGCATGAGACCTCCTGTCAGGCATCACTGCAGCAAAGATAAGTGGGCACATGGATCAATACATGACAGAGACACAGAAAGGCATTGGTAAAAATACCAGAGGAGCAAAACACCAGCTCCAGCTGCTGTTAGACAGTCGCTCAAGACTGTAGAACCAGACAGACCAACCTGTGCACTGCCTGGACTGATTACAACAAAAGCCTTCGACTTAATACCACACACATGGATCCTGGAATGCCTAAAGCTGTACAAGGTCAATAAGACTTGAAGGGCCTTCATTGCAAACTCAATGAGGCAATGGAACACCACCCTTGAGGCCAACTTCGAGCCAATTGCACAAGTCTTCATCAAATGCGGTATATATCAAGGAGATGCTCTGTCCCCACTGCTGTTCTGCATAGGCTTGAACCCCCTCAGCCAAATAATCAACAAGACTGGCTACAGATACCGACTCCGATACGGGACCACCATCAGCCACCTCCTCTACATGGACGACATCAAGCTGTACGCTAAGAGCGAGCGAGATATCGACTCACTGATCCACACCACCAGGATCTACAGCAATGACATCGGAATGTCGTTCGGACTGGAGAAGTGTGGCCGAATGGTGACAAAAAGAGGGAAGGTGGTCCATACAGAGGGCATAACACTCCCAGAGGGGACAATAGCAGATGTAGAGGAGAGTTACAAATACCTTGGCATACCACAGGCAAATGGCAACCACGAAGAGGCCACTAGGCAAGCAGCAACGGCCAAGTACCTGAAGCGAGTAAGGCAAGTCCTAAAGAGTCAGCTCAATGGCAGAAACAAGGTTCAATTAACAGCTATGCCCTGCCAGTGATCAGATACCCTGCTGGGGTAATAAGTTGGCCAAAGGGGGACATTCAGGCTGCAGATGTTAAAACTCAGAAGTTGCTCACCATGCACGGGGGATTCCACCCCAAGTCCAGTATCCAGAGGCTATACACTAAGCGCAGAGATGGAGGCAGAGGGTTAGTGAGCATCAGAGCCACTATCCAAGATGAAACATCCAAGCTCCATGACTATGTCAGGAAGATGGCCCCAACAGATGAAGCGCTTAGCGAGTGTCTCAGACAGTGGAAGCTGACAGGGAAGGAGGAACTGGAGGAACCATCATGGGAGGACAAACCCCTGCATGGGATGTACCACCGACAGATAGCTGAAGTGGCTGATATGAACAAATCCTACCAATGGCTGGAGAGGGCTGGACTGAAGGACAGCACAGAGGCACTAATCATGGCGGCACAGGAACGGGCCTTAAGCACCAGAGCAATAGAGGCCCAGATCTACCACACCAGGCAAGATCCCAGGTGCAGGCTGTGCAAAGAGGCCCTGAAACAGTCCAGCACCTAATAGCAGGGTGTAGGGTGCTGGTAGGAAAAGCACACATGGAACAGCCTAACTGAGTAGTAGTATAGCATACAGGAACATCTGTGCAGAGTACAAACTGGAGACCCCGAGGTCAAAATGGGAAGTGCCTCCTCAGGTGATGGAGAATGACAGAGCCAAGATCCTGTGGGACTTCCAGATACAGACCGACAAAATGGTAATGGCCAACCAACCCGACATTGTGATAATAGATAAGCAGCAGAGGAAAGCCGTTGTGATAGATGTAGCTATCCCAAGTGATAGAAACATCAAGAAGAAGGAACACGAGAAACTGGAGAAATACCAAGGGCTCAAAGAGGAGCTGGAGAAATCCTGGAAGGTGAAGGCAACAGTGGTGCCTGTGGTCATCGGGGCACTTGGGGCAGTGACCCCCACACTGGAGAAGTGGCTCCAACAGATCCCTGGAGAAACATCAGACATCTCACTCCAGAAGAGTGCAGTCCAAGGAACAGCTAAGATATTGCGCAGGACCCTCAAGCTCCAAGACCCCCGAGCTGAAGAGGATGAACAGCCACCCACCCCACCAGGGGAGAGGGGGGTGGGTGAGAGAAGAGTATATCATATATATATATATACATATATCTATATATATATATACATCTATATATATATATATATATATGTATATATATATATATATATATATATATATATATATATATATACTATGTTATTAGTATTCACAATAACAGCCATGGTGTTACGGCTGTGGCCGTATTTGGTTTGGTTTTGTGTTGTATTTTTCTGTATGAGTGAGGGCTCAGTTCTGCGTGGATCTTCGTTTTTCGTCCCATTTATTTATGAGAGAGTGTGCGGTCTTGTGCGAGTGGATCTCTGCTTTTCAGACGATGGTGCTGCGTGAGTGGCTAATAAGGTCGGGGGTGCTGGCGGCGAGGACGCGGTGCTGATTGGCCTCAACATCTTTAAATTCGGCGGCCTGAGAGTGACTACATTGTTTCTTCCCTGCCTTCAACGGTAGTTTGTTACGAGAATCTCCTGTTAGTGGTTGTAGCTATGTTCTTTGTTTAACTGGTGAACCTTAGTTTCTTTTCCCTTAGTGAATTGTGTTTTTTTTCTTTCTTTCTTTCTCCCCTGGAGTAGTTTTATTTTTGAGAGCTTTTCACCTCCTTTCTTTAGAATCCAGATTTCTGTTCAAGCTTTTGAAAATGAGCTGTTTATGTCTTTTATTGAAAATAAATCCTGTTTATTAACCTTTTAAAAATCTCATATTTTCGTTTGGGGACTGGGAAAAACATTATTATTATTTTAAAACCTTATGGTATGCACTTTCCCCCTTGACTGGTGCATAACATAATTTGGGGGCTCGTCTCCTTCTTTTTCAATTTGTTTGGTGAGTACATTCTCCTGCATTTCTGATGGATGTGGGGGTGGAGGCTGCCACACCTGCTCGGGTCTCCACTGATCCTGTCGCTGTACTACAGGCTGGGGTCGACATGGAGTATCTGAAACTGTCTCATGCATCTCCGTATAAGGGAATTGGAGCTGAACAAAGCTACTCCCCTCCCTAGCCCTTTAAATCCTCTTGCCGCTGCTTCCAAAAAGTTTGATCTTAGTAGACATATCACTTTGGTGCCGACTTTCAGAGAGGCAGAAGTTGATTCTTATTTTAATGCCTTTGAACGCATCGCAGCATCTCTCAGCTGGCCCAAAGATGTTTGGAGTTTGCTGCTTCAGTTTAAATTGGTGGGGAAGGCTCAGGAAGTTTGTGCCACTTTATCTATTGATGAGAGTTTGAGTTATGATGTTGTGAAAGCAACTGTGTTACGAGCCTACGAATTAGTACCGGAGGCTTATCGCCAAAAGTTCTGCGCCTGTGAAAAGTCTGCTAACCAAACTTTTGTGGAGTTTGCGCAAGAGGAAACTGTATTGCTTGATAAATGGTGCGCAGCGAGCAAGGTTTCTGATTTTGCGCAGCTCCGTGAACTATTTTTGCTGGAGGAATTCAAATCATGTCTTCCTGACAAAATAGTTGTGTATTTAAATGAACAAAAAGTCGATACTTTGTCTAAAGCTGCCGTGCTTGCAGAATAATTTGTTTTAACTCATCATGTTTCTATTTTTCCAGTGCGCCATGAAGTGTCCGCTGCGGGGGTAGAAAAAAACTCGCGAGCTGCATCTAAAATTCCTCCGCGCACAAACTCTACGCCCGCTGGCAACCATGAGTGTTTCTACTGCCATGATTCTGGGCATTTAATTGCGCACTGCCCAGTTTTGCAGCACAAAGAACAAAGCCAGAATCCCAAAAAGCCCAAAAGTGTTGGTTTTGTTCAGCCTGCTCCTGCCCTCTCTCCTGTCAGTGAAGATGAATCTGATGAGGTAGATGAAGCTTATCGCCCGTTCATCTTTAAGGGTTCTGTGTCGCTGACAGGTAAGGATGAGGATCAGGTTCCGATTACTATTTTGTGCATCACGGGGGCTACACAGTCGCTCATTCTGACACAAATCTTGCAGTTTTCTCCTTACTCCTTTTGTGGTTCTGATGCTCTTTTGTGGGGGGTAAAAATGAGCATGCTACGGACACCACTGCACACCTTTTTTCTGCGTTCACCTCTTGTCTCTGGCCTGGTTAAGATTGGCACTCGCCCTCGTTTACCGGTGCGCGGCATTGCGCTCATTCTTGGCAATGATTTAGCGGGTAAAAAGGTTTTTCCGACGCCCGAAGTCATCAATAATCCTGTTGTGGATTGTTCTGCCCCTGCTGCTGTCAGTGGTCTCTCTGTGTTCCTGGCTTGTGCTGTTACGTGCGCGCAGGTGCACAAATATCATGATGTTCTGAATTTATCTGACTCATTTATGTGTGTTGAAAATTCTGAGAAGACTGAAAAATCTGATGAAAAACTTGACAAATGTGTAACTGAAAATTTGCTATCCACTGATGCTTTTCTGTCTTTTGTTGTTGATAGGGCTGAGTTTGTCCTTGCACAGCAGACTGACCCATCTCTAAAAAACCTGCTTCTCATCTGCTGCCAGTGCAAGCGCTAAAAAACCCCCGTGTACCGCATTGACAACAGTGTATTAATGCTTAAGTACTCTCCCCCATCTGGTGATGTAGGTTGGAATTCAGTTTACCAGGTGGTTGTGCCTCAGAAATTCCATCCCCAAGTTCTTAGCCTTGCGCATGACAGTTTCTCTGGTCATCAAGGAATTAAAAAGACTTACCAACGCATTCTCCGTAATTTTTTTTGGCCAGGTTTGAAGACTAATGTATCCAAGTTTTGCAGGTCTTGTCACGTTTGCCAGCTGATTGGCAAACCAAATCAGGTTATTCCCCCTGCTCCTCTGTGGCTAGTCCCAGCCCTTGGTGAGCCATTTGAGCACATAATTCTAGACTGTGTAGGCCCGCTCCCCAAAACAAAATCCAGAAATCAGTACCTCCTAACTTTGATGTGTGCAGCAACTCGGTACCCCGAGGCAATACCGCTGCGCACGCTTAAAACTAAAGCAGTCATTAAAGCCATGGCAAACTTCTTCTCCACATTCGGTATGCCAAAATCCATCCAAACAGATCAAGGTACTAACTTCACATCCAAACTCTTCGCTCAGGTCCTCTCCACCTTGTCCATAAAACACGAAAAATCCAGTAGTTTCCATCCAGAATCGCAAGGTGCTCTTGAGCGCTTTCATCAGACGTTAAAGTCGATGATGAAGAAATATTGTCTTGAATCCGGCAAAGAGTGGGATGAGGGGCTGCCTTTTCTCCTCCTGGTGGCGCGTGAAAGTGTGCAGGAGTCCCTCGGCTTTAGTCCCGCGGAGTTAGTGTTTGGGCACACCGTGCGTGGTCCGTTGAGGTGGCTCCGTGAGAAACACCTATTGTGAGATGATCTCCCTCTCAGTGAATTCTGAAGACAGAGTTCTCCCAGGAAATACAACCTGGTGTTTAGGGTCAACATGCTCTCGGCCTTCACCCGCACTGTTTACAGCATCCGCAATTAAAAAACCCATTTATGCCGGACACAGGATGGACGCGTCAAACACATGGCTTAAGATAAGACATTCACCAGAAGGATCTGAGATTCACAATCGTAAAGAGGTCCATAAAAGACTATTCCCTTTGTCTGAAAGCGGGGGAGTAGGACGACCCACAGCATGGAGGACAAGACCCCCCTCTGTTTAATGACTTTAACCAAACTGGCCAGAGGTGACCTCTTAACCCCTTTTATCAGCCCTGGGACATTTGCATTTTTAAAGACATTCCTTCAGCCAGTTCTCTACAAACATCTCCAAAACCATCTAAGACCTTGTATACATGTCTATGTAATGTGATTACCTGATGTGTTGTGAAATGTATGCTATCTGAGTCCAATCCCGGTGATTCTAGCCCCAAAATAAGCCAAATGAAGATCTCTACTTCAAAACTGAAATTCCCAGTCTCCCAGCAGGAAAACTACAATGGACCAACAGTGCCACCCTGTGGAAGCACTGACAACGAACATTTGCAAAGTAACTGCAGTTACTTAAATGTAATGAACTGTTTTTGACAATGCTTGTGTAAAGTTTGTATGTTATAAGCTTCCCGACAAAATAATCAGTATCAGGGAAGTCTAGGCAATATAGCTTGAATAATCTAGTAATTAGTAGTGTTGTTACATTAGTATACATATATAAATATATAACCTTTGAATCTTCTTTTTATTTTGATAGTAAGTGTTTGGTATCAAAATATTCAGGACGTGATGATCTTATTATTGGAGTTGGTTATATCGAGTGATTACCAAACTATGACTCCCTAGTAGTGAAAAGTTAAGTTTATCAAACTTTGTGAAAACTTAGACAGATATCAATCAATCAATCAATCAATCTTTATTTGTATAGCGCCAATTCATGACAAGTGTTATCTCAAGACACTTTACAATAGAGCATAAAGCTCTTCATTTTATGGATACACATATATGCATAGATACATATATACATATAAAATACACATATACATATATATACAAATATATACATCCAACACCCAACATGAATCCAAATAGCCAATCATGAATCCCTCCATCATGGCTCAAGAAAAAACCTTCTGTTAAGCAGCAGGAAATCTTGAATGTGGATCCCAGTCTCATGATGAATCCACACCATGCTGTGTTGGTGTGAGGTGAAGGAAGGGAAGTAAGAAGGAGACAAGATGAACTAGAAATAAGAACTGTTTGCCGTCTAGACCTTGACTCAATTTTTCTTAGAGGTTAGCCTCTTTTAGATGCTACATCTCATTTTCAAGAGGGTCATGTCATGTTGTGGTGATCATTTTCAGAAGTATATTAGATATTCTTACTGAAAATAAGAATTTATGGTAGTGACGAACTCATGGGTGCCTCAGCTGAACCACAAGAGCATCCCAACCATATTTGTCTCCTTTAAATAGATAGATAGATAGAATAGATATAGATAGATAGATAGATATCCCAGCACTCAATTTTTCTTAAAGTGTTCCCTTCCTTTTTAATGAACTCTCTGCCACCAGAGTATTTATTTATTTAATTTAAGAAGTAATTTCGTGTGGCCAGTGAAGACTTCTTTTTGAATTAATGAAAGTAAACTTCTGAAAGAGACGAGACTCCCGCCGACGCCGTGTACTCAGCTGAACCAACAAGAGCCAAGAGTCCACTCCAACTCCATCTCTATCCCAGTGCAATCCTTCCTGAGATCCCCACGAGCACCAGACGAGTCCAGACTGCCTTCACCTCAGCAGGCCACTGTATCCATCAAACCTGGTGACTTCGGACTCGCGACAGACCAGCACTACTCTAAGTAAGACCTCTCCTGAACGTTCAGCCTGACGGGTTGGTGTAATTAGTCTCGCTCGCTCAATCAGATAAAACCCCTTTTTCCCTTAAAATGCTTACTAAATAGTCCATCAAATTCCTACCTCACCTCATCACTTAATATAACCAGGTCAAATCCAGTTATACGTTATTCTAATCCTCACCAAAGAAGTGTTATTTTCTCACTTAAATTTCATATCCTGCAAATGTACTTTTAATGCCTTTTTCTCCCTCGGGAGTGTATTATTCTGTTTATTGTTTCATTTCGTTTTAAATAAATTCTTCATAGATTTAAAGTACTGTTTTTGGGAGTGTGTTTTGAAAGTCAGACATCCCTGTAACGAGAGCTCTTCCCTTCAGATTTAAGGTTGATGAGAATAGAGTGTGAATTACTCACTCTAGTCCACTAAAATTAAAACTAACCTGATCAATAAATTAATCAAGGAGTAAAATTTTGCCTATTTTGTATAAATAGGATGGTGCCCCGTTCGAGTGTTTATTGAATAAATCAATAATTAATCTCTATAGTCATAGCAAAATAAGACCGATCAAATTATCACAACACACCTCACTGATGATACTCCCTGCCCAACAAAAAATATGTTGGAGTATGTGAGCTCTTTTCGAGAGAGACTGCATAAAGCTTGTGACGCCACGCGCAGCTCTCTTTCTGCGTCTCAGATAAAGATGAAAAAGAAATTTGATATAAAAAGTGTGAAAAGAGAATTTAAAGTTGGTGAAAAAGTTCGGATTTTCTTCCCGATACCTGATTCTGCCCTTAAAGTGATATTCCGGGATGGACCAACTTGGGTCCTATCATAAGGTTTAGGGCAGAAATTACCCCTACAGCAGTGTTTCTGTGCAGCAGAAGCCCAGGGCATCCGCACTAAACTCCCCCTCCCTGCTCCGGTCCTGCTCGTCTGCCGATCCCTCTGCACTCAGACGGGGCCATATTTTACTTGTCCAAAAACACACATTAACAGACCCCCACCGACAAAATCTGATATCGGTCTGCATTCACGCCTTATTTAGAGAATTTTCAGCGCGTTACTTTCACACAAAAACACCGCTAAATAAGGCTCTAGTTCTCATAGCGCCGTGAAACGGCCTCCGCTGTAGCGCCAGAGCTGCAGTGGAGGCTCTGCAGCCACAGCTGTGGCTCTTCCGCGGAGAGAGAAATGGTAATATTGTGTATCTGGAATGATACACTGGCCCTAAGCTGTGAGGACTTTATGAGCTTTTTCAATGATAAAATTCTGAAAATTAGAGATAAAATTAGCAACTCTTCATCTCCAGCTGAACCTGTCGTACCTCTAAATGTAGTAGTAGTTAGACCTGAGTTAGACAGTTTCTCTACAATTAGCCTTCAGGAGCTAAATTCTCTTGTCTCCTCCTCTAAATCATCAACCTGCCTTTTAGACCCAATTCCAACTAAACTGTTCAAGGAGGCCTTCCCTCTAGTTTGTCCATTGTTGCTGGAGACAGTAAATATATCTCTAACTTTAGTTATTATTCTAGTCCACTTGTCTCCTCTTCTCTCCCTTCTTTTGCCCTCACACCCGACACAGCATCGTGTGGATTTGCTGTTCATCATGAGACTGGGATCCACATTCAAGATTTCCTGCTGCTTAACAGAAGGTTTTTTCTTGCCGCCATGATGGAGGGATTCATGATTGGCTATATGGATTCATGTTGGGTGTTGGATGTATATATTTGTATATATATATGTATATGTGTATTTTATATGTATATATGTATCTATGCATATATGTGTATCCATAAAATGAAGAGCTTTATGCTCTATTGTAAAGTGTCTTGAGATAACACTTGTTATGAATTGGCGCTATACAAATAAAGATTGATTGATTGATTGATTGATTGATTGATTGATTGATTGATTGATTGATTGATTGAGTATTGCCACTGAAATTACTTCACTGATGGCAGAGTGGGGACTTGCCCATAAAATTTGTTGCATTGTCACAGATGCAGCCAACACCCTAAATTTAAGGCATTCAAAATGCATTGCCCACTGCCTCAACCTCGTCGTGAAAAATGCAATGGAAGCTACTCCTGGCCTGGAGGACATCAGAGCAGCTACCAGGAGGATTGTCACCCACTTCCGGACAAGCACAACAGCAAAACAAGGGCTCATCTGAGTGCAAGAGTAACTGGGCCGAACTCCAAAGAAACTTCTTTTAGAAGTGGAGACGAGGTGGAACAGCACTTTTGACATGCTGCAACGCATTTATCATGACAGAGATGCAGTGGCAGCAGCTCTGGTGTCCCTGAACACAGAGGTGACTCCCCTGAAAAACCAGGCCCACGAGGAAACTGGAGAATGCCTCAAGGTGTGTAATAGCCAGAGAACCAGAGAAATGCTTTTTGTGCACCATTACTATGTAGTTGGTTTATTTAATTGTTGTTGTCCTGTCATTTCAGCTGCTGTCTGCATTCCAAGTGGCTCCTCAGGAGCTGTCAGAGGGGAAGTGAGTCAGTGGCTCAAAGGTCATCCCGCTATACAGAGTGTTGCGACACAGCATCGATCAAATATCAGCACAAGTGACAACACCAATGGCTTTAGGCCTTGCACAAAATTTATTGAGATGCTTGGGGGGGCAGACTTCAAGATAAAGAAAAAGAAAGCGCCCTAGCAATCTCAACACTTCTGGATCCAGTTTCAGAACATTTGGTTTTTCAATCCAAGAATGGCAGCTACTGCCAAGGACCGTCTGGTAAACGAATGTACAAAAGTCATTCATATCAACACTGCCAGGCAAAGACAGCAGCTGCCACCACCAGCTCCTCCTCAGCCTCAGCCTCATCCTCAGCCACCTCCACCAGCACCACCACAGCCTCATCCTCCACCACAAGTGGCAGTCTCCACAGGTATTTAATTGTTATTCTTTTATCAGTACGAAATGAATAATGACATTTCTGGAGATGATCATCTAAAATAATTTTTCAGGAGTTGACCTGTGGAGATTGCTAGACAATGACGCAAACCGAGCCAGGCAAACGCAAAGTACCACTGCAGACGCAATTGTTGAAGTTAATAGATACCTGGCTGAGCCACCACTCAGAAGAAGTGAAGATCCAATGAAGTACTGGGCCATGCACAAAAATGTGTTTTCCAACCTGTATGACCTGGTAAAACATTTCCTTTGTGCCCCAGCCTCATCGGTACCATGTGAAAGAGTATTCTCTAAGGCAGGAGAAATTGTTTCTAAAAAGAGAAAAAGATTGAATCCCAAGACTGTTGAAATGTTGTTGTTTTTAAATAAAAATTCCTAAGTTCCACAAGCACACACATCCTCAGTTTTCAAGCACCCTCTTGTCCTGTTTTCAAGCACACCATCTTTACCCAGTCATGACCCCTTTTCACTTAACCCCAAAACATACATTGTCAAAATTGTCCATGATATAATGTGTATTTGCACCAGTCATGTGTAAAAAAAATATTGCCAGTACCAGTATCGAAGACAAGCTGTTTTGATTTGAAAGAATTATGTGGTTTATGATGTATGAACCACTTTACTATTTCATTAAGTATGGAAAGCGTCTCGCTGCTTTCCTTCGCTGTTTCAGCTTAGATCTCAGCCACTGAAGTTAATCGAAACTGAGAACCTGGTTGAGGTTCGGTTTGACAGAGTTGCATTCAGTAATGAAGATCCAACATAACATGATAGACTACTCGAAGTAAAGTAAAACAGTTATTGTAGGGCTAAGCATCATAACATGAGAATTATAGATCACACAGAATCATATCACACAAAAGTGATTTGTGGTGAACTGGTACTATAGTGGACTCATGACTGGCATTTGTGTAATTATGACAAAGTGATTATAAATGTAAATTTAAAAAATAATATTAGACATCTGGCCTCAAAATCATCATCAAAATCTTTTAAACCATGTGATATTTAGATTTGTTTTAGGGTGTAATATGACTTATGTCAGACTTAAGTATGGAGCTACTGTGAACTTCAATTAGACGTGACAGAAACACTGGGCTCTAATTTCGTAGACCAGGCGCAAGCGCAGGCACACCTGACCTTTGCTGCACGGACAGGGTGTGACCGGCGCACTTTGCAAGTTTCCTGCAGTGCCAAGAGAGGCGAACTCAAGGCGCAGAGTGGCGCAGAGGAGCGCATCCACGCCCACGTCTCTGCCCCTCCGCGCAAATGTCAGAGTGGGAGGAGAATGGACGTGAGTGGGTTTAATACAGCAAAGTGTTGTCTCCACCAATCAAATGAGCGCCTTTCCTTGCCTTTAAATGCGCTGCGCTCTGCTGGAGATCGTTCTCCAGCGGAGACGGTCAGAGCTGCTGTCACTTCAGCAGCTGGGAGAATGGACTGGCCATTGGGGCGCGCATCAGAGGCCACGAAGTGCGTCACCGTGTGGGCCAGCTCCCAGGACAGATGTATTCTGTTCCTTTGTCATTATAGAAGTACAAAATTAAGAGACAGTAACACCGCAGCTGGCTTATCCATTTATAATGCTTGTGTCCACTTGCACTCCTGGTTTGTCATCACCAAATAGCAGAGCCTTTAGTGATATACTGTATACTCTCCGGGGTCTCCTCCTCATCCTCCTTGCAATAATGTACTCCATCTTTTTAGATCACGTTAAAAATAAAGACTAAAATAGAGGAATATGGGAAATAACAGGTAAATCCTGAGTGAACATACATTTATTTTCCCTCTTTTTTCTTCCTCTTTTTTCTCCCTCTTTTCTTTGAATTTAATGAAATGGGAGAAGCCAGATATATACTCAGTATCAGATGTTAAGGCTGTTTATTGTTGACTTATAAGATGTGCATCAAACTTCCAAGCTGCCTTCAGGTTAAGTTTCCTTTATGACAAACGGCTTTAATCCGACATCAGATGTGACGGGACAGTTAATATAGATACAAATGTTAATGCTGGTTCAGACGGTTGCATTAAATAGTGATTGCTGTGATTGTTTATTGGATTAAAATGTGCCTTACACTCTGGAAACCTGCCTCTGAGGCTTTGTTGATGTGTGCGCACATGTGCGCCTGTCACCAAATTACAGCTGCGGAGGGTGCAATCCGGTTGCGCCGAGAATAGACCAGGTTGGAGCTGGCGAGCTTTCAGCGTTCCTTCCGCATAGTTTTTTGGCACGAAATTGTCACTGTGCCAACATGAATCTGTCGGCACCTCCCCATGGTGCGCCGTCGACTCCCCCTGGTGCGCCGTCACACCCATCTCTGCGCAGACGGACTACCAAATTGTCAAATTGGCAGCGCACGGTGGTGCGTCGCAAGAAATTAACACTGCGCGGGGTGTGCCAGGCTTGCGCCCCCTGCGCTGCGCCACGAAATCAGGGCCCAGTGTCTTTATTTTCCTTTTTCAAAAAGTATTTTATTATTCCAGTGAGCGTGAAACCATACATCCATTCAGTGTACGCGAACAAAAACGCATTAGCGACTCAAATCCCAAATGACTCATGAAACAATGACTTCAACATCATTTCAATTGCACTTCATTTTATTGACCACTAGATGACCTACTAGGGCATTGTATCATTGAAGCCTCGAGCAGTGAAGCATTTTTTCATATCAGGTGTCGGAGCGTCAACAAAGCCTTGAGCACGCATCACTAGTTAAAGGACCCGAGCATGGTTTCAGGCTGCCTTTTATAGTGCCTGAGGGAGCATGCTCAGTCCATCTTACTGCACCATACCTACTGATGGAAGTGTAAAATGAGTTGGAAAGTCATTCTGGGCATGAGGATTATGGGAATGCTTGATTTATAAAGTGTGGTAAATGTAAATAGAGGTTGAAAAGGTATTTAGGTGCAAATAAGATGTGTTTGATTACTTAATTGATTTAATTTAAAGATGGTATGGTCCAATGGGAGGGGCTTAGCCTTTAAAATGGAGGGGATCTCCACTGCCCAGTCAGTCAGAGAAGGGCTGTGATGCCGAGCAGACCTGTTAAGTATTATATAAATATTTTTTCTCTTGCCCAGTTTGCCTTAATTGCTCTTGTATACCTGACTTACATTTGAACAGCAATAAAATTCTTCATTTTTTCCATCCAAAGGATGTGATTCTGCCATGTTTTTTTTTACATTTTGAGGTAAACCTACACCACTTTTCCAGCCATCCTTTTGACCTACTACCCTCACTTGGGGCTAGAGTGTGACAGTGTTTATATGTACTTACATAAAAAAGTACTAACTCCTGTGTGTGTGTGTGCACCTATTGTGATAATATCCTTACGTAGTTTAATGTGTTGTTCGGATCTTTTTAACTATTTTAAACAAAAACCCCAAAAGGGATAAGAGCTGGAAAAGAGCAATAGCTATAGACTTTATTTACAGCACATCAGTATCATGCTTTCTACTGAAACTATTGTACATATAAATTCAAACACTTAACAGTTACCTCCGGTGGAAGCATGGACCCCTCATCATGTGCTCCATCTACCAGCGGACAACAGAGAGTGACTGGGACCGTTCAAGACATAGGTAGATTTTTTTTTTTTGCCAGTGTTCTTTATTTTCCATCTACTTTCACTTTGCCTTGTCGTAATGGGCTACTTTTACCTATTACACCCACCCCACCCCCGTTTTCAAGGCTCCCTTATCCAAGGCGTACACCACCTTTTGGGACCTGCTGAAGACCCAGCCCCATCACATTGGAAGGATAGACAAACTTCCACTTTGGAAAGGTGGACTGTGTTAAGACCTTTTATGGTTAATCATATGTTAATACATGAGCAGCCTAAAGAGGAAACTTGCCAACACTGTAGATCCAAAGTGACAGTTGTGACCTGTCACAATTGTTTGCCAAGACCACTTCACTGTACAACCTGTGATCCAGCTATACACAACTCCACGGTGCCTTATAACCGCTCATCCATTATAGAGGAATTCTACAGGCCACTGCCACCAACCACGTACATCAGGGAAGAAGGAGGAAAGTTCTCCTGCCATGAAAGAGGTACTTTCTGTCTCCAAGATCATATACTACACTTTACTCAGTGTTTTAAGTCCAAAAGGGAATGTTGGATTAAACTTCCATACTTGAAGCTGTTCTGAAGTGAGAAAACACCAACACTGTTGGAAAGTCGAAAAGACATTTTAACAGAAATGTAAATGTTTTTTTCCTTCCTTTCAAGAGTGCTTTTTGCTTGTAATGCTTCCCTGCTGTGACTGCTCTACTGGTCAAACAACCATTTCTGCAAGAAAGTAAGTAATTCTGATTGGAATGAACGGTAGTTTTCTCCCTCATACATTCTATTTGATTACTTGTGTAGTAAAGTAACTGATCTATTTAAAAAAAAAAAATCATATTTTTCAGGAAGATACAATCTGTGCCTTCCAACTGTCAGCTGCTCCTGTGGAAAGACTTGGGAAATAAGCATTAGTGATCTGGTTGAAAGCGGCTATTGGCAAGCCACAGTTCATTTTGAGACTTTGTACACAGTGGATTTGTTCACTACATATGAAGATCTCAAGATTACTGCTCCAGGAATGTCACAGCAGGCTTTTGTTAGCATGCTTGATCAGAGCACTAAATTCTATGGTTGGGTGAGTATATCTTTAAAACAATCATGTACTTTGTTGAATGACTTTGAGATGTCTCTGTATAGTCTTCTTGTCTGTTTTGTTATCCTTCCACCATCAGAGTTGTAAGATATGTGGACACACAATGCAGAAATCATTCCTGGAATGGTCCTATGCAAAATTTGAGGTTGAAAGGCTGCCTCAGGTGCAACAGTTTCAGTGTCCTGCATGCATACTCACCATGTTGGCTGTTGCAGTGGATGGAAACCGCAGACTCCACCGCTTGAAGAGGCAACCGGGGTGTGTAAACTTCCTCTTTTAGACCTAATGGATTTTTTGAAGGTGTGTTTTTGGCCAAGGATGCTGAGGTGGCCTCCTTTGTTGACTATGTCCATGGGTCAAGACGACATGTAAAGTTTATTTCCATTCCTATCAGTTATTGGTTATCATATAACCGATAACTAATCTTTAATGTACAATATTATGTGTAGATTTGTGTGTTTGTCTTTATCTGTAATAGAATCCTGGGAAAGGGAGGTGTGATTCAGGTGAGTGGGTGGCAGCACGAGGGTCTTCAAACAAGTCTGCAAGCAAAGTAGATGAGGAAGGTGTTGAGGTTGCTGTCTGCCATCATGGGATTCTGCTAAAGGGACTGAAAATGTTCTGTGGAGAGATATTTGCATACCCCTTATATCTTCAGAAGCAGCTTGCTTCACAGAATGTGCAGTTCTTTTGCTCTGATGTGGTATGCAAATACTGGCCATATTTGGAGTGGGTTGTGGGCCACTGTCCTGAGTTTCAGGACCTGTTGAACATGCGTCCCCTCCTCTCCATCATGCATGCTAAAGCACATTCCTGGATGTGTGAGGTAATTATTGCCAATGGCCTTTATTGCTCATTTTACTGGTCTTTTTTCCACCCCCTGTCTTTGTTGTAGTTGCAGTGGGGAGGACGAAGTCAAGAGGGAGCAGGAACAACGATAGGGGAGGAGGTTGAACAGGTTCCTCTCTCGAGTAGCCATATGTTCCAATTACATGTCAAAAGCTGGTAAATATTGTTTTCAGTGCATCTATCTTTCGTTTTTTTTTGTATTCTTTCCTAATATACATTGTGTATTAAGTCCGCACAGACATCCTTACCATCCAGGCCAGTGGCTGGAACAAGCAGAAGCCAGAAAACCTTGACAGGACATTGGCCAAACAATACATCAAGGTAAAGACCAGACTTTTCTTTATTAACAGCCCTTTTTTTTTTCTTTCACGTTTGGCTCAGTGATTTGTTACCCAAACACTGATTTTGACAGACTGTACACAGGATTTCAGGGGCAACTGAGGAGCTAAAGAAACTGACTACAGAGTTGTCGATCCAGGAAGACACAGTCCAGCAATGGGTGTCTGATGTTAAACAGCGGGCTGCAGGTACTGTGAAAAACTTTCATTTCATGTAGGTTTTTTCCTCAATTTTTGTAAAAGTTCCTTGAAAAAGACTTGGATTGTAACTTATGTTGGTGTGAGTTGATTTTATACTTCTCTCATCACAAGGAACACCCCGTCAAAATGACCTGGAGAAAACCATTGAAGGTCCGAACCAAAGCATCACGCAGAGAAAATATCAGCTATATCGTCAGGCTGGTAAGACAAAAATACCACAGCTAAGACGGACTATTTTGGTTTTTTTCTTACACGAAAAAATGCATTTAGGACTTGAAAAACATACGGGAAAATACAGTTTTGGGTTGCCCAGACTCAATTAAATGGGTATTTATCTATAACCGGGTTAGCATATGTTGTATACTCATCAATATGTCTACAACATAAAAGTAATACACACGAGACTCTGGTGGACAGTGGACTCTTGTGGTTTATCTCCATTAGTGCAGGACAGAGGGAGAGCGCATGACGTGGGCGCCAATCAGAGAATACAGGCAACAACGGAATCTCACAGGTGACGAAAAATATAGCTGTCAATACATAACATATCCCTCCCTCCTTACTGTTGAAGTGTCCTTAACAAAAAAGAGTACACACTTTTGTATGTCAGAGTCCATTCTGTCATAACAACTTCATTGAAAATCAACATTGAACTACACACACACACACACACACATATATATGTATATATATATATATATATATATATATATATATATATATATATATACATTTTTTTCTTTATAGTAACCTAGAACCTTTTTTTTAACTAGGAGAGAGGGTAGTCCCTATGCTAAAGTGAAAGTCTATCGGGCGTCGTCGGTCTTTTTGTGGTAAGTGCGACCCACTGGTACATCAGTCCCTTTGTTTCTTGGTGAGGGCAATAAAGGTTCTTGTGTGGGAGACACAAAGCCTGGCGTAGACACCTGAACTGGTTTAGGTGTTCCTTGGATGGTGTCTAATCCTGCAGGTTCCTTCTGTACTCCTGGATAGATTCGGCTCTGGTACAAAGGGTAACTGTTGAGGTGAGTTATCCTGTGAACCTGATGCATGGAGCAGTTGATCGATGTGTCGTCTCCAGCTGATGTGATCACTGGTTTCCACCGTATATGACATAGGTCCGGTTTTAGCGACAACAGTTGCAGGTATCCATTTAATGAAGTGAGGCCTGCGAGCTAGTTCAGGCAGACAACTCGAGTGGCGCTGCTATTTACATGTCACATGTCACATTCACATATCACACGTCACACTCCTTACATCAATCCTCCAATCACACTCTCCACCTCTCAATTTGGCGGTGTATTTAAACTGGGAGTTTACCCATCTCTCCCTCTGCTCGGAAAACGTCTATGCTGCCAGACACTGATTGCTGCGTGTTCTTTCACCTGCTCTCTCGTGGGATCGTCATCATACCTTTTGCTCCGGTGATCCTGATGTCTCGTCGTCTCCGATTCAGTGAGTGAGTCTCGGCTGTCATAGGAGGATGCTGAGCTTAATCCCGAAACCCAGATTCAGTCCCTGAAGTCAGCTTTGTGAATGAATCCCGCTTCGTCCTCGCCGGATCTCCCGCACATCCGCAAACAACCCGCGTCTGGCCAGTGCACCGCATCCTGGAAGAATTCTACGCCCGTAACTCCACCAGCCGGCCAGCCTCAGCCATGAAGAGATTTTCGATTATTGGATGATCCAGCAGTACTCCAGATTCCCCCCGGGGGGAAGGTAAAGCGCCAGGTAAAGCACACTGCCAATGTCCCTCCTCCTGAACTGGAGCCTGGCGCTGCCCCGGCCCCCCAAAGCGGAGCAGCCAGATTCCGGCTTCTCCACAGATGCGTCCTCCCTGTCTGCACTCCTCGAAGTTAAATCAGCGCTGAACACCATGGAAAACAACGCCACGCCATATGAACATCATGGGTCCACTTCCGCGTCCTTCGCTTCGCTGGATGCAGGCCTTCCTGGGTGCCGTATGCCGCAAAGATCCTGGGATCTGCAGTCCCAAGGGTCTTGGTTTCTGCCTCCTGCTGCTGCTATTCCTGATTCTCTAAGGAATTAAATCTTTTCAGGTAATCTCATTCCCGTAATCTTTAACATCTGACAAATGATTGAATTATAAGTCTTCTTCAGGGTTGTTATATCATCAGCTTGTGTCATTAATCATATTTTATTTCTCACTTTTCATTCATCTGAGAGGTATGGAGAATCATCATCGACTGGATTACATAGTTATTTAAAGTAATTTATTATTATCAAACTTTGCTCTTATCTCGATAGGCCATAATATTTATCTGGTGAAGATTCTCTTGTGTAGTTTGAATTTGCATACAAAGATTCAGAATGAGGGTGTGGAGACGTTTCAGTAATTCTAAATCAGAATCAGAAATCAGAATCAGAATACTTTATTAATCCCCAGGAGAAATTCGGTTGTTTTAGTTGCTCTTGAACACAGTATACCAGTCGGAAATATAAGATGAAGACATTAGAATAGAGGAGCATTAATTTAACTAAATTAAATTAATTAATTAATTAATTAAGAGGCAGAATTAAAATAACATAGAATAAATTCAACCAAATGAAAATAAAAGGATTGTAACATGCAACATCAACTTCCTTGTGGACGAAAATAATTAAGTTAAAATGAGACTGTGAATGAGATAAAGGTATAAACAGTATTAACAATTCGTAATATTTATACCACAGATGTACAGGTAAAGCTGAGGATAGTGATCCAAGACTGTTCAAGTTCCTAACTTTGGCAGAATTTATGTGGCTTTCGGTGTTTTAGAGACACGATTTGTGAAGTATATCCACAACACAGAGAGGAATTTGTCACCTGCTTAGCCACAATTCAGATCTTTCCTATAGTGGTTCTCTTTAAGGATACCACAGCCTTTTCTGACAAGGCTGCCATGTATATCAAATCAATCAAAGGCTAAATTAGTCTTTAGTTGACCTAATCCTTATTAGCTTACATTCTACCAGGCATTAAACCATATCCTGCTCCATCTGCAGTTCCTTCACCCAAATGACCTCCCTCTGTCCAAGAACTGTCAGCTCCTAAACCTCAAACAAATCCATTGCCCAGCTCTAAAGTAATAAGTATAAGGAGGCTCCATCCTACAAAATTTGGGAATAAACATTAAGCATAAATCAACTCTAGTGAACGTGCCAGCACTTTCCAAAGCTCTTTCTAATCACCTCAGTAGATGCTTTGAGTTCTCTCACCACTGGTCCAGTCCAAGGTTCCTAACAGGCCTGGCTGGCTCTAAAAAAAACTAAATGAATAAATAAATAAATAAAATAAAATAAAATAAAATAAATAATGAATAAATAAATAAATAATGAATAAATAAATAATAAATAAATATATTTATTATTTAAAATAATAATAATAATAATAATTATTATTACAAATATGTAAAAAAAAAAAAAAAAAAAAAAAATATATATATATATATATATATATATATATATATATATATCAATTAAGGTGATAATAAATAAAACACATTAATGCATATTTAATTTGTTCACAGAACCTGATCATGCTCTATGCCCCAAACGCACGAACTGAAATTGGGAAAGGGCTTTTGGTGACTCTGTACCATCAGACTGGAGTGTTTTGCAGAATGACTTAAAGCTCAAGTATGGAATCACAGGAGTGCCAATATTAAAAGGAAATACATGTGGATATAAAAACAGAATCAATAAAAGAAGTTTGGAAATAAAAACAGAATCAATAATAGAAGTTTGGAAATAAAAACAGAATCAATAAAAGAAGTTTGGAAATAAAAACAGAATCAATAAAGGAGAATCAATAAAAAACATTTGGAAATAAAAACAGAATCAATAAAAGACATTTGGAAATAAAAACAGAATCAATAAAAGACATTTGGAAATAAAAACAGAATTAATAAAAGAAATTTGTAAATAAAAAGAGAATTAATAAAAGAAATTTGTAAATAAAAAGAGAATCAATAAAAGAATCAATAATAAAAAATATATACAAACGCAGTCATATCATTGCTTTTGCTTATTCCATTTTGACATTGTCTTTTCCATGTGCGTTTTGTCATTGCCTTTTCCATGTGCCTATTGTCATTGCTTTTACCAGATGGCTCAAGCTGTCAATCAAATGACTGTGGGCGGGTCTTTCTGTCCAGGATAACTAGTAGATACCTGATCGGATGATTCCTGCTTGACATTGTGTGTCCCAAATCGCAAACTTCCATACTGAATTACTCAAAATTTTGAGTATAGTGCGTCGAAGTGAAAAAACAGTATGCTTAGTTTGCGAAAAATGAGTATGCAAAAGTACCCGGATGATGTACTCAAATCGGCCCGGATTTTGAGTATGCAGCTGTGGACACTCAGCGTACTCATTTCCTCCAGCGACGATGGCTGCAGTGAGCTGTGGCTCTGTACTGACTACAGTGGATGTGACTGCGCTGTTCAAATGTAAGTTCTAACACGTGTTTTTTCCACCAAGCACCTTAAGTTGTTGTCCCTTTGAGTGCATTTGTTGTGAACGTTGTTTTTTTTTTGTTTGTTTTGTACCACGAATGGTCGGCTATCAGTTATGCTAACGCTAGTTGGACTGGCAGCTATCTCGAATGCTAACGCCAGTTGGGCTAACAGCTGCCAGGATCCGAGCATTACCCTGTATAATCGGGCAAATAAAATTAACCAGCGGGCTATATCCTGCACAGGGACTATAAGACCAGAAGCACCACTCGGACATCTCTGTTTATTGGTGTATTTTAATTGTCGCGGCGCCCCTCGTAGCTCTCGGTTGCCTCAGTCAGCTGCACTGATACCTGTAAACACAGGTATCAGTATAACATCCATACCTGTAACTCTACACCGCTGTTTGTGATGTTGTTAATATGGGATTAATGTTCGCCTTCGCTGTAGAGGATACTGATGTTAGAAGTGTGGGGAGGGCTTTATCAGTCATAAATACTCGTTAGATACGGCAGCTATTAGCTACCTTTAGCTTGGCAGATAGCCTGTGAATAAAGCCAGTATCAGCTACGGAGGTTTATCTGCAGCATGTCATGTCATTACTGTCATGTTTCCCCTTCGATGTCTGTAAGGTTAAATGTTTTGCTCTTTCTAGGGACTGATGAGTAAACCAGGGGCCTGATAGCCTGGAGGGTTGCTGCCTGTTCGCGGGGGGGCATAATGCAACAGGTACCCACTATGAGTAAGTGAAAGCTCAGGTTATAATACAACACTATTGTTATGGTTTGCATTTAGCTTTTTGAATAACATCATGTAGGGGTTTCATTGCAGAAAGGGGGCTGGAGGGGAAATTCACTCCAGCCCTTGTCAGTAAAAACATGGGAAAACTTTGGTTTGCTGTGATGTGATCAACAAGTGGATTCTGTATGATGTGAGTGTACAGTCATAATTACATAATTCTGTTTTTCTGTATTGTCTTGTCCTTCCTGCACAGGACCTGAAGTACCCAAAAACTGAAGATGGACCTCCACCTGGTCTTTGGGGTACCAAAAGCCCTCTCCACCACACATCTGGCTCTGGACAGGTGACCATTAAATCACACCTGGAGCTGGTTTTGGAGAGGCTGTCAGTAGGGGGTGCTGAGGGCAGTGGGCTGCCTGCAGCAGGGGTAGCCCCTATCACCAAGGATGCAGAAGCCCTGAGGATACTTCTGCTGCAGGTAAATGGGGCTGTGCTTCAGCACCCTCGTATTGTGTGCTGATTTGGGAAGCCCACAAAAATGTTCAGAAATTTTGTGATCACACACAGCCTGAAACTGAACTGAATACAAAAATGTCATGTGCAGGTAACATGCTGCATGCTGGGCTGATGGCTTCACCCACACATGGCAGCCATCAATGCTGCCAACAACCACTCTGAATGCTGCTGATCCAGCCAACCAGGTGAAGACGGTTCTCTGCTGATGGTCCCCTTGTGTGCCGAGGGCAGCCATCAGACCCCCAAAGGACTCCCTGGTGAGGTGAAGTCTGGCCGCAGGTCACTCTCCCATCGAAGAACATCGGCAGGAGTGTCACTGTGGCATTAAGCTTACAGTGCAGCCTGGGGTTTGGTGGCTGGGGAAATGCAGCACTAATGTCTTTGAATAAAATTAAATTAATATTAATGGTGGTGTGTTTTTGTTCTATTCTTTGTGGTACATTTAACATGCTGATCTAACACTGATGTTTTAATATTAACCCTTTACTTCCAGCTCAACTGCAGAATATAAGACATAAGCTATCTATATCTATATCTATATATTTCATATATATATATCTATATCTATATATATATATATATATATATATATATATGTGTGTGTGTGTGTGTGTGTGTGTGTGTGTGTGTGTGCATTTTTATGATAACTTTTTGCATATTAAATCCTACACAAAGAAATAATTTTTTTGGTTTGTTTGAAATTCTGTCTGTATCCTAAGACATCGATAGAAACAAATGTTTTTTTTAACACATTAAATATTTTTGAATATATCGACGTCTGCCAGACAGTTGAGCATGGAGCTGGAGGTTGTGATGTCATGGGTGCAAATAATATACCTGTCGAACTACTGTAATACTTTAACTTAACTCATAACACTTTTTGCATATTACCTTATACAGAGTTATCTGTAGAGCGGGAGTGGAGAGAAGAAAGAAGGAACACAGACAGAATTGACTTTCTTTATTTGTCTATTAAAGATGTATTTATTATAACAAGTTTGAGCATCTTCTCATCTCTGAATGCATCATCAAAGTGGTCACTCATTAAGCACAGACCTCTGATTAATAAAATGTATTATTGGTTGAGAGCACATGGTTCAGAATATACAAATGGGGGAGTTTTCAGTTGAAATTGTATGTGTGAGCTTTACTAATTCTTACTGGTGGTTGGAAGAACACAGCTGCCCTGAAGAAAACACGCCCATGGTTTTCACCTACACCAGGCAGAACTACCTGATGGTTTTGGAAATTATCATTGTTAATGAGAAGAATGTAGTCGGGAAATTATGTATTCGCCAAAGAATAACCGAACAAGGTCATAATAATTCTGTTGTGTGTTGGTCATTTTAGAGCCCAATGCTGCTCATCACACGCCCAGCAGGTGGTGTATAGCCTTATCACCATGGATACACAGGTGTTTGTGTTAATTTTTTCATCCACTGCCGCTCGGTTTGTGTCATGCAGCTGTTGATAATGAAAACACTTGCAATAACTTGGAAGCGTGAAGGGGGCAGCTGCTGCCGGTGTTTCTTGATGCTGAAACACCCACCAAGCGGACGCAACCGGTCTCCAGCAATGAGACAAATTAAAACAGTCACGATTTCAAACAACTGCGCTGCTTCGGCGGCCGCGAAATGCATTCTGGGGTATTAAGTATACATCTGTGTAAATGCTCGGGCAGCCGCATACTCAGATCATCTTTGAGTATTCAGTATGCAGTATGTACTGGTTGAGTAGGTAATAGACAGTAGCCAGTACCCCATTTCCAACATAGCTACTGCATAGCCACTGTCATGCAGGAATCATCCGATCAGGTATCTACTAGTTATCCTGGACAGAAAGACCCGCCCACAGTCATTTGATTGACAGCTTGAGCCATCTGGTAAAAGCAATGACAATAGGCACATGGAAAAGGCAATGACAAAACGCACATGGAAAAGACAATGTCAAAATGGAATAAGCAAAAGCAATGATATGACTGCGTTTGTATATATTTTTTATTATTGATTCTTTTATTGATTCTCTTTTTATTTACAGATTTCTTTTATTAATTCTGTTTTTATTTCCAAATGTCTTTAATTGATTCTGTTTTTATTTCCAAATGTCTTTTATTGATTCTGTTTTTATTTCCAAATGTTTTTTATTGATTCTCCTTTATTGATTCTGTTTTTATTTCCAAACTTCTTTTATTGATTCTGTTTTTATTTCCAAACTTCTATTATTGATTCTGTTTTTATTTCCAAACTTCTTTTATTGATTCTGTTTTTATATCCACATGTATTTCCTTTTAATATTGGCACTCCTGTGATTCCATACTCAAGGAGCTGATGTCCTTTAATGTTTTTAAATCCAAAATGAAAGACGTGGAGGCAGATTCTATCCAATGCCGATGTTTTTAGCTAAGCTGTGATATGGCTCATAGATGTATCTGTTTTTAATCCATAATGATGTGCTTGTAAATTGTTTTCTCTTTTGTATCTGTAAGCAAATTGTGTTTTTACTGCTGCCTGTCTTGACCAGGTCTCCCTTGGAAAAGAGGTTTAATCTCAATGGGACCAATCTGGTTAAATAAAGGTTAAATAAATACAAAAATAGATGATGATGATAATAAATAACCAATGTCAGAAAAAAAAAAAAAAAAATATAATAATAATAAAATAAAATAAATAAATACATATATGTATACATATGTGTGTATATGTGTGTGTGTATGTGTATGTATATGTGTATATGTATGTGTATATATATGTGTTTGTATATGTGTATATGTATGTGTATATGTATGTGTATGTATATGTGTGTGTGTGTATATATGTGTATGTATATGTGTGTATATATATGTGTATATATGTGTGTGTATATATATATATATATATATATATATATATACACATATATATATATATGTATGTATGTGTGTATGTATGTATGTGTGTATGTATATATGTATATGAATAACTGAATAAATAATAAAAATAATGATTATGATAATGATAAAGATGATATATTAATACTAATAACTTTCAGAGGCTTTCAGGCTTCAGAGGCTTGATGCTGGACAACATGTGAAAACTCCCTTTGCTCTGTTCCATCAGCCACAGTGGAAAAATAAATAAATTCATTAAAAAACAAAACAAAAAAACAAAACAAAAAAAAAAATACAAAAAAATACAAAAAAAATACAAAAAAATAAATAATAATAATAATAAAAAAGAAAATACATAAATAAATAATAGAATAAATAAATGAATACAAATTAATTGATTAAAATACTACTACCACTACTACTAAAATAAAAAATAGTAATAAAAATATTAAAAATAAATTAATAATAATAATAATAATAATAATAATAATAATAATAATAATAATAATTAAATAATCTTAAAGACAGAGCAGTTTTGATGAAGGCTGTTGTTCAGATCCGCAGTTGGTCTTTGCTCTGCACTGAATGAAATAGCATTTCTTTCTTTACTTGACTATATTGAGTCTTCAGATACTCTCCAGTTATATACTGACACTGCTCCATATGCTGGTCTTGGGGGGTTCCTATAACAATGAGTTTGTAGATGTCTGGCCAACCGAAATACAGACCCTCAAGGATCCTCAATCTACTGCCCTTTATGAGCTTTACTCAGTAATGTTGTTGGCTCTCAACCAGGTCTCTATTTTATTCCACAGTACGGTCTCAGCTTTTCTGATTTGAAAATAGAAAGCACATGTATGCCTTATCCTTGAAGCACTCAAATCTGTAAGATCTCAACAAGGCACTTATTTCAAACTGCAAAAACTAAAACTGTTTTTCTTTTGTCATTTCTCTATGATGAAAATCTGCATCATCGCCCCCCCTTATCAACAATCATCCCCTGGTTCATCAATGGTCACAGATCTATGACGAGATCCTGGTTCTCTTCAAATCTGCGCTGTTTCTGTTGAGCCATGGCCTGCCTCCCGCACTCTATTCCCCTCACTCCCTGAAGATTGGTGTAACCATGACCGCATCGCTTCATCTGCCTACCTCAACACCGGAATCCCCGGCGCGCTGGTCCTTTTCTGCACATCAACGCTAAGGAGACTTCACAAGAAAGTCATCCAGTCTGCTCAAAGCTCATGAGTTCCTGCATTTGACCTTTAAAGATTGTATCCATTGCGAGAGGGGTCTGGCTGCAGACCTGCACTGACAGGACCCTACGTTGCAGACCTGCAATGAGAGGACCCGACGTCACGTTATGCCGACGTCACGTTACGTTTCCTGCACTGACAGGACCCTACGTTGCAGACCTGCACTGAGTAGACCATAGACCATAGACTGTAAAAAACATGGACGCCATGACACTGGGCTCAAATTGAAGCCTCCATGAAAACTGCTACTTCGTAGAAATATTTCTCCCATCCGTATGCTGTGGTGATATGAAAGTATTATTGGGCTGCGTGTTTTCCAAGTCCTCTTTTTTCTGAAAAGTTTCTTTTTTATTAGTTATTAGAGTTTAAAAATGACCATGGTTTACGGCAGCTTCACAATGATTGTGTACGGCGTATGCTGAGTTGTGTTGCGACAGTTTACGACAGCTGCATCCGGATTATGGCCCAAATTCTCTACTGGTTGCACAATGGCGGCGCCCTGACGGGGAATATTCTGGCTTCAAAACCGTTACATGGTAGAAGGCGGAGCCACGCTATCCAGTTCTTAGAATACATCCATGGTAATACTTCAGTAGTCTGCTTACGGTGATCACTTTGGGCGTTCACCACACACTGGGGCATCCGGAAAAAAAAACGTAACGTGACGTCGGAGGTCTGCAACGTAGGGTCCTGTCAGTGCAGGAAACGTAACGTGATGTCGGCGTAACGTGACGTCGGGTCCTCTCAGTGCAGCGGGTCCTCTCAGTGCAGGTCTGCAGGTCTGCAGCCAGACTGTCTTGTCCATTGCTGCATAACTCTGTACTGCATATCAGGTGGTGTGCTGGGGTTAAGTATGTACCAATTCATCATGCTAACATCTGCATTCACTAGGTAGTATATTCCTCTCAGCGGGCGCTGGGGGGAATGGCGACACGGCCAATGATGCCTGGGCCCACACATAGTAGACACTAGGTAGTATATTCCTCTCAGCGGGCGCTGGGGGGAATGGCGACACGGCCAATGTGCCAGGGCCCACACATAGTAGTCACTAGGTAGTATATTCCTCTCAGCGGGCGCTGGGGGGAATGGCGACATGGCCAATGATGCCTGGGCCCACACATAGTAGTCACTAGGTAGTATATTCCTCTCAGCGGGCGCTGGGGGGAATGGCGACACGGCTAATGTGCCAGGGCCCACACATAGTAGTCACTAGGTAGTATATTCCTCTCAGCGGGCGCTGGGGGGAATGGCGACATGGCCAATGTGCCAGGGCCCACACATAGTAGACACTAGGTAGTATATTCCTCTCAGCGGGCGCTGGGGGGAATGGCGACACGGCCAATGATGCCTGGGCCCACACATAGTAGTCACTAGGTAGTATATTCCTCTCAGCGGGCGCTGGGGGGAATGGCGACATGGCCAATGATGCCTGGGCCCACACATAGTAGTCACTAGGTAGTATATTCCTCTCAGCGGGCGCTGGGGGGAATGGCGACACGGCTAATGTGCCAGGGCCCACACATAGTAGTCACTAGGTAGTATATTCCTCTCAGCGGGCGCTGAGGGGAATGGCGATATGGCCAATGTGCCAGGGCCCACACATAGTAGACACTAGGTAGTATATTCCTCTCAGCGGGCGCTGGGGGGAATGGCGACACGGCCAATGATGCCTGGGCCCACACATAGTAGACACTAGGTAGTATATTCCCCTCTGTGGGCGCTGGCGGGAATGGCGACACGGCTAATGAAGCCAGGGCCCACACATAGTAGTCACTAGGTAGTATATTCCTCTCAGCGGGCGCTGGGGGGAATGGCGACACGGCCAATGATGCCTGGGCCCACACACAGTAGACACTAGGTAGTATATTCCTCTCAGCGGGCGCTGGGGGGAATGGCGACACGGCCAATGAAGCCAGGGCCCACACATAGTAGTCACTAGGTAGTATATTCCTCTCAGCGGGCGCTGGGGGGAATGGCGACACGGCCAATGAAGCTAGGGCCCACACATAGTAGTCACTAGGTAGTATATTCCTCTCAGCGGGCGCTGGGGGGAATGGCGACACGGCTATTGTGCCAGGGCCCACACATAGTAGTCACTAGGTAGTATATTCCTCTCAGCGGGCGCTGGGGGGAATGGCGACACGGCCAATGTGCCAGGGCCCACACATAGTAGACTCTAGGTAGTATATTCCTCTCAGCGGGCGCTGGGGGGAATGGCGACACGGCCAATGAAGCCAGGGCCCACACATAGTAGACACTAGGTAGTATATTCCCCTCAGCGGGCGCTGGGAGGAATGGCGACACGGCCAATGAAGCCAGGGCCCACACATAGTAGTTCACTAGGTAGTATATTCCTCTAACAGCAGGCGCTGGGGGGAATAGCCACACATAGCAGTTCTCAGCAGCGCCAGGCTCCTATCAGTTATGTTTTGGGGGTGTTCTCATATGTTTTGCTCATCACTCCTCCATGCCTTCATGTAAACATTTCTGCAAGGAGTGATGAAACTGGAGCCTGGACGCCAAACCTGTAACATGTATATGCAGCAACAATAAAACAATTGAACGTGAGATGACTGACTGAAATGAAGTGAAGCCTGCGAGCTAGTTCAGGCAGACAACTCGAGTGGCGCTGCTATTTACATGTCACATGTCACATTTCACATGTCATACGTCACACTCCTTACATCAATCCTCCAATCACACTCTCCACCTCTCAATTTGGCGGTGTATTTAAACTGGGAGTTTACCCATCCCTCCCTCTGCTCGGAAAACGTCTATGCTGCCAGACGCTGATTGCTGCGTGTTCTTTCACCCCCACCTCCACCCCAGCATCCACCTGCAGGCTCCAGGGGGTGTTCCCATATGTTTTGCTCATCACTCCTCCATGCCTTCATGTAAACATTTCTGCAAGGAGTGATGAGACTGGAGCCTGGACCCCAAACCTGTAACATGTATTTGCAGCAACAATAAAACAATTGAACGTGAGTTGACTGACTGAAACACCTTTGGTGTAGTTCCGGGCTAACACCGGTCTCCGGGTGTGAAGCTCCGAAGCTTGGCTTTTGCTCGTCTCTCAATCTGAACTTTATGTTGATGGTTTACAACCTCTTTTGTCTTGTTGGGCTTCAGGAGGTCAAGGCGAGTGCGTAGTTGTCTTTTATACATTACTGAGGCAGATGACACCTTTGTTGTAGCATGAGGGGTGTTTCTGTATGACAAAAGGAAAGCACTAAGGCGCTTGTTGAGTGACTTCATGCCTTGAGAAGATTTGAGAGCCTGTTTCATGGTCTGTAAAAATCTTTCAGCAAGCCCGTTTGTTGCAGGGTTGTATGGTGCGGACTTGACATGCTGAATACCATTCTTCTTTATGAACATTGTGAACTCTTCAGACACTAGTTGTGGACCATTATCACTAACTAGCTGTTGTGGTAGACCAAAGCAGCTTAAGATAGACTGTAGCTCTTCGATGGTTCTCTCTGAAGATGTGTCCTTCATGATAAAAACCTCAGGCCATTTGCTATGTAAAGGCCAACTACAACTAGAAACATGTGGTTCTCTGGTGGTCCAGCAAAGTCTATGTGGATTCTTTGCCAATGTTCTTCAGGCCAGTCCCACAGATGTAGTAGAGCCAGCTGTGGGAGGTTTCTCAACTTTTGACAAGCAGAGCATGATTTTGCCTTCTCCTCTGTGGTTGCATCCAGGCCTGGCCACCAGAAATAACTGTGTGCGATTTCTTTCATTCTCACCACACCACAGTGTCCTGAGTGGAGTTCGTTAAGAACTTTAGCTCTTAGAGTTGGTGGAATGATGACACGGAAGCCCCATAATAAACATCCAGACTGAACTGATAGCTCATTTCTTCTTATCAGGTAAGGTTTGAGACTCTGTGTCGTTTCTCCCCTCCTACCATGGGTTACAATGTCTGCGACTTCAGACAATACTGGATCAGTTCATGTGTGTGTTTTCACCTGAGCTGAGGTCACTGGAGTTTCAGACACCTCCTTGAAATAGAAGATCTCATCTTGCTGTGGTTTGGTGTGCATGACCGGCAACGGCAGCCTTAAAAAGCCCATCAGCATTTCCATGTTGATCAGACCATCTGCACTTGATGTCATACTGGTGGGCGGACAGCAACAATGACCATTGCGTCATGGGACTTGCTACCAGAGAGGGAATGCCAGTATGAGGTCCAAAGATTGAGGTGAGAGGTCGATGATCTGTTAACGGTATGAATTTCCTGCCAAAAAGATAGTGGTGGAACTTTTTCACTCCAAATACTATTGACAGCGCTTCTCACTCTATCTGTACATAGTTGCTCCCTGCCTTGCTCAGTGTTCTGGATGCAAAGGCAATGGGTTTTTCTTCTTCTGATGGCATGATGTGGGATACCACCTCTCTGATACCATAAGGTGAGGCGTCACATGCCAACTGGAGAGGTAACACTGGGTCAAAATGAGTGAGAGCCTCAGACTGGGAGAGGGCAGTCTTCACCTCTTTAAACGCAGCTGTCTCACATTCGTCAGTCCACTGCCATATCTCACTTTTGTTTAGAAGCTTATGTGGTGGCTTAAGCTTATTTGCCAGGTTTGGAACAGATCTTACATAGTATGTCAACAAACCAAGAAAAGATCTCAATTGACTCACATTTTCCGGGGATGGAGCCGCCATAATAGCTTTCACTTTTGATGGTGCCTTATGAAGTCCACTACTGTCAATGACATGCCCCAGGTACTCAACTGACTGTTTGAAGAACTCACACTTGTCCTTCCGCACTGTTAGACAATATTCCCCAAGTCTTTGCAGTGTAGCTTCAAGGTTCTTTAAGTGAGACTGTTAATCAGGTCCTGTGACCAGTAAGTCATCTAAGTAACACTGGACGCCAGTTAGTCCACTCAGAATCTGGTCCATTGCTCTTTGGAAAAGTGCTGGTGCTGAGGTTAGACCAAAAGGTAGCCTCCTGTACCTAAACAGACCTTCGTGTGTCACTATGGTCAACAGTTCTTGTGACTCTGGATCGACATGCATCTGCAGATATGCCTGACATAAGTCTATTTTACTGAACTTCTGTCCCCCAGCCAAACCAGAGAAGAGGTCATCAATGAGGGGTAACGGATACTGTTCTACTACCAAGACAGGGTTCACTGTGACTTTAAAGTCACCACAGATCCTTGGTGCCCCGTCTTTTTTCATAACTGGATTGATTGGAGTAGCCCATTCGCTTGTACTCACTAGTTCCAGTACTCCACTTTTCACTAATCTGTCCAATTCTGCCTCCACCTTTGGTCTTATGGCATAAGGGACAGGTCTTGCTTTAAGACACTTTGGTGTGTTTCCAGGTTTGATGGTTAGCTTAACTGTGATATCTTTCATGCTGCCTACATCCCCATCAAAGACTTTTGAGTGCTTCCTTTAAATCTCCTTCAGTGGGCTTGTGACACCCTCCTTGATCATGAACACTTTCTGCCGGTCCAATCTCAGCTTATGTAGCCACCCACGGCCCCAGGAACGACGTACAGTGGAAGAATCTTCCTCTGGTGGTTGTATTCCACTATCATATCCACAACTCCTAATACTGGCACAGGCTCACCAGTGTATGTTCTTAACCTTAACTTGGTCTCTCGTAACTTAAGGTGATGCAGCTTTTCCTTATAAACAGTTTCTGAAACCATGGATACACGGGTTCCCGTGTCCAATGCATTCGCACCGCTTTGTTTTCCAATAGGGGTGTGACCCAGTATCCATCATCATTGTCCCAGACAGCCAAAATGTGTACTGTGTCTTCATCAGACTCACAGTTGCTTAGGTCCTCTTGTTGGTGTTCCAGTTTGTGTACATTTTTCTTTTTTTCTGTGAAAACCACTTTTCTTCATGTCAGTTTGTTGTTCGTTTATCTGACCCTTTTTCTTCTTACATGCACATTCAATGTGTCCTTTTTTTCCACATTTCCTGCAGTCTAAGTCTTTACACCAACATTCTGATGCTCGGTGTCCTGTTTTTCCACAGCGGTAGCATGGTTTACCCACTGTTGCACCACTCTTGCTCTCGGAGTACATTTTGTGGACGTGGGTTGATGCACTTAGCTGCTGTGCGTCTCGGGCCACCATTTCCATTGATGTGCTTATGTCTATGGCTTTATCAAGTGTCAAGTTGGCCTCTGCAAGTAACCGTTTTTGAATAGCCTTGCTGCATAGACCACACACCATTCTGTCACGTATGGTGTCATTAAGTGAAGTTCCAAACTGGCAATGTTCAGATAGCTGTTTCAGTACAGCTACACACTGTGAAACAGATTCACCATCTGCCTGGTTCCTTTTATAGAATCTGAACCTCTCTGCTATTATCAGTGGCTTGGGGGAAAAGTGATTCCTTGATATATTCTTTATTTCATCAAATGACTTGTCTCCAGGCTTTTCCGGTTGCACTAAATTTCTCAGTAAGTTGAATGTTTTCCTCCCATTACACTCAGAAATGTTGGCACTATAACATCATCATTAACGTTATTTGCAAGAACAAAATACTCAAATCTCTCGGTGTAGGAGCTCCATTGTTCTGTTTTCAATTCAAACTGTCCAATATTTCCAATGAGTGCAGCCATTTTCACTCGGTGCTGATTAATCCCCATGAGTTTCAGCAATTAGTCTTATCCTTTCACTTGTTTGAACAGTTACTCAGCTGTCTGCCACTTCCTTGTTGTGAACTTACTGTCCTTGTGTTATTGGCGTTTCCCAAGAATCTCCACCGTGGGATTCTTCCTTCCCTCGCAGCGTCACTCCCGCCCGTCTCTGGTGCCGTAATGTCTGCTAGCTAGCACCGTGCAGTTGATGCTCCGTTAGGTCCGATGTGACGTAGCACTCTCAAGTAATATAAACTCTCTAACTTGGACTTTCCAACCGAAAACAAAGACCGCGTGAGAGCGACCTTTCTCGTTGCCAGTTTTGTTGTATAGTCATCAATATGTCTACAACATAAAAGTAATACACACAAGACTCTGGTGGACTCTTGTGGTTTATCTCCATTAGTGCAGGACAGAGAGAGAGAGCATGACGTGAGCGCCAGAGAATACAGGCAACAACAGAATCTCACAGGGGACAAAAATATAGCTGTCGATACATAACAGCATACACAAATTTTTTTGTTTCCCATTCTAGATGGGAACAAGAGGATACATCAACTAAGGAAAAAGATTGCTGCAGAGAAAAAGAGACCCTTAGAAGATGCCATCACAAAATATAATGCTCTTATGGGGGATGCTGACAAACTCCCTTCTCCCAATGAGCTCTTTGGAGTTGCTGATACAAGCTTCACTGTCCTATTGTAGTAATTGTCCCTCTGAAGAAGTAGGATAGCATCATGGGAGCTGAGATTGGCAGTGCATTGAAAGCCCCAAATATAAAACTACATGTTAAAAGGCATGGATGGAAATTTTACACAGCTTTCTTCGAGAAATGTAAGATAACTGATAAAATTTTCCTGAGGGAGTTTCCCAAAGGGATTAACAAAATTCAACCTAATCTAAAACAAAACTTAATGTGAGTGGGAGATCATGGTGATATGGTGAAGAAAAAAGGGGTTTATGACAAGGTAATGCTGCTGACCAGACTGAAAGAAGAGGAGGTTATTGTGGTTTGTAAAATCAAGCAGCACTGGGAGTACTTGAGGAGTGTGATTGGAATGATGGAAGAGCTTTCCTCACAGCTTTCTGAGGGATCACCCTGCATAGTAAGTTAAATATTCTTTCACAGTTTGCATGGATCTCCAGAGCTCAGCATTAATTTGCTTTTTCTTTTTGATGTAATTGTCGGGCAGCACTGAGACACTGAACTGACAGAGAGAGGACGCGAGGGGCTACTCTGTCTGCTGAGGAAGAGAATGTCTGCAGCTCAAGCTCAGCAGGGTGCTGCTTGCACAACATACCAACATGTTTCGGGATTGAAGGCATCATCTCTGGATGACTCCTCCACTGATGATGAGAAAAACTTGGACAGTAGCTCCTCCACTGATGAAGAACTTTGACCTACCCCTGAAGCAGTCAACCTAGCACCCAAAGATGCATGTACAGACATTCCAGTGCTCTCTAGCTCTTTGCCAGAGCCCCAGCGGACTATTTCCTACAGCAAGTGGAAGTATGGTTAACATACATTTTGTAGGGATGACCAAGACTAAAGTACTGATGCCTGTTTTAAAACAATATATTGACGATGTACTTTTATTGTGCAATATGAAAAATAAATTCCTTAAACTTTGATATTCTGTGGATTTTTTTCTGCACTATTTTAAATTACTAAATTAACTATTTGGCCAATCAGATTGATGCTGTTGATGTAAATTGAGTCATTATTTCAAAACATTGATGCATGGGTGGTTACAAAGGGCTTTTCACATAACTTGACCCAAAATACCCAAATAATGCTTGCACACTTCACTGAATAAGTAAAGGTGTGCAAGGTAGGGCATGACAAATGCATTCTAATGATGTGACTTTTATGTTTTTAGCTCTAAAAATGCCAAAGTTATGAAAAAGTTGGATTGTTTGTGAAAGCTTCTAACAAACTAACAGCGCCTCTCAGTGGAAACTGAGGAGAGATCTTCCCCTCCAGGGGAGCTGTACTCAGCACTCTGCATTATTTCACACTGTTTTATTGAAGAATGCTTATGACAGGATTTTTACACCTTAGGTTTTGGTAGCATACCATCTCAAAGGCATGTAAACTCATATGTCTAAGTTTAACCACATATATTTTGTTGTTTGACTGAAATGCTTTTATTCTTTCTTTTACTTTATATATATATAGTATTTGGTACCAAATCGATCAACATAGGATTTCATATCCAGTTGGAGTGCTTATATTGGATGTTTAATCAAAATACAACTTAATTTTGGCCAAAAACTAAGTTAATAAAGTTTTGTTACTCATCTAAAGGCCCTCCCCTTGTGAGGAGTTAAAACAAGAGAGACATGTGCTCGTCCTCTCTCTTCTTCGTTGACTCTTCTTCATCACTTCTTTGACTTTCACGTCTATTCGGCTCCCCTATTTATCCTTCATCTTTTTCTCTAAGTTTTGTGACACGCCCGCCGATTTTCTTTATAAGCCAGTAAGCTATAAGACTTCAAAGATTTGCTTCATAGTAAATGGACTCTCGTTATTAATTTCAGAATAGTTTTCGTCTGGCCAACGAATTCTTGATTTTTGGAATTAGTTACAAATCTTTCTTTTATACAATCGAGAAATCAACGCTCCAAGCTCCAGCTTCACCTTGAACAGAACCTGCCAGTCCAATCTAAGACAGTACTTCTCTCCAATGAAACCTGGGACCTGCTCTCATTGGAACAACCTCCCTGGATCCATTGCGCTGGATAGAGTGTGGACTTCAGCCGCCCCTTGGGACGACTCCGAACCAGAACAGTCCTGCAGGCTCTCCAGTAGCTCAAGACTTGTTTGAAATCTGATCTAAAAGCTGTGTAAAGGAAGACACAGTTCTGAATTCCTTCAGATGGGCTTGAGTGTGTCTTGGTTTAATCCTCCAATAATTCCCCCTTGATTTGACCTTTATCAAGCAGGTTAATTCATTAAATTAATCCTCCATAACTACTCCATATACTTAAATGTTCCTTGATGGTTCATATCTTCTTTCCTGATTGACAGCATCATTGATCAGTATAACTCTGACATTTATTCCTTCTTAAATGTTTATTTTATTTTATTTTGTCTTATATATTCATTTTAATAAATCACCCTTATATTTAAAGTTCTGTCTGTTGGTTTTCTGTTTGGAAGATTGACATCATTGCATGAGAGTTCTGTCTTTAGATTTGAGATTGATTAAATTGATTAAACTGATGAAGTTTGACTTAATTGATTTATCTGATTTAAATGAAATAATTAATAAATCAATTAATGAATTAAATTTTTACCTTTTTTGTTTAAAAAGGATGTTGCCCCTTTAATTAACGAGAGAAAAACTGGTTATGAAATGAATATTAATTTCTTTAATTAATTTCCAGTAATATCCAGAAGATAATCGCTACAGTGCACTTAGCTGTGAAGGTGGTTGAAATTCACAGTTTGGACTGTTTTATGTGACCCCGTCTAATGGGTGTCCATATAAGTCCTCAAACTTTAGCTCAGCATGTGTTTTGAAGCGTCTTTGGGAGAAAGAGAAGTGCGCCCGCCTGCGCTTTTCCATTAGCCCTACTCTACTCTACATGACTCTACCCGGCTCTACTCTACTCACCTTGTGCTGCTTTTCCATTAGCCCCAGTCGCCTGCCCAACGGGGTGCAGTGTGGCTGTAAACAGCTGAGCGGCACTGCGGTGACGTCATTTTGAGCGTGACACAACAATCTCTGGCTTTTTTCACAAACAGTAAAAAAGGAAAGCAGAAGAAGGCTGCAGGTGGTAAGAAGAAATACTCCTTGAGAAGCACAGGAGAGTTTTGGAAGCTATACAACAGAATGAAGCCGAGGACGAGAGCAATCCAGCTGCAAAGAAAAGACGTATGAGGGTAAGCTAATGATAGCTACTGCTAGCATGCTAGGTCGTCGCACTCGTGACTCATTGATGACAATGTTGTCCGACCAATCAGCAGCCGGCACTCGGTGACGTCATCTTTTAGTATAGACTCAGCTCGCTTGGAACCAGAGAGGAGTAGGTACTAAAACTAGCTTGTTTTAGGAGGTACCAGGCTAGTGGAAACACGCTGCAAATTGAGTAGAGCCGAGTAGAGTAGGGCCAAGGCGAGCTAGTGGAAAAGAGCCATTAGAAGCAAGTCTGTAAAAGTGAGTATTTCAAAGTAAAGAAGCGTCAGACTCTGCAGCCTTACCTCCTCTGGCAGGTCGTTCCAGAGTCCAGGAGCTCTGATGGAGAAAACTCTGTCACCTTTGGTTTGAGCCTCGACTTTGGAACCACCAGGAGGATCTGAGCCTCATGAGGTAAGAGCTGCAGGGTGTCCTCTCGAAGACACTGCAGGGTTTAGCACAGAGGTCTGCAGCCCACAACTCCAGAGCCACATGAGGCTCTTTTGAGGACAGAAAAGAACCAAACTGGTTTTTAATCTTTCATTAAACTTGAATTCATTTATTTCTGCATCAGTTAGCACCATCTGCAAACATTATGTTTCTATTAGATGACTCTTCATTTTTTACAAAGTCAACTTTGTGTCATGTGTGCACCTCCCATGACCTCTGTGTGACCTTTGTGTGACCTCTGTGTGACCTCTGTGACCTGCAGCAGAGTGACAGCAGGACGCTGCTGCACCTTTAGCTGTGAGCTCACCTGTGACGTTGTTTTTAAGTATTCATGCAGATTAGGGCCCGACCAATACATCGGCTGGCTGATATAATCGGCTGATTATAGCCCTTTTCAAAGTATTCAACATCAGCCCGAGTTTTGCCGATTTAACGCCGATATATTCTTAATTTCTTATAAAACAGGAAACGCTGTTCGGTGTCCAAGCCGCGCAGAATGATGACGTGGGAGACGAATGTGACGCGCGTTGGTGGCGCCTTTTCTTAGCTCTCTGCTGATGCTGTGTATAGATGATTCGCCTACACTCACACAGAGTTGCTCTTTTAAGCCTGAAGGTCCGACATGATGAGCAACTTTCAGCGGTGCACAATGTCCCACTGCTGCTGGACACAGAGAGACGACCGGGCCCTCTGCGAGTTTGGGTAAGATCAGCCTCACAGACAGACCAGGCACCACAGAACAGTTTCATGACCAACGCCACCTCTGTGGTTGTCAATACTGATGAATTGGACCTTCTGATGGCAGGGGATCAGTTTAGCCGTGACTATTTTATTGTGATTTTGACGGAAATCTGGTCCTAATGCAGATGAACTCTGTTACCTTTTAACCTTAGACTGCTGTGATGGAATTCAGACTTTTAAACAGAGGCGTGTCGGCTATGAAGCTTCAGAAAAGACGAGGGAAACGGAGGAGACAGTAAATTCAGCACAGCTGTGAGCGTGTTACTTTAACATATCAGGACGTTTTTATCACCAAAAGCGTACCAACAGTGATGACACAGGCTCATTTAACTGACTGTAGTTTTTGTTGACAAGCCTGATAAATAAAATTACACAGCACTGTTATGATTTTAGCTCTAAGTTAGTTATTGTTATATAATATAGAAGAACAATAACGTCAGGAGCAGAGCTACTGAGTCCTGCTGAGTGATGGAGCAGTGTGCTCACTGTACCCTCATGTTCAGTCTCTCCTCCATCATGAATGTCAGACTAACAGCCAGTACACTGGGCTCAAAAACTGCACTCACACATCAGGGCAAATATGAAGGGATGTAGTGTTTTTATGTGGTGATGTGGGACATGTACTGGATTTAACTAATCAAACAGGTCTGAGCCTCCTGTTGGATAATTACTGTATGGGTGATTATCATACAGAAACAAGTTATTTAACTCCAGCTGATGCAATGAGCAGCTTCTCATTTCTTCAACAACCATGTCAAAGGCACATCCTGTGGTCATGGAAAAGATGTTAGTCTGTTTAAGAAGGGTCAAATCATTGGCATCAAGCAGAGAAAACATCTAAGGAGACTGAAGAAACTACTAAAACTGGGTTAAGAACTGTCCAACACATTATTAAAAACTGGAAGGATAGTGGGGAACCATCGTCTTCCATGAAGAAATGTGGTCAGAATCAAATCCTGAATGATGGTGATCGGTGAATCACTTAAACGTTTGGCCAAATCAAATCAAAGAAAAACAACAGTAGAATTCAGGGGTGTGTTTAATAGTGAAAGTAAGAGCATTTCCACACACACAATATGAAGGGAACTCAAGGGATTGGGACTGAACAGCTGTGTAGCCTTAAGAAAACCACTAATCAGTAAGGCTAAGCAGAAAAAAGGCTTCAGTTTGCTAGGGAGCATAAAGATTGGACTGTGGAGTACTGGAAGAAGGTCATGTGGTCTGATGAGTCCAGACTGACCCTGTTCCAGAGTGATGGGAGCATCAGGGTAAGAAGAGAGGCAGGTGAAGTGATGCACCCATCATGCCTAGTGCCTACTGTCCAAGCCTGTGGGGGCAGTGCTGTGATCTGGGACAAATCTGAGACATTGGAGAAGCTTAAAGAAACAATGAGACAGAGAATGAGACTGTGATCAAAGATAAAGGCCAAAGGTCAAATATAAGAGTGTGGGACCTTTTTTATTTGGTGGCCTTTTTTTTTGGCCCGGCAGTGTATATGTAGGGATGTCCTGTAGTATGTGGTGAAAATAAGAGAGTGGGTAAGAAGAAGCAGCTCAGGGTTTGAGGATCAGAGGAGACTATCAGCTGGTCTGCAGTGAGCAGCTCTCATCACGCAGCCTCGTCGGTTTAATCACATTTATAATCGAGCAGATTCTGTTTTACAAACTCAGGACAAAACAGAGGAGCTGAGTGAAAGTTCATGTTCACAGGAAGTGCTCAACTCATACTGATTTATTATTTAGTAAAGACTGAAGCTGTGGTTTAATGGTGCGTTTACGTCATGGCAGCACACGGTGTGTTCACTGTCATGGGAAAACTGAGCTCTTTGTCTAAATGACTGAGCTTTAGCAGGATGATCCTTAAACACTCTTACATGTGGCTAATCTTTATTTGGGATGAAGGATTATTTGTGTGTTTTGCAAAATTCCAAAAGACCTCAGATGGTGGAAGGACACAGAGGCTGGGCTGTGTCTCCAGAGCTCCAGAGTGCAACCATTTTGGGCGCACTGGTGCACGAAGGAAAAATGTGAGGCACACTCATACAAATTGAAGTTGACTAAAATAACTACAGTAGTGAAAAAATTAGCTGAAAACGTACAAGACGCAGCACCTGCTTTATTTTGAAATATTTTATTTAACTTGAGATGTTTGAGTTTGAAATTAAGTTAAATTTCCTTTCAGTTAAGCACTTTAAGCACTTTTATTTGGAAATGTTTTATTCTGCTTCATGTTTCAGTTTGAAAATGTCCATTTTATTCCGTAAAGCTCTTTAAACACTTTGTGTTTCTTTTAATATATAGCCTAATTCTGCTTTTAATAAAGGCAAGTATTTATTTACATCTTATTCTTGTTTTAAAAGCATTTAGATTTTATAGAAGTTATGGAAAGTGATAAAATGGTGACCTAATTGCATTAAAGGTGACACTTTGAAAAATATTGGTGAGCCTTAAAACATTTTTAGATGCACCGTTGCAACCAAACTAACTAAAAAGTTATTCTGGAGCCCTGGTGTCAAAATAGTACCTAATCAAGTGTCTGTGTGGTGGAAAAGTGAGTAGATGTGAGCAAACTGTAACGTGATGACCCCGTGCTGTTTCTGTGGCTTTTTTTCTCCCACAATTCTTTTCATCACTCTGAGAGTTTGGCCCCAGGTTCAGCATCTATAGCTCAGGGGTGTCAGACTGATCCAGTAAGGGGCCGCTGTGGCTGCAGGTTTTCATTCCAACAAAGCAAGAACACACCTGATCCAACAAATCAACTGTGTAAAGACAGTCCAGGTGATTGAATAATTTGCATCAGGTGTGTTCCTGCTTGACTGGAATGAAAACCTGCAGCCACAGCGGCCCTTTACTGGATCGGTCTGACACCCCTGAGCTATAGCATTAGCATTAGCGCAGAGATTTCTGAACAGAGAGAGGACTGAGCTGAAACACTGGCATATGTCAGGATCATGCACCTCACATAACCACACTCCAGAAACATGAACTATCCCTTTAATGTGAGAAAAAAGGTCAACCAGTGGGGATGTAGTGCCTGAGTGTTTACCCCTAAAATGACCTGGACTTCTATAATCATGACGAGGGTTTGGTTTCTCTTCTGACTTAAGAGCCTCTGAAGTGATGATCCTCGCCTCTGAACTTTACCCGCTCATCCTAAAAGCCTCTCCCTCCCTCTACAATGATCTGTTGTGTGTCTCTGTGTCCTCTAGAGGGCGCTATCCTGCTGGATCTGATGATGTCTCTGCAGGATGAACTCCCAAAGCTGGACTGCAGTAACCTGAAGAAACACCTGAAACAGGTAAAACACTCCACATGGTTCTGGACTCCTGTGAGTCCGTCCATCAATAAACCTTCCTCTGATTTATTAAAGTTAATAAACCATCCAGATGTTTAAATTATATGTTAATATGTTAATAGTTGCTGTTAATAGTTGCTAAAAGCTGATCCTAAAACAACAACAGATATTTACGCTGTACATTTTCTCACTTTCATAAAAATGAGAACTGCCAAGGGCCTCTAAAAAGAAATAAAGAATGAGGAACAGAACAGGAAAATAAATGTCGTACGTGTTTTAAGTCTGTTTAAAATGTCAGAATTTAAGAGGAATGGTCCAAATTTGAAATTTAATTCAGTAATTTGGGGAAGCGGCTAAAAATTCTAAGATTAAATGTATATTTATGTGAAAACAAGTCATAACTCTGAAACTGAAGAAAAATTTAAGATATGTGAGAATTAATAGAATGAAGTCTGTATTTGAGAATTCTTATTTCAATCTTATATTTCTGACTGTTATTCATAAATTCTGACTTATGTATTAAAGGGCTGAACAAGTAATTGCAAATTAGATTAAATCACAATATGGCTTGTTGCAATTTTCAAATCTCAGAGGGCTCAGTATTTTTAGCCCAAAATGTGTTGAACATTTTGGCATTGTGATGTAGTTTTTTGCAATTTCATGCCTATTTTTTGTTACCTCTGTTCATACACTTTTTTTTCCCACTTTTGGATCATTTTTACCTTTTTTAGCCCAGTTTTTAAAACTTTATGCCTATTTTGCCCCCATTCATCTTTTTTTTGGCCACTGTCAGAACCATTTTTGGAATTTTTACATGTTTTTTGAAATTTTATTTCAAATTTAATTCCCAATTTTGCTGCCATAATCAATTTTCCTAAGCCACTTTTGGATTTTTTTTTGCCAATATTTCCCTTTTTTTTTGCAATTTCATACCTATTATGCACCTATTTATTAACCTTTTTCCACTTTCATACCATTTTTACCCAGTTTTTACAATTTCATACCTATTTTGCTTCTGTTCTTCACTTCTCCACTTTTTCTCAAATCTTTTATCCTTAGATTAATTTAATGTCTTATTGGTTTTACTATAAAAAGATCTACTGCTTATGTTTGTTTAAGATTACATAAGATGAGGAACATTAAAACAATTGCAGAGCAAATCGCAATATTGGGAAAAAAAATCACAATTAGATTATTTTTTTTCAAATCGTTCAGCCCTAATGTCTTATAGTCAGGGGCCATGGAAAAAGTTTGGCCCTGATCCTCCTCTGTATAATAACCTTTGAGGGGCCTGGTGTGGCCTCTGGCTGATAGGAGGGCCTGATGTGGCCCCTGGCTCATGGGACGGCCTGGTGTGGCCCCTGGCTGATGAGACGGCCTGGTGTGGCCCCTGGCTGATGGGAGGGCCTGGTGCTATAGCCCGGGTACGTCAGCCCTGTGTGAGGATGATAACTCAGAGGGAGGACGCTCCCTCCTCTGCAGAGTCAGACTTCAGCAGTGTTGGTGCAGCACTGTCCACGTGCACTACCTGCTGCACCACCATAGCAGCTGTGATTGGCTGCAGCCCTGACCCGTCTTCACTCATCAGGCCTCGCCTTTACACCCTGCTGTAGCCAAAAACATTTTGTCTTTAGACTCTGACCCTGATTGTTTGTCCACCACTGATTTGTGTAGAGATAGAATAAGATAAGATAAAACTTTATGGATTTAGAGAGCAATTTGAGTTTCAGGGAAAGAGGCAGGCAGGAGATAAAATAGCATAAAGTTAAATACTTTGATTAATATTTACATGAGTGAAAGTACTTACCATAAAGCTGTGATCAGCAACTGGCAGCCCAAATACAGTATGTCTTTGTCCTTATAATTCTTGCATATCTCCTCTAAAATTTTACTTAAATTTCAGAGTTATGACTTGTTTTCACACAAATATACATTTAATCTCAGGATTTTACCACTATGGCCCCAGAGGACCCATTTTTGGGTCTGCTGGGGCTCAAGAGGAAAGGTCATCAACACGGCAGCACAAAGCAGTGTTAAATATTATATTAATATTTTTGGCTTTTATTTGACAAAATACATATATTTTTGACCTTTGGCTCAATATGTACTGTTTTCAAAATCCTTGCCTGATCATACTGTTTTAAAACCTCTCGAACTTTGCTCTTCATCACTTTATAACAACTGAGACGATGTAAAAATATTTTATTATCCATTTTTAAAGTTTTACAGCAACTGCTGCATCATTCCAAAGAGATATTCACAATAAGAACTTGTTTCTTTAGGCGAGGATGAAGTGTTCAAATGATTCTGACTTCAATCTTCATTTACTCTGTCCCAGTAGCACACACACACGTGGACAAAGTTGTTGGTACCCGTCATTTAATGAAAGAAAAATTCACAGTGGTCACAGAAATAACTTGAATCTGACTAAAGTAATAATAAATAAAAATTCTATGAAATTTAATCAGTGAAAGTCAGACATTGCTTTTCAACCATGCTTCAACAGAATTATTTTAAAAAATTAATTCATGAAATTGGCCTGGTTAAAAATGATGGTACCCCTACAAAAGACTGAAAATGATGTGACCATGGGGACATGTTAAACTAAGGTGTGCCCTGTAATTATCATCACAGGTGTCTTCAAGCTTGCAATCAGTCAGTGGGCTCATATATAGGACGACAGGTAGCCACTTTTTGGTGACATGAAGTTTACCACACTGAACATGGACCACAGTTAGCTAAGGAGAGAGCTGTCTCAGGAGATTAGAAATAAAATGATAGACAAGCATGTTAAAGGTAAAGGCTATAAGACCATCTCCAAGCAGCTTGATGTTCCTGTGACTACAGCTGCACAGATTATTCAGAAGTTTAAGGTCCACAGGACTGTAGCCAACTTCCCTGGACGTGGCTGCAGGAGGAAAACTGATGACAAACTGAAGAGACGGAGAATACGAATGGAAACCAAAGAGCCCAGAACAACTTCAAAGAGATTAGAGGAGAACTCCAAGGTCAAGGTTCATCAGAGTCAGATCACACCATCCATCACTGTTTGAGCCAAAGTGGACTGAATGGAGGACATCACTGTTTGAACCAAAGTGGACTTCATGAGAGACGACCAAGGAGGACACCATTGTTAAAAACAAATCATAAAAAAGTGAGACTGGAATTTGCTAAATGCATATTGACAAGCCACAAAGCTTCTGGGAGAATGTCCTTTGGACAGATGAGACAAAACTGGAGCTTTTTGCCAAGGCACATCAGCTCTATGTTCACAGAAGGAAAAATGAAGCATACAAAGAAAAGAACACTGTACCTACTGTGAAACATGGAGGAGGCTCAGTTATGTTCTGGGGCTGCTTTGCTGCATCTGACACAGGGTGTCTTGAATCTGTGCAGGTACAATGAAATCTCAAGACTATCAAGACATTCTGGAGTGAAATGTGCTGCCCAGTGTCAGAAAGCTTGGTCTCAGTCACAGGTCATGGGTCCTCCAACAGGATAATGAGCCAATCACACAGCTAAAAACACCCAAGAATGGATCAGAACAAAACACTGGACTATTCTGAAGTGGCCTTCTATGATCCCTGATCTAAATCCTGTTGAACATTTGTGGAAGGAGCTGAAACATGCAGTCTGGAGAAGACAGCCTTCAAACCTGAGACAGCTGGAGCAGTTTGCTCATGAGGAGTGGGCCAACATACCTGTGGACAGGTGCAGAAGACTCACTGAGAGCTACAGAAATCACCTGATTACAGTGATTGACCCAAAAGATTGCGCAACTAAATATCAAGTTAAGGGTACCATCATTTTTGTCCAGGCCTGTTTCGTGAGTTCATTTTTATTTTTTTTAAATAATTCTGTTGAAGCATGGTTGAAAAGCAATGTCTGACTTTCATTGGTTAAATTTCATAGACTTTTTATTTATTATTACTTTAGTCAGATTCAAGTTGTTTCTCTGACCACTGTGAATTTTTCTTTCATTAAACGATGGGTACCAACAATTTTGTCCACGTTTGTATACTGATAATCCCACATCTGGACAAATCTCTCAAGTGTTACTTTATTATGACACCAGAATAATTCAAACAGACCTTGTGGTTGCAGAGATTCACTCTTTTCTTTATAAAGATGTCATTTTAGAGCAGAAAGCTTAAAAAAAAGAAGCTGAACAGTTCAAAATGTTTCCACTGAAATACTGAATTTGATCCCAAAATATGGACTCTTCACCCTCAAATTCTAACTGTTTTCTAAATTAATTAATTAATTTTTATGTACAGTTTTGAGTTTTTGTGATCACAAACGATTCCTGATAAAAACAAACTCAAAGGGATGAAAGTTTTTCTGATGCTTCATCTGCAGCCAGAATGAGATTCCTCAGGAGCAGGGCCTGATATTCACCCCCTCTCACTGGACAATGGACAGTCTTTTTTTACTGAAGTCATTGTTTTAGTGCGTTTATTGAGTTTCTGTGATATATTCCACAGATCTGATCCTTTTGTCAGGTTACAAATCAGAGTAAATTCCAAACTTTTCCTTTAGTCATTAATAAAACTCGTGCTGAGGTCACACAGTAAAGAATAAGAGGAGGTGTGGGTGTTTGACCAATGAAGTTTTCTGAAGGTTGAATGTTTAAAAAATGTCTTTGATAAAAAAATGTCCACTGTGTGTTTTAGTTCAGTTATTTAGGGTGTGACATGTTTATCCCACTGCTGCTCCCAGTTTTATGCCTCTGCTTGTTTAACTACCACATTAAACCTCTAAATCTTTTACAAGAATGTTGTGGTCATGTGTGGTGATCGAAGAGATTAACTGTTCTACAGGATGCTCCTAAATGTAACCAGGCAGCAAATACAACAGCAAAAGTGTCCAGTTAATGCCTCTATTACTCTGGAAGACTTCACCGGAGCTTTGTGAAGCCTTTTGTCCCTAATGATATGGCCTTTGTCGGTTACCTTTGCTATTATTGTTATTGCTGTAGTGTGAGCTTCAGGGGGGCCGGGCGGTTTCAGCCCCCCTAAAAACATGATTTGTACAATATGGGGGGTTCTTAAAATATTGGCAAATATTTTTCCCCATGCATTTCCTTTTTGTTTAGCTTGTTGTATTGTCATAATAATGGATCATGTGTAAAATTAGGCTTTTTTTAATGTGTGTTTTGTGCTGTAGAGTGATTCCTGCTATTTCACATTAAAGATCCCATATTATGCTCCTTTTCTGCAGTGTAATATTGATCCTTGATGTCTTCATGAGATGTTAGTAGCATTCTTTGGTCTAAAAATCCAATAAAAACAAGCACAGCAGCATTGTTTTCAGGCTCTCACAGCCCCTCCGTCCAGAAAGGTCTGATTTAGTGGGCGTGAGCTTCATATGTTAATGAGCCACCGCTGATACAGCCATGCACTTCTGTGACGGAGAGGACGGCGGCACGTAACCATGACGACTGAGCTCTGAGAGAAAATGGCTGACGGAAAACTAATTTTGGTGCAGCCGTTCATGTTTGAGACCGGGTCAGACCCCAAATATGAAGAGGAACCAGGACAGAGTCGAGAGCCAAGGATGAACCAGGATGTTTCTCAGTGGTCTGCATATAAAGTTTACTAAATATAAAGTATATATAAAGTCTTACATAATAAAGTTACTTCAATGCTAACATGTAGACGAATGTTCCTCTCCCTCTCTCCCTTCATTTGTTGATGTCGATGTGAAGCATGGAGCTCTCATAGACATGCAGTGCTTACCAAAACTTAGACTGAAATAACTTTCACTTCTGAGTAACACTGAAGGGGCCGTTGCTACTGATAGTGAGATATAAGATATAATATATATATATTATATATAAGATATAAGTAATAAGACAGAGAGAGGGGTCTTCTCTGTTGTTGTGATGAGTAAATAATGTCTGGGCTCTTCAGGGCCGATCAGTATGGGGAGAGATTTGTCTCAAAATGATGCACACAAATCTTTCCATAATTTTCTCATGTGTTTTTCAGATTCACAAATATATATTTGATTTTCACATGTGTTTTCAAATTTTGTGAGTGCATTCATCATGACTTATCATTTTTAAATCTTCAATTCTGCTTGTGAACTGTTGGAAGTGCGTTTGTGGATCAACTGACACCTGCATTCATTTTTGAGACAAACGTAACGCAGTTTCCAAGAAATGCACACACACATTTGGAGGGATTTATCTCATTAATATGCAGACAAATATCCATGAATTTCACATGTGTTTTGCAGATCCACAAATATAAACATAATTTTCTCATGTGTTTTTAGGATTCACAAATATTTTTACGATTTTCACATGTGTTTCTCCAATCGGCAAACATATGCATGATTTTCACATGTGTTTTTAAGGTTCACAAATATATCCACGTTTTTCACATGTATTTTTAAAGTTTGTGAGAGCATTTGTTGTGACTTATCATTTGTAATTCTTCAGTTGTGCTTGTGAATCATTTAAAGTACGTTCGTGGATCAACGGGCGCGTGCATCTATTTTTGAGACAAACGTACCGCAGTTTCGCAGATTCACACACACACACAGGTAGAGAATATTCACATGTGTCTAGAGCCCCGCCCCCTCCATCCACTAGGTGGCAGTGTTGCTGTCTTCGTTTAACAGGGGGCGTCAAACGGCCTGCCCCGGCCATACATCCATGGCCTCGGCTCGGTGCTGGTGAAGAAGAAGGAAGCCCCTTCAGGAGCAGAAAGGCGCCTCAACTTAGAAGCAAAAGCAGCCTAACCCAGTCCGCCAGTATTCATTTCTGGCCCTCGCCATGCTCTGGAGTGTGTCTTTTATATGTGTATAATGTTTATTCATTTTTCTGAACAAAACTTTGACGATCATTAACAGATGAACGTGAACGCACCAGGCGCAGCATCGCTGCAGACCGCTGACGTCTCCTCCTGCTGACTGGGCAAAGTCAGAAAGATATTCGCTGATCTGACCCTCTTTTCAGTCACCGTCATGAAGACTGCGAGCTACAACCCGCTGTTTCCTCAAAACGAGCCGCCCTCCGAGCCAGACAGCTACTGTTTGTATCAAAATGCTGTCGGTGATGCTCGACGGCTTAGGGAGCGTCGGCAATTCACCATAGCAAAGGAAAGCGATGAATGAAAACTCAGTACTGTCACCATGAAAAACTGTAATACACAAGACCTTATGTTATTCATAAAAAATGTCACAGTTTGTTGAAAAATATCAAGATATACACAGAAATTCCAGAAAATTATGGAAAGATTTGTGTGCATCATTTTGAGACAAATCTCCCCATAGATCAGAGCAACAGTCTGTTTTACAGAAATAACATTAGTAATGTGACTGACCCATCAGAATACAGCATTTAATAGAGCCATAGCCTTTAGTGACAGTAACAGTAACTGAGAACGTTTATTACCTGTAACTGTGAGCAGCCAGCAGTTTTCTGTGAACCTTATTTTAAAAGGTTATTTTCTTTTCTATATGCCACACAGGAGCTGTCTTAAAAACCTCTTCACTTGCATTATTGTATATTATTATGACAGAGCATTTTGTATAGCATTATATTTTCTTAAACAAAAACAAGACATCATGATTGTTTAACTAGTACATTTTATTTATTAAAAAATTCAACTGAACATCCTGTTATTACTCTTCTTCTTCACATAGGTGAACATACTCTTCTTCTTCACATAGGTGAACATACTCTTCTTCTTCACATAGGTGCTCCTGTTGCAATTGTGTGAAAAGGCCTAGAGAGATCTTCTGGGTCTGGTATTTTCAACAGCTCCTTCAGGTATGAAGCAAGGTCCTGGAAAATCCTCTCAAAGACAAGGCCCAACAGTGCATCTGCATGATCTGAAATGCAAGACACAAACATGTATGTTTACAAGAAAGAAATGGCACTAAAATCAAAACACCTCACTGCAGTGTTGTACACTGTATATCATCATCTTTTATTGACACAATGGCCTTATTAGGGAAGTGTATCCCGAACTGGTACTTTAATGTACCGGCCCCTAATTGGGTCAGTACCCGAACACCATTAAGAATCTGGAAAAATGGTACTGTTATCGCTACTTGAACGTCTCTTCAACTGTCACGTAGTTATGACACTACCACCGTTGACTGGCTAAAACATGTCGGTGAGGGCTAAGCGCTCGAAGGTTTGGGCTCACTTTAGCAAAGTAAACAAAAACTCGTTTGATGCAATCTTTGTCAGAGAGAAGTTGCATCCAAGGAGGGAAATACGAGCAACATCACCAAACACTTGGAGCGTGCATAGTATAAAGCTAAAGGAGTGCGGGCTGTTTGATTGCTATAGCAACACAAGTAAAGTTAGCAGCCCAGCTAACACTAAAGACTGCAGCACCGTGGCGTCGGCACGTGGTTTTGTTTCTGCTATGTCAAGTCACGGTAAGTTTTTTGTCGAGTTTGTAGTCATTAAGGCAGTTACTTTTCCTAAAAATCAAAGTGGAGAGTCTTTTATCCGCCCCTTTGGTAAAAACCCTACTGAAAACAACACAGTCACACGGGGTTAAACTGTCGATGAAGTGCCGCTGCACTCGGCCGTATAACTTGGATGTAAAGCTGACGGCCGGCAAATTTGATGTGGAGAACGAGTGACTAAACTGTATTTCACAGAACACACAGCCTGGGCCCTATTCTACGAAGCAAGTTCAGCCTAGCGAGATAGCCTTGGAGCTACCTCGCTGAACTGAGCGCAGTAGCCTGCGGTCTCACTACACGGTTCGATGACGCTGGCTATCAACCTCATAAGTGGATCCAGCTTTGCAATGAGCGTGTGCATATAAGGCGGAGCCCGCCGCATCTGACCAATCGTGAACATGGACCAGTCTGGAGCGTCAGAGCAGGCCGGAGAGCGAAGGACCGCATACTTCACACAGGAGGAGCAGGAGGCAATCATGACAGAGTATGAAGAATTAAAACATGTAATAAACGTCAAAAGCAACACCATCACCGCTGCAAAAGCACGGAAGGAGTGCTGGAAGAAAATTGCTGACAGTCTCAATGCATAAGTAAAGCGCGCAAAAAATCTTTGGTGCCATTATCATCCTGAAATAGCACTGTTCAACATGCACTTTTACTGTAACATGCACCAGACATGTCTAATTCATTTCAGAGATGAATTCATTCATTTGTTCATTCCTATCCTGTTTACATTTTTTGTGTGATATGTAGGCCACATGAGCCCTACATGAATTCCTGTCACAATTTTAAGAGGTGCAATTAAATATTGTCATGGAGCAGAAGTGTTGGCATTGAAGATCTCGTTATGGCAATGAGAGTTCTTTATTCCCTTAAACTACCTATGGAAAGTGTCATGTACTGTGTAGTGACTCTAAATCTGAGTCTTGTTTCAGCACCAATCAAAGTGGCACAAAAAGATCTGGGGGGGATTCCTCCCTCAGATTTTACTCCAGCAGAGGAGCTGGCCCTCTGCAGCCATCGGGTCAGCTCATTGGTCAGTGGGCGGGGTTTTTATTGTCCATGAAGTCCACCTGGAACCTAACCTGCCCCGGAGCAGGTTAGCCGCTCAGCGCTGCTGCCATGGAGACTCGCCTCGCTAAGGAGTGATCCCGTCTCTTAGAACAGGGAACCCGGAACCTAACCTCAAAGCTACCTCGCTAGGCAGTAATCCTGCTTCGTAGAACAGGGCCCTGGTCTTTGATTTTAAGTTTGCCATCAACAGTGTAGAACCAAAACTACTCCCACACAGCTCTCCTCAGAACATTCAGAGCTGTTAATGTCCGCTTGGAGTGGAAACTCTTTGTTTACTGAGGTCAAGAGAGCACCGGATGTGTCTGACGGTCAAGCTGCGCTCACAGCGCCCTCTGTTGGATAAGATGGTCCACTGCTCCGGACCTGATGTGCCGTTACACTCAAGATTTTACATTTGAATATTTACTATTCAGTTACGGGTATTTATGCCCATATTCAAACAGTTATTCGAATATCTAATAAAAAGTGACAGCCCTAGTAGTCGTCATTTCAGTATCAATTTTAGCTCCACTGATATATGGGTCTGTCTGTACATGCCGTCTGTTGGGCGGCATGAAGGGGTTTATGCCATCTCCTTAGCTTTCTTTTTGCCTCTGAGAAGCATTTGTAATGCATTACCTCTATTCTGCTGAAGCTTTATTATTACCTTGTGGTAATAAAAAAAAGGTTGAATCTTTTAAAATCTTGTAAAGTCTTTATTTTTTAAACAAAATGACGTGTTGTAGTATCGATAACAGTATCGATAAGTAACAATACCGAGAAGGAGTATTGGTATCTGTATCAGTATCGATAAATTCATAATGATATACATCCCTAGTCCTTATTGTTTATATATTCTCAATTCCATGTTAAAAGCATTTTTATTCCAGTTTCCTTTATCTTTTTCTTTCCATGCTATGCCTATTTGCCAATGTTGTTAAATGTGTTGATTTTTAATAAAGGTCTGTTTAACTTACGGAAAGCTGGCTCTGCTCTCACTGGCTTTGCTGTACATCCTTCCTCCTTGGATTTTGAGAAGCTGACTGTAACCAGCGGTTCACCATCAGAAGATGCTGCCTGAGGTCGACCAGCATAGACACAAGAAAGGAAAATGTTTAACCTGTTAGAGAATAAAAACACAAATAACAGCCATAAAATTTTACTATATTTTGGAGCTGAAATGTTTATTTCACTTTCACTGAAATCCAAAAAATTAAAAAATTAAAATTTCCATGCAATGTTACACATAGTTTTTGTATCTCATTAGAAACATTAGGTATTTCTGGCAACTGATAATTCAGCTGAGGACCTTTATTTTTATCATTTATCTCACTGTATTCATTGAGGGTTTTTTGTGATATTTTTTGATCATTTTGATCAGACACATGTATCAAATGTCTCAAATAAGATACAACAGACTTTTCAGGGGTTAATGAGTTTTTACTTACAAATGTCACATTATGTGATGCATTATAAAATGTCTATGCCCATATATTGTTAGTAAATAAAATGGGAGGATAACTAAATCACTATCTTATTTGCCTCCCTCTGTTTTTTGTAAACATTGACGTGTTAGTAGTTGTAACTTATCCTTCCAGTCACACAGCTCGAATGACAGCATTCTGTGGACATTCCTGAGTGTTTAAACTCACAGAAATCTGATTAAATTAGTTTGGTGATAACGACAGAGGCCAGAAAACCCAGTGATCACATCTGCAGATACACTGATCTGAGCCGACGTTAGCGTTACACGTTATATAGTTTCCCCTGTTGTTTTAAATATTTATACATAACCTGCTGCAAAACACAAAGAAACACAGCCTTCAATGATCGTTTCCCTCGTCCACAGTTTAGACACGAAATGAGTTTTGATACCTTCTGAGATAATTTATCGATTACATTGCCTCAGTGAGTGCAAAGCAGCAGGCCTCATCCTCAGATCTCTGTACATCTAACAGCAGCCAGCAAAGAAACAGACAAGAGAAACTAATATTACAGTCCTGAACAAACACGACTGTTAAGTCCTCATGTTAAGAAGCTCATTTATCGTAACATTACAGGCTAAAAAAACAGGCTAACCATAGCTAGACTTAGCTGCCTGAAGCTAACAAGGGGGGGGCTGTATGAGGAATGATTATAACCCCTCATCTGTTAAACTCTTGACTTATGTGGGAACATTCATACATTCAGAGTAACTTTAACACTGACGAAAATCTTGAACTCTAACATCTGCCCCACTTCCCTCTGCTGTTGGCATTAGCTCATAGCAATAAGCAGAATAAATACCACACAGCATTAAGATACTGAGCCTGGATTCAGGAAAAGTCTGGTGTCCAGTCCTGTGTTGAACAGACTGAAGTTGAAAAAGCTGTTGACTGCGACTGGCACACACATACAGGTTTTAGTCCACGGTAGCTGCTCATTCCCTTCAAAAATAAAATTAATGCACTGGGATGTGCAGTTACATGAGGCTGTTTACAGTCAACAACAGAGCAGAGACAGCTTCTGAGCTCAGACATGCTGAACACAGACCTCTCACTAAGAGGAAAAACAACATGGCTGCTCTTCACACAGAAGAGCCCTCAGATCTCTCCGACAGCAGGGAGGGGGGGTTTGTTCAGGTGGACCAATCAGGCCAGACATGCAAATCAAAAATATGCAGTCACATAACAGTATATCCACAGACTCAACAGCTCGTTGAAGACCATGAGTTTACATTTATGGAGATTGCTAAATACAGGTTTTGTTTCAAATCATACATTATGGGTTAGGAGGAAGGCCAAAGACCCAAAAATGTGTTCAAAAGCCTTAAAAACGTCTTTTTTGCATAATATGGGACCTTTAGTAAAGATGGTGGCCTGCATTCATTTCTTGTCCTCACCATGTAAGTGTGGGGGCTTTTCTTAAACATCATTTTAAATTAGACATCGGAAATGATAGAACAGCCACCCTGGACCATTTCTGTCAGAGCCGCTCAATTTCAGTACTGAATCTGATTGAGCTTCTGTATTAAGGTAAGGGCTAATCAGTAGCAACAGTGTTTTTACATGTCAGCACTGTGTTGTGTATGATGTTGCTGAGGAGATGCTACTTCTTGTAGGTAGTCTGGTTGATCTCTTTGATCTATGATGGTCATACACGTGTGGTGTCATTGACTAGTTTGTTGTTGCATGTTTTATTATCTCAGTTTTTTTTCCGCATGTCAATGTCTACTTGATTTCTTGTAGTCAGACTGGCATGTTTTGGTATTGATTAATTTTCGATGCGTGTGGAGGTTGGATGTGATGTGTGCTTATATGTGACATAAGGCAAGCAGACATACATGCTTGTAATAATGGATGTGTTTTGATTTTGATTGTCACCCCTTTCCTGTTTTCAGGTGTATCAGGGTCTCTCTGCTCGCTCTGACACCACGGCAGCCCAAGACTTTCTCAGGGACCTTCATGAGTGACTCAGAGTCCAAACGGAGTCTCCCACTGCTCCGCATACGGACCAACCTGACACCCAGGAGAACCCCAGTGGACCACCACAGCCCTCAGAGGCCAACAGCCAATCATCAGCCAGCAGCAGGTGTCCCCCCCGAACCCGTTCATGGTTCCTGTGAAGCTGCTGAAGTGCAGAGAAGCTCAGCCTCAGACCAGCTGAATGTGACTCGTTTAGGTCGTTAACGCTCGGCATGGTTTGTGTGAACACAGAAATCGATCAGTTTACCAGAAACAGCCGAGCTCTCCTGAAAGAGGTGGTCTCTGCTCGCTGCCATTGGTTCAAGGACACAATCAAACTGACACACAGGGTGACAAGTTGACCGTCACACCGCTGTGGTGGTGTAAGCAGCAGCAGAGTGACACTGATGGGCAGATCCTTCAGGTAAGAATGATCCGGGCCCTACAGACTCCGCCCCTGACACGCTCCTGACTCAGGTGTAGCTCAGGATGAAGCCGACAGTTTAATCATTTAACCTAAAATCTTCTGAAGGACGTCACAGAGCTCCTGAATACTGATGCTCAGAAATGCGTTCTTGTTTCATTAATTAATAAAATGTTAAAGGTTATTGTTGACTCGTCTTAATCTGTTTAACCGCCGTGTTTCCTGTTTTATTCTGTTCATCTTCATTTTCAAAGATCAACTCCAGTGTACAGAGGGCCCAAACAAACTATCAGCAACAGAATCAAAAACAAAAACTAAATGTAAAAGGACAAATATCTATAATTTAATCTCTAATAACTAAAAAGAAATGACAAATACAAAATAAAATTGAAATGTGACAAAAAATGGGGTGCTGGTTTGGTGGAGTGGTTAGCAACCAGGCACCCCACGTACTTGCTTCTGCTGGTCCAGGTTCGAATCCCACCTGTGACCAGTTTGCAGAGTGTCTTCCCCTACTCTCTCTCCCCATTTCACAAGCCTATCCACTGTCTCTCTCCGATCAATACAGGCACAAAATGCCCAAAAATACATTAAAAAAAAAAAAAAAAAAAATGTGACAAAAAATTCTAAACAACAAAAAATAACAACAACTAGCTTTTAAAAAGATCACAACGAAGAAGACAAAACAAGAACAGTGATTAGTAAATAAACAAAAGACAACAAGAATGAATGGGTGTCCAGAGGGCAGAGTTGATGGGGCTTCCAGAGCTGAGAGATGTTTTGAGGTCTGTGGATTTGGTGCCTAAGTTGTCCTAAGGTGGGTGCTGAAGCTAGAAAGGGATAAAGGCAGGAGCTGGGCCAAGGAATGTGAGAGAGACAAAACACAGCTCTATAAATTACATGACTGAATTCCTGACAACATGTGCTGTTAAAATATCTCATTTTTAGAGGGACTGAGTCAAATTGTGGCATCTATGAGGAGTTGTTTCTCATGTTGCCACTCAGAGCGCAGGTCTCTGAGAGCAGTTTGGCCAAAGGCCAAAAGTGATGGAGCTCTCCTCTGTGTTTGATCTTCACTAAATGAGGAGCAATAGAATGTCTCATACACAGCCATTATAAAGACTGGCTCGAGACAGAGCTGCAGAAACACATATCAGTCTAACTTAAAGTATTTTAAAGGGGTGAAAAGGGATGAAACCCTCAAAATGGAGGTCAACGGGCCATGAGGGACCTGCGACAGAGCGAGGACCCGTCCAATGCTGCTTGCAGCTTTAATAAGCTTACTGTTGCTATCAGCCAGCTCCATACAACGCACCTCCAACTTTTAAATCCTTTGTTCCTGTACGTTGGCAGCCGATTTAAGATATGCAATGCGTTCTCCATGCTCTCTTATTCTGGATTTTTTTTCGTTGCTTCTCAAGGGCTATGAAGTTTTTTGTTGAAAGAAATTGATGATATATACACTCTGGAAATTCAAAAGATACATTTTTTTAATACAGAAAAATAATGATATAGGGTCCAGATCAGCAAAGATCTTAGCATACAAACTGCACAAACAACAGGCAGACAGAACAATTAGCAAATTACCCTAATACAGAGACGATTGAACATACAGGGGAAAAAAATAAAAGAAATCTTTTAAAGATTTTACAAGACCCTGTACTCACAACCCATAGTCCCAGACAACATAAAGATTGACTCCCTCCTTAACTTTTTAGACTTACCTTATTTAATTGACGCACTAAATGATGATTTAATAAAACCAATATCTACAAAAGAGATGGATACGGCAATCTCCAAACTCAAAACAGGCAAATCCCCAGGCTTGGATGGTTTTACCGCAGAGCTGTTCAAATCATTAAAATCTAAACTATCTTTATCTTTACTACTGCTTAAGATGTCTAACTGGATACTGCATAAAGGAGAGACCCCTCCATCATGGAAGGAGGTGAATAAAGGTAAAGATAAAACTGAGTGTGGCAGTTACCGTCCCATTAGGGTCGGTATGGCTCTCCCATGCTTCAGGAAATACTTTTTAGCTTCACAGCTAATTCCTCTACTACATTGGTGTAACCAAAATTACAAGGCCAAATGGAAAGAATTAGAATTTAAGCAGAATGTCAGTTTTCCTCTCCAGGCTGTTATAGCTGACAGAGGTCTGTTGAAACAGCTTGAAGAGTGTAAAAATCCATGGATAAATCTAACATAAAAAATATGGCAGGAAATAAATATAGAAATCGGGTCTTGGATAAAGAAAGGACTCACAACATATTTTTCATACACTGGGAAACACACTACACAGTTTTTAACACCTACAAAATAATGTATCGGATTTGTATCAGATTTTTACAAGTGAGAAATGATTCTAGCCAGAATTGTAAATTCCCTAATTTAACATTAGCAGAGACTGACTTCTACAAAATGCTAAAAGCAGCCATTGAGTTAACTCCACGCAAATCTGTATCTACACTATACAATCCCTTTTTTATGCAAAGAGTGAAAACACTTTTTTACATTAAAGAAATGTGGGAAAAGGAGGCAATTTTAAATTTAGGCTGTCAGCTGGCGTGCGTTTATTCACGTGAGAACAAAAGGGAAAGAGAAGACTGATGTTGTAAAATAATGTCGAATAATATAAGAAAATGTGTATATACAGACATATATATTTGTGTGCATCATTTCTTTAATAAAAATAAAATAAAATAAAAAAAATTCTTGTTGTTGCCAAGATGCTAGCTCGGTGCTCCTCCAGCAAGTTAGGCTCGTCCGTGTTGAGGAAATTTTGATCTGCCTATGGAGAGTCAAAAAACAAGACTGAAAAGTTAGCAATGCACCAAGTCTTTATTCTCATGAGAAGGAGACATCGCAGAGAAGCACACGGCAGAGAGCAGTTCAGAGTATTGTCTCACTGATACAAATGTGACTTTGCCTTATATACCATCTCAAGGTGGCCTCTGGCTTTTGGGGTCGGAGAAAAACAACATCAAAGAACTCCTTATCAGCTGTCAATTGGGGTACAATAAAACAGATGGAGATCCTCCTCAGGAGATTACTTCTAGGTGTAATCTCCAGTGTTATTTCAGATGTCTTCCTGACCTCTGTGCCCAGAGGGGGATTTTACATTGGGGGTGAAACAGGAGACATCATCAGGTCATTCACACAGCAGTAGAGTTTAAGTTATAAAACTGATCGGGCAAATAAGAAATATATGCAAAATTTCCACCACAACTCCCCCCTTTTTATCATTTATGATAAACTATTCATCTGTCTGTGGAGAAAATGCTTACAGCTTTAAACTTACATTTCACCTTCATCATGATTACTGTTATCATATGAATGTAACTTCAGTAACATGTTTCAAATTAAATTGTGAATCTATCCTAAACAGTAAGAAATACTACATAAAATTACCAGCCATATGGGTATTAAATTCACTGTAGTAATGTAAGAATTTTTCCATGAGTATCCACCAATTTCCTCCTGTAATCATCCTCATAGAGTAAACCCATCTCCAGCTTTTGATCTAAAGATCTTTGTCTATGTAGGAGGTCATTCAGGTTTTAGACTACATGTATCATGTTGTCATTTATACCAGGAATGTACGTACATTACTCATTACCAATAATGTAGCAAAACACCTCGTTGGGTGGCTAACAACACTTCTAATGCCATCCTGTTTTTTTTTAATGCCACATTTCTAACCGCTTGTGTTTCTATCTGTAAAAATCAAAATCCATGGTTATTAATTTAGCAAGATTTTCAATTTTAAAGGCCACTTTATCACTTATGTGAGCATTTTTAATTGTGCTAAACATGATAGAAGTCCTGGGAAGACTTTCTCCAGGGGTGAGGTTCATGTGGCAGGATGATGAGTTATATTGAGTTGATATGTATGCTTTTCACCTATGATTTAAGCAAGACGATAATGATGGATATGTTTGGCTCCATAAGTAACATTACTATGTTGTTGCATCTACTGTTTTAAATAGATGGCTAACTTGCTGCATTTACTATAGAAACTTTACTTAATGAAGTTAATGTGTTAACTTAGGTTCGGGAGCTGGACCACGCCACAAACCACACCTCCAATCAGCTGACAAGCCTACTTATACTCAGCCACGCCTCATCGATCAGTTTGTCTGTAACTCTTCAAGACGGACAGACCACGCTGCACGCCGATCGCAGAAGACACTGAACCAAAAGCAACCACTCACCATCAATCCCGAACTCCATATACACGGCTCTGACGACGACTTAAACTTCTCCAACCAGGCACCCAGCCTCACAGCAGAACCTTGTGGTCCGTGTACCGCCTGCCAGTCATGTCCTTACAGCTTCCGACCAGGATACCCCCAACTCCCGAAAGGTCTGAAGGCTCGAACCCACGAGGATCTTCGGACAGGAGACGATCCACACAGCAGCCCTCCTCGCTACACTCCGACTGCTCATCTCCATTCAGCTGTGCATATCGGCACCGCGCGCCCTCATCCCGACCGGCATCACGCTCTCAGTCCAGTCGCCTCCAGGAAGTGGACCATCGCTCGCCTCCGTTAGTTCCTGAAAACGAGGGGCATTCCATGCCACCGCACCGACCATAATCCAGGCTGATCCATCTCTGCTCAACTTCCATAAACACCGCCGCTTCCTCTCACAGTCCCGCTTCCGGGTTCTCACCAGAGCCAATCATTGACGCTGCTGACGGCACACGACCTCACGACCCATGTCACGACCTCGCTGCCAGCCCGCCTCAACTGCTCCCTCTGCTGAGAATCAGGTCGTATTGCATTCACTCATTGACTCACCCTGCACTCGCAGGCTCACTATCATCCCGTGCACATGCATCCTTCCATCCCGTCCCCTTTCTTCTTTTCTACCAGCACAGCAGCCACACCTTGCAGCGTGGCTCCTTTCCTCCTGTCATAGCCAATCTCATGAGTCTCCCAGTAGCTCATTGCAGATAAATCAGTGCGGCTATTCTCAATCTACTCCATTTCCAACTAATCTATCCTATCAACCCTCCCTTCCCCTCCCCACCCCCTCCCTTCCCCATCACCCAAATGTATTTCTTTTACCTTTGTCAATCTCATCTCTGCAGCTCCCTCCGTCGGGAATCAGGTCGTATTGCATTGACTCATCAACTCACCCTGCGCTCGCAGGCTCACTATCATCCCGTGCACATGCATCCTTTCATCCCATCATCCCTTTCTTCTTTTCTATCAGCACAGCAGCCCCATCACCCAAATGCATTTTTTGTCTTTGTCAGTCTCTTCAACTACTACAGTGGCTACAACAATAGCAGCTATGACTGCGGCTACAACTATAGCATTATGACTACAGCGGTTATAACCACATCCCCGACCACTACAACGGCTCACCTTCAGCAGCACCAGCACCTCGAGCACCTCTAGCAACTCCAGCTCAATCACCACTCCAGCTGCTCCAGCACAGCTCCATCAGCTCCAGCAAGGCTCCAGCTCAGCTCCAGCAGCCCAGCTCTGCTTCAGCTGATCAGCTCAAGCAGCTCCAACAGCCCAAGCTCGGGTCCAGTACTGCACCAACAGCTCCAGCAGCTACAGCACAGCTACAGCGCAGCTACAATACAGCTACAGCAGCTACAGCACAGCTACAGCAGCTACAGCACAACTACAGCAGCTAAAGCACAGCTTCAACAGCTATAGCACAGCTCCAGCTAATCCAGCATCATCAGCACGGCTCCAGTAGCTCCAGCAGCTCCAGCAGCCCCAGCTGCTCCAGCAACCTCAGCATGGCTCCAATAGCCCCAGCTCGTCTCCTTCAGACCCAGCTCAGCTCCAACAGCCCCATCACGGCTCCAACAGCCCCAGCCCTGCTCAATCAGCCTCAGCTTGGCTCCAGCAGACTCAGTTCGGCTCCAGTCGCTCTAGCACAGCTCCAATTATGGCTACGCATGACGCAGATCGATGCAGTGGGCTGTTTTCCACGTATAGCAGAAGCTGTCTAGCGGCAATCTTCGCTGATCTCCCCAATCCAGCAACAGATGATTCAAAGGAAGCAGTGTTTCACTTATTGTAGTGACTTAGTCGTCCTATATATTAGCCGCTACTAGCTACAAATTGGTCTAAGTGAAAGTTGAAGCGTACTTGCAAAAATCAGTGTCCAGGCTCCATTCAGAGCTAAACTTATACAATCAATAACAGCCACCTCCCCACACCCTCACCCATCCTGTCATCCACTATCCAAACCCAGTTCTTCATCCATCTCCCACTCACTATTCACCCCTCCCGCCTTCATCCCTTCTCAATTTTCGCCCCATCAACCTCCACTCTCAGAACCAGGTTCTTATCACTCTCCCACCTTCTTCTCTCCTACCTTCCCTCGCTCCCTTCCTCCCCAACTCAACTACCAGAATCTTCATCTCTCTCCCACCGGCCTCCCTCCTCACCTCCATTACAAGAACCAGTACTTTATCCCTCTTCTACTCTCCCACCCTCTATCACCCCCTCCCTCCCCACCTCCTCAACTCGAACCAGGTTCTATATCACTCTCCCACCTTCTCTCTCCCTTGCTACCCCCATTAACACCAGGATGTGGCCAGAAATGTCAACTAACTCAAGCCACTTCGTGCGAGTCCCTCAATGTAGCACTTTATAAACACTTTACACTTTACTGTTATCTATCATTAATAATAAACAACTAAATCCAAACCTTGGGTTAAACGATGCACTTGACGTATTCAGTTCTACGTGATGATATAACAATACAATCTAACCAAAATATTGTAAATGGTAATCCATTTCGTAAGAGGGCTTCAGGCTAAGTCAGGATATTGATCAGTTGATTCAGTTTCAGTCTCCACCATCTGCCTGGACTCATCCACGATAACATCCACCATCTTTTGGGGGCCAAAATTGTCAAGGAGTCCATACTCACATACTCCTACATCTTAGAAGTCGAGGAGATTCCTTGCAAAGGGCCTATGCTTCCCAACCATCACAAACCTTCAATATAGAGCTAGATCCATGGCTATGGACCTAGTTTACCTCCAGGAAGTAATCCTCCACAATCTCACTCCACATCAGACTGACATTTGAGTTCATATAAGTCGCTCTGCTCCACCTTAGCATAGGGCTGGACAATTAATCTGATTTTGATCGTGATTTCAATTTTGCCATCTGACAATTATAGAAACATTATAATCAAAGAAAAATAAGTAAAATGCCGCACATTGTGGAGTGCTGTGTACGCAAGTCCCTGCACTCCATCGCGCTTCTGCATTCCACGTGCAGCCACAGCGAGTGTGTCGACTTATGTGGATCAATAATGTTGTATGTGCCACTTGCTGGTTCTTTAAATTGTGTTTAAATCAATACTGAAGTTTTAAATAAATGAATAATTGTGTATATTAATTGTGATTTCAATATCACTTAAAATAATCTGGATTCTTATTTTTACCATAATTGTCCAGCCCTACCTGAGCATCAACTTCCATCCATGTTACTGAGAGTAAAGCAACCGTTCATATCTTCTTCTGATTCCCACTCGGGACATCTCAACTCATCACATTCATTAAAACAACTTATTATCCGTGTCTGTCCATTCTCAGCTGATCTCCATTCAACATTACTCTTTTGGGGGTCAAGATCAGCTCGGGCAGGACACGATGAGACGGGACCCCCACACTGAGTCTCGCTCTGCCTGGCTTATGACGTCCTTCCTAACAGCTCATCTCTCAACAAATCTCATGTCACATGTTCATCACTGTCATTCCTCATATTCCTAAACCTTCAGTAAACCTTCAAACGTATACATTTATGGTGTGGTCCTTGCTAGTGAAATGAAGTTAATGTGTTAACTTAGGTTCGGGAGCTGGACCACGCCACAAACCACACCTCCAATCAGCTGACAAGCCTACTTATACTCAGCCACGCCTCATCGCTCAGTTTGTCTGTAACTCTTCAACCCACCCTCCCACCCTTCAATCTTAATCATGCCCTTTTCTTTCTCCACTCAGCTCCTCGCTCACCTTATCCTAGGTGGGGGTCAAGATCAGCTCGGGCAGGACACGATGAGACGGTACCCCCACACTGAGTCTCCCTCTGCCTGGCTTATGACGTCCTTCCTAACGGCTCATCTCTTAACAAATCTCATGTCACATGTTCATCACTGTCATTCCTCATATTCCTAAACCTTCTGTAAACCTTCAAACGTATACATTTGTGGTGTGGTCCTTGCTAGTGAAAGTATAGTTGTTTGAACCAAAACAAGGATTCAGTTACCCAATCATAATACCCTGCAGAGGCATTAAAAATAGACATCTTATGCTGTGAATAGTCAATAACTGACACATTACCCATAAGTAAGGAATCAGTAAGATATCCTACAATGCAACATTGATTCATACTGTGCATTTCATTAAAAACTGATAGGGCCATGATTATCCCAAAACCTACTGATGAATTTAAGGCCCACGGAATAACTGGAATAGCTGGAATAGCTGAGGCAAAGTGTTGAGATAACCATAAATTTGTAGCCTTCATCATTAACCACATTTGCTTCTCTTTTAACTGTGATGCAGATTGTCCTCAACCGCGCTGTTTTCTTTATGATCTTTAGATGATCCCACGTAGATCAGCATTCCCTTGGTATCCCTCGTTGGACGTTGAAAAGTGCATCGTGTATATGTTCTTTCTAGTTTCCTGTTTGTGCATCATGTATTCCAATGTTGCAGCTGTGGCAGCGCTTGGCTTGCACCATGCAGCTGGTCATCCCTGCCTCGCAATAAGTGTGCATGTGTAAGCGAATGACTTTAAAATATCAATCTTTAAATAAGGTTGTCCGCTGGTCTTGGCACCTTCCTGCAGTGGCTTGCTCTCTCTGCTGCTTTCACTGCTGTGTTATCAGAAGGACTTGGTTGGTCCCAGCATGGTTCCACCTTGTTGCTCCCACAGCTTCCACCATCCCCAGTCGCCTGGCTGGACCAAATGGCACGTGCTGACCACTGGATCTGCTGGACAGGCCTCAGTCCCCCAGTATTGTACGCCATACAAATACAGCACCTGTTGGGATACACTTGACATACACTGCATGCACTTGAAAAAAACAACAGCTTGCAAAGAAAACAAAAAAATGTTTATGCTGCTTTATACATCCACCCTTTTGACACGTGGTCAAGCCCATGTGTCAATCTAGCAGAGGAATCAATGCTGTAAGGAAGCAAGGCATGATACCTGGGTTTTACAACACCTCGTAAAACTTTACTGCAGGCACTCACCTTCCTGACACGTGACAGCATGAATCACTTTTTTCCCCCGTTTTACCTAAATTCTGAGTAAAATGCATAAGAAATAAGCCAACAGGCATCACTTCAGAGAGAATTAAAGCACAGAGAAAACATATATAAAACACAGTTTATTTATTGACAAGGAAGGTCCCGGAGCAGATCAAAGAGGTGCCGGAGCGGGTCAAATCTGGCTAGCTCCGGCACAAATTAAGCACTGCTGTTAATGACGAAATTATCTGTTTTCACTTTTCTTTTTGAAAATAAAATGGACAATAGACTATTGGGTTGTAGTTGATGGTTTTCAATATCTAGCCATGGGTCTTCATTAGTGTTGTTAATGATACGGTTGATATAAAACATCTGGGCTGCTTTTTGATACAGTTCCATATTGGGGAGGCTCAACCCTCCCTCCTGCTTAGGATAGAACAGTAAATTCCTTTTTATCCTTGCAGTTTTACCTGACCAAACAAAAGAAGTAATTATTGAATTTATATCCTTAAAATAAGATTTTGGTGGCATCAACGGTAAACACTGAAACAGATCTATAAACTAGGGAGCCACATCATCTTTATAAGATTTATTCTACCAATTATATTCAACTTAAAATTGCTGTAGTTGTTGAGACTACGTTTAAAGTCATTTTTTAAGGTTACAAAATTATTCTTATACAGCAGCTTTTTGTTTGGGCTAATGTAAACACCCAGGTATTTAATTTTACTGCTTTGAATCTTAAATTTTTTATATTTATCCATGTTTAACTGTTTTTCCCCAGTAACTAGAACTTCAGTTTTGCTGATGTTTATTTTAAAACCAGAAATTTTTGAAAATTGATTCATTATAGTAAGTAAAGATGGTATTGAAGTATCCACATTTCTTAAATACAGCAGTAAATCATCAGCGAATAAACTTACTTTATATCGCTTTTTTCCTATGGTAATTCCAATTATTCTCTCTTCTTTTTTAACTTTCATCCTTACACTTTGTCTTATGTCTGTTCGGCTCCCCAATTTATCATTCCTCTTTTCTCTAAGTTTTGTGACATGCCGCCGATTTTCTGTAGAACCCAGTAAGCAATAAGACTTCAAAGATTTGCTTTATAGTAAATGGACTTTCGTTATGAGTTTCAGAATAGTATTCATCTGGCCAACGAATTCTTGATTTTTGGAATTAGTTACAAACCATTTTTTTTGTATATCTAATCGTGACATCAACGCTCCAAGCTCCAGCTTCACCTTAAACAGAACCTGCCAGTCCAATCTAAGATGGTACTTCTCTCCTGTGAAACCCGGGGACCAGCTCACATCGGAACCTCCCTGGATCCATCGCGCTGGATAGAGTGTGGGCTTCAGCCTCCCTTTAGGACGACTCCAAACCAGAACAGAAAAAACTGGTCCAGACTCTCCAGTAGCTCTGGACCAGTTTGAGATCTGATCAGAAGTAAGACGGTTCTGAATTCCTTCAGATGGGCTTGAGTGTATCTTGGTTAATTCTTCTATTATTTCCCCTTATTTGACCTTTCATAAGTAGTTTAATTCGGAAATTAATCCTCTATAACCACTCCATGTACTTAAATGTTCCTTGAGGGTTCATATCTTCTTTCCTGATTGACAGCATCATTGATCAGAATAACTCTGACATTTATTCCTTCTTGAAGTAACAATATGTAACTTTTACACCTTGACTGTTTTCAAGCCCATCTAACAGTGGAGAGTCAGTAAATAATGCGAATAGTCCCTCCCTCTCTCTCTCTCTGTGCAGCCGGGGTTGCTTCTCTGGCACTCTGTAACTCTTCACATCGGCCTGCGGTTCAGCAACGACCTGCTTTACGGCACAAACCTAAGTTAAGCTTATGGCTGATATAAACAGCGGATCACAGATGCGTGTGTTCGGTTTTTATGAAAGCTGAGGCTATGATATGAAAGAGGACTGTGACGGATGAGGATTGGGAAAGAAAGAGGAGGAAAAAACGAGTAAAAAGCCGGACCAGAGAGAAGATTGGACGGACTTTAGTGATGTTTTGAACTACGTGAATCAACAGGCTGAAGTCAGACTGTGAGCTCTTCTGCTGCTGTGAGGGTGAGTAAAGAAGTCTTTAAAGTTTGTTACTTGATTTGAGCTGCTGGGGTTTTATTCTGTCACTTTACTGTTGATAAAAAAATAAGAAAGAAATACACCGTTACTGTTAGCATGTGTGTTAGCCTCACATGCTATTGTTATGAGTTATGACTGATTAGATTTAGAATCTGATTATATCATTATGATTAGTACAGCAGTGATGTTGAGTGTTGAGCACTTCAGAGGCTGTCAACAATCAGATGATCTGAAGTTAGCTCATGTCCTATTATTCTGTAATATTGGAGATGATTACATAGAAAACGTTTTGTCCAGGTGCATGAGATGACGATTATATATTCTGTCCAGTTCACTGAGCTCAGTATTTATTTCAGGTATCAGCTCAGGTGATCAGCATCAGCTTCAGACAGGAGACACTAACACCACCACAGGAGTCAGAAAACAGGAGGTATGTTTTCTGTAATGTCTGCAGGGCTCAAAGTTTCTGATTATAGTTTCACCATTTACTGTCATTAATGAACCTTTGTGTGCTTGATCTATCCAAATAGTTAAAAAACGAACTGTGTGAAGATTATAGTCTGTATTAAATGATAATTAGGTACAATGTAGTGTGCTTCTGTAAACCTATGAATCAAATAGTGTAATAAATACTGTATTTTATTTCTGATCTCTCTTCTATACCTGCCATATTTACAGTAACAATGTGACCGACTTTTTTTGGGTGAATTCATAATAATTTTATTCTTTCATGGTGAAATAACAAACAGGTTTACTCATTACAGTCCATCTAATCTTCATACACCTCAAAATGTACTCTAAATACTTGGTATTTGACTACATTTTATGAGCAGAACTTACTCATTTTACTGAAGGAATCACTCAGAGCTGTTTTTCTTGGGTTAATATGGCCATCGTTTCTCTTCTGCTCACTGTATATTAGAATTTACTTCATTAACTTTTCTTCAATGAGACAGATTGTCACAACTACAAACTTAACAGATGTGAAATAAAAAACTGTAAAATAAATTGCTTTTCTCTTTCCAGGTATCAACAGAACTACAATCAAAAATATCCCAGAGCTGGAGTTTATAGAGGGATTATTTGTTTGTCAACAACGGCGGATGCGCGCGCAACTTGGGTGCAGAAGCACTGCAGAGTATAATGGTTTGTCAACTGACGTGGGGGAGTTAACCACCAAAAACACTGCATTATCAATGGACACTTACTAGACTGACAGACCAGGAAGCAAACATGTGTCAATAAATCAGAAACCCTCCCAGACCAAAAAGAGCACACAGACTGCTGAGTCTGAGACTCAGTTCATAATAAAAGAACCAGAAAACTACGACCAGAGAACTGCACCAAATCAGAATATTAATGGTTGTGTATTTCAGGGTTAATAGACTGGTTCATCATTTTATAATATGACGGAATTTTACTTTGTTCATAAAATCTGTTTCTGTTAATCATAATTTATAGGATCACTCATTATTTACTGTCTGTATTGAGTCCATGTTTGGTCATAACCTCAGCCCCAAACCAACTTTTTAATTAAATAAGCAAAGTCAAATCTGTATCTGCAGTTAATATTGCTTGTTTGCAGTCAAACCTGGTTAACTGAGGTCGGATAAAGAAGACACGTTTAATCACACACACGCAGACGCGCTGGTGTATCACTGTAAAGTGTGACCCGTTAACTGGTGACTCTCGGCTGTTAATCACGGCTACCGTCGGCCTAAATTCGCTAGTTAGCATGGTCGCTATTAACTCCGAAACACCGGTTGCTCTGTAACGGTCGAAACTTGACAGAAGTTGCCTCGATTGTGCAGTATTGTCTTTGACAGCTGTCCACAGAACAACCGTACATTTTGATACTGCTAACAGGTTGAATTTAGTGTTTAAAAATGCTAACTTGTCTGAATGAATGGAGCTAAACGCTGCTTCTGCGGTCAAGATGCGTGCGCAGCTTTATGATGACGAAGACTGATAATCCCTCCATAGGATTTTAAAGACACAGAAGAACACAGTTACATCAAGACCTTCAGAAAGCCGTTATTCTGATGATTCAAAATGGACCGAGCCTTCAATGATCCAGAAACCTGCTGCCAGTTCTTTCATTTCCACTTCAGCTCTTTCTCTGTATGATACAGTAAATAAGGGGGAGATTTGGAGCAGCTTTATTTTGGAAGTTAGCAAACACTGAAGTATTGACACATGAGAATATTCTTCAATCATGTCTGATATCCTGCATATTTACTCTGAATAAAAACATTTCTACATGCCTCTGTAAGTTGATATTCAGTGTCCTAGCACTTTTTCTCTTGCCTTTCAGGCATTTTTATATTTGCCAATTCGATCTTTATCTCTGTTGTATTATTTTAGCCTTACACTCAGTTTTACTAGCGTCTAAATTTTTCTGTATTTGTTCTAATTGTACCGTGGTAGTTTTATTTTGCACTACAGCAAACACCACGACATAACCCAGAAAATTTTGCTTTACATCATGTGAGTAAATATCCAGAATATTTGGACTAAATTGAACTATTTATCTGTGCTCAAATTAACAACTAACACTGAATACTCCAGTGTCAAGTTTTCTATTTGCATTTCAGTGTAGTTATCATATTTCCTAATAACTCCATATTCGACGTCCTGAACCAACTTGCTCCCAAGATTTGAACTGGTTTTGTTAACCAATTAAGTTTTTTGTTATTGAAATGAGTAGGTCTGCAGTTAATGTTAAATATACTTTAATAATGTTAATAAAAATTAGTTACACAGTATTATATCTGTGAGTTTTACACATCATAACATAAAGCACATTAGAAGGTCTCCTCTGGTCAGCTGGATCTCTCTGCTGCTCCAGACCTCCACATCTCTGATTCTTCTTCTCTTCTCAGGGGTCTGAAGTGGAGGCTCAGTCCTGTGTCTAACATACACATGGAAGCAGAAAATTACACAAATGAACAGACGTAACGTTACAGCGTAACTTTTTGCCAAATGCCCACTGTCTAACTCGTACATGTTAAAGTTTTTCACAGCTGATGGAGTATATTCTTTACGTGTTTCATAAACTGTAGATGATGGTCTAGCTCGGCTGTGTCATCACTCTGCTCCGTCATTATCAGCGTTTTCTTCGTCTCACATTTAGCAGTTTTGCAGAGAGCATAGAGTCATCCTAGCACAGTCATGTCTCAGAAGGCTTCAGCTTAGTTTACAAAGTTTGTAACACGTAAAGTTTTCTCTATTAACGGGTAACAAATGAGTCCCTCCTGGGTCGCCATTATACATCAGCCAGTAGCCCCAGCCTAAAAGCTACGGTCAAAGTTACAGAATACACATGCAAACGCTGAGCTAACTACTGACTGCTAATGCTTGAAAAACGATATATTAGGAAAGAAACATGCTCTAACTGTACCTGATCAGTCCACATGGTTTATATGTCTCTCCGGAGGTCCTTTCGGCTCGCTGCTCCTTCCTCTTCATGTAAACAAATGCACGCTTGTTGTGCGGCGCTCGGTTTTAAGACGGTGCAGTTACACCAACGACCACAGAGGGAGCTAGAGAGCAGAATAAATGGAATCCTACATAATGGGCCTTTAAGTGTTTTATTTTATTTTGTCTTATATATTCATCTTAATAAATCACCCTTACATTTAAAGTTCTGTCTGTTGGTATTCTATTTGGAAGATTGACACCACTGCATGAGAGCTATGTCTTTAGACTTGAGATTGATTAAACTAAAAAAGTTTGATCTAATTGATTAATCTGATTTAAATTAAATAATCAAAATTGGTGCCCCTTTGATTAACGAGAGCAAAACTGGTAATGAAATGAATAGTAATTTATTTAATAAATATCCAATAATATCCAGAAAATAATCGCGACATACGGACCTGATCAAAATTTTAAGACCAGATGAAAAATTGCTAGAATATGCACTTTGCATATTTGGACCTTAATGAGGCTTTAAATAGAGCAACAATATGAAAAAGCAAGAAGAAAAGCACTTTTGAAACTAATTTATTGAAAACAATAAGTAAACTGAAATAGGCTGTTTATCAGCTGATCAAAAGTTTAAGACCACAGGCTATTAAAGCCAAAATCTGCTCAGGAAGGCTAAGAAGCTTTCTCTTCTTGAACGTGGTCGGATCGTCGAGCTGCATAAGCAAGGCCTCTCGCAGCGTGCCATTGCTGCTGAGGTTGGACGCAGTAAGACAGTCATTCTACATTTTTTGAAAGATCCTGAGCATTATGGAACAAAAAAGTCAAGTGGTAGGCCCAAAAAAATTACACCTGCACTGAGCCGGAGGATCTGATTGGCTGTCTGTCAAGACACAGGGCGGTCCTCGACCAAAAAGAAGGCCCTTACTGGTGCTGACTGCAGCGCAATAACCATCAGATGGCATCTACCGAAAAGGGTTTCAAAAACAAAAAACTAATTCAAAGACCTCGTCTCCTTTAACTGCCCATTTAGACTTGCCAGGTAACATCAAACATGGGACATTAAAAGTTGGAAAAAAGTTTTATTCTCTGATGAGAGGAAATGTAACCTTCAACGTTACTGGCATGACAAGGAGATCTCACCTGAGATGTTTTCTACCCGGCACAGTGGAGGGGGGTCCATCATGATCTGGGCTGCTTCTTCATTCAGTGAACACTGGAGCTTCAGGTGGTGCAGGGTCGTCAAACGGCGGCTGGTTACGTGCAGATGTTGCAGAGGGCATCCCTCATGACTGAGGGCCCTCGTCTGTGTGGTAACAGCAGGGTTTTTCAACAGGACAACGCTGCAGTTCACAATGCTCGCTTGACCAAGGACTTCTTCAGGGAGAATAACATCACTCTTTTGGACCATCCCGCATGTTCCCCTGATTTAAATCCCATAGAGAACATTTGGGGATGGAGGTCAAGGGAAGTTTATAAAAATGGCCATCAGTTGATGCCCTTCATGAAGCCATCTTCACCACTTGGAGCAATGTTCCCAAAAGCTTCCTGGAAACACCCACATCAAGCATGCCCAAACGAATTTTTGAAGTGATTAACAAGAACGGTGGAGTTACTCATTACTGAGTCCTACTGAGAAACATTTTTGTTCTGGTTTGGAGAGTTTTTTTGCAATTTTTTGAGAAATAGGGCTCTAATTTCGTAGACCAGGCGCAAGTGCAGGCGCACCTGCCTGCGCCGGCCTTCGCCACGCGGACTGGGTGTGACCTGCGCATTTTGCAAGTTTCCTGCAGTGCCAAGAGAGGCACACTCATGGCGCACAGGGGCGCAGAGGTTGCGCGTCCACGCCCACGTCTCTGCCTCTCCGCGCAAATGTCAGAATAGGAGGAGAATAGACGTGAGTGGGATTAACACAGCCGATCGCTGTCTTCACCAATCAAATGAGCGCCTCTCCTCGCCTTTAAATGCGCTGCGGCTGGGGCGCAGCGTCTGATTGGTCTGAATTGGTCTGGATCGTCACTTCCTGGTGAGCGTATTCGTCACTTCCTGTTTCACAGTGCAGCGCTGTTTGTAGTGTGTTGTCTCTGTTCAGCTAACGCTAACTTAACTAATATTTGCCATTTGAGCTTATAATTGTTTTGATTGATTACGATCTACGTTCGATCGAACGTACTAAGGTCTACTGTAACCACCCTAGCTTCTCTCAAGCGGTCATTTAGTTTTATTTTCTTCTGCTTAGCATAGCTTAGCTTAGCTCTTAGCATGGCTTCTCCCTCCGCTCCTGCTCTGTCCTGTCCGATGTGCCAGATGTTTAGCTATTCCTCGTCCTCCTTTACTGATAGCGGTATTTGTCAGAAGTGTAGCTTATTCTTAGATTTGGAGGCGAGGGTGTCCGTTCTGGAGAAGCGGCTCTGCGCCGAATCCCAATCCACCTACGTAGCTGTAGCGAGCAGGCAGGACGTAGCTAGCGGTGCAGGCCGCGCTAGTGCTAGCGTTAGCTTAGCCTCCCCCCCGGCTAGTAATGGCTGGGTCACTGTCCGCAGCAAGCATAGCCGAAAGTTGAAGACCCACTCGGAACCCCACCATCCGGTTCACGTTTCCAACAGGTTTTCTCCCCTCGGTGATGGTGGTAACCCGCCCACAGGGGGACAAACACTGATAATTGGCGACTCCATAGTCAGAAACGTGACTATAGCGAAGTTAGCGGGCATAGTTAGGTGCATCCCAGGGGCCAGAGCGGGCGACATTGAGGCAAATTTTAAGTTGCTGGCAAAGAGTAAACGTAAGTTTGCTAGAATAGTCCTCCATGTCGGCACGAATGACTCCCGACGTCGCCAGTCGGAAGTTACCAAATTAAACATTGAATCATTGTGTTCTTTTGCAAAGAAAATGTCGGACTCCGTAATTTTCTCTGGCCCCTTGCCCAATCTGACCAGTGATGATATGTATAGCCGCATGTCATCATTCAACCGCTGGCCATCGAGGTGGTGTCCAGCAAATGATGTGGGCTTCATTGACAATTGGTCAACCTTCTGGAGAAAACCTGGCCTGATAGGAAGAGATGGCATCCATCGTACTCTGGCTGGTGCATCTCTCCTATCAAAAAACATGGCAGAGTCACACTTATGACCTCTCAGAGATGAGACCATGTTGCAGAGCTGCAGTCCTCCACGCTCCTCTGCGCTTGCTCTAGGACAGTTTTCCTGCCATTACTGTTATGACAGCTGTTTTAATCACTTAGATAACTGCTATGGCTTTTGTAATAGTGATAAACATTATTCCATAGACACTGTGTCAGTCCCCCGACCCAAAGCTCACTTAGATATTAACACACAAACAAATAAAAGAGGTGTCAACCGTAGAAATCTTATTAAAATAAAAACTTCAAATGTAGTGGCTTTAAAACATCAGAGAATCAGATGTGGTCTCTTAAATATTAGATCACTGAGGTCCAAATCTTTACTGGTGAACGACCTTATATCAGAAAATCAGATTGATTTATTCTGTCTAACTGAGACATGGCTACGTGAAGAGGAATATGTCAGTTTAAATGAGTCCACTCCCCCCAGTCACTCAAATATTCATATACCACGCGACACAGGCCGTGGTGGTGGTGTAGCAGCTATTTATCATTCCTGTCTCCAAATCAATCACAGACTAAAGGCTAAATATACTTCTTTTGAAAGCCTTACTCTAAATTTATCTCATACTGATTCAAAAACCAGCCAGACAGTCCTATTTGTGATAATTTACCGTCCTCCAGGCCCATACTCTGAATTCTTATCAGAATTCTCTGAGTTCATATCAAACTTGGTCCTTAGCTCAGATAAAATAATCATTGTAGGTGATTTTAATATCCATGTCGACAAAGAGAGTGATAGTCTTAGCTCAGCTTTTATGTCATTAATAGATTCAGTTGGCTTTATTCAGTCTGTTAATGATGCTACCCATCATTTTAATCACACTCTTGATTTGGTTTTAGCATATGGCCTTGATATTAATGAACTGAAAGTTTTTCCTGAAAATCCATTTTTATCCGACCACTTCTTAGTAACTTTTAGCATCCTCCTGGAAGATTCTGCATTTTGCAGCAAAACTGTGAGCAGTAGAAATCTGTCCACTGGTGCTGTGGCTAAATTCAAAGAAGCCATTCCTACTGCCTTAAGCTCAATAAATTGGCCAACTGATAACTGTGATATTAGTTTTAGCCCTACTCAGCTGGATCAGCTTGTTGATGACTCAGCCAGTCTACTAAGATCCACTTGGACTCAATTGCCCCACTGAGACTAAAAAGAATTAAATGTCAGAGGACAGCCCCTTGGTTTAACTCAGAAACTCGTACACTTAAACAAACAACCCGTAAATTAGAGAGAATGTGGCGCTCTGATAAAAGGGAAGAGTCACATATACTTTGGCGAGAGAGTCATAATAACTACATGAGAGCCTTAAAACATGCTCGAGCTGCCTACTACTCCTCACTTATTGAAGAAAATAGAAACAACCCTAGATACCTCTTCAGCACTGTAGCCAGGCTGACACAGAGTCAGAGCTCTATTGAGCCTGTGATTCCTCTAGCCCTGAGCTGTGAGGACTTTATGAGCTTTTTCAATGATAAAATTCTGAAAATTAGAGATAAAATTAGTAACTCTCTATCTCCAGCTGAACCTGTTGTACCTCTAAATGTAGTAGTAGTTAGACCTGAGTTAGACAGTTTCTCTACGATTAGCCTTCAGGAGCTAAATTCTCTGGTCTCCTCCTCCAAATCATCAACCTGCCTTTTAGACCCGATTCCAACTAAACTGTTCAAGGAGGTCTTCCCTCTAGTTTGTCCGTTGTTGCTGGAGACAGTAAATATATCTCTATCAACAGGCTACGTACCACAGTCTTTTAAAACAGCAGTAATCAAACCCCTCCTTAAAAAACCTAACCTCGATTCAGGAACATTAGCTAACTACAGGCCTATTTCTAATCTTCCATTTGCCTCAAAGATCCTGGAGAAAGTAGTAGCTGATCAGCTAGGTGACTTCCTTCAAGACAATAGCCTGCTTGAGGACTTTCAGTCAGGATTTAGAGCTCATCACAGCACAGAGACTGCTCTAGTTAAAGTAACCAATGATCTACTCTCAGCTTCAGATGAAGGACTGCTCTCTGTTCTTGTTTTGTTAGATCTAAGTGCACACCATTGATCATGATGTTCTTATACAGAGATTAGAGATGTTACTTGGGATTACAGGGACTGCCTTAAATTGGTTTAAGTCCTACTTATCTAATAGATATCAGTTTGTACACGTAAACAACAAGTCCTCTGTGTACACTAAAGTAAGTTACGGGGTTCCTCAAGGTTCGGTGCTAGGTCCAATTCTCTTCTCTATATATATGCTTCCCCTTGGTGATATCATGAGGAAATACTCTGTTAATTTTCACTGCTACGCTGATGATACACAGCTCTATGTATCACTGAAGCCAGGTGAGACAAACCAGTTAGACAAACTAGATGCCTGTTTAAAGGACATCAGATCCTGGATGGCCAGAAATTTTCTTCTTCTTAACTCAGACAAGACAGAGATTATTGTGCTGGGCCCTCGACACCTTAGAGAATCCTTTTCTAGTGATTTAACTGCCATAGATGGCATTAGCCTGGCACCAAGCACAACTGTTAGAAATCTAGGAGTGCTATTTGATCAGGATTTATCCTTTAACTCCCACATAAAGCAAATTTCAAAAACAGCCTTTTTTCATCTTCGTAGCATCGCTAAAATCAGGCCTATCCTGTCCCAGAGCGATGCTGAAAAGCTAGTCCATGCTTTTGTTACCTCTAGACTGGACTATTGTAATTCTGCTTTCAGGCTGTCCCAGCAAGTCACTTAAGACGCTTCAGCTGGTCCAAAATGCTGCAGCACGTGTGCTGACTAGAACTAGGAGAAGAGACCACATTACTCCTGTTTTAGCTTCTCTGCATTGGCTTCCCATTAAATATAGAATAGAATTCAAGATTCTTCTCCTCACCTATAAAGCTCTCAGTGGACAGGCACCAGTCTATCTTAAAGAGCTTGTAGTGCCAAACAACCCCTCTAGAACATTACGCTCCCAAAATGCCGGCCTACTTGTGGTACCATTAATCTCCAAAAGTAGTATGGGAGGTAGAGCCTTCAGTTATCAGGCTCCTCTTCTCTGGAACAATTTACCAACCACAGTTCGGGAGGCTGACACTCTCTCTACCTTTAAGGCTAGACTTAAAACTTTCCTCTTTGATAAAGCTTTCAGTTAGGGACCAGCTCATAGTTTATAAATAAATAAATAAATTAGTTCATAAATTAGACTCATAGTTTAGATGTAACAGGTCTAGACTGCCGGGGGGGGGGTCTGGCACAATGGGCTCTATCACTCTCTTTCTCTCTCTCTCTCTCTCTCTCTCTCTCTCTCTCTCTCAGCATCTGCTTTTGCCCCTTTTGTTTGCTCCTGTACTCGTCTCTGGCTCTTGTCTTGTAGGTGGCCTGGGATCCTTGGTGGAGACTGCCTGCTGCTGTGGAGTCATGCCTCAAAACTACAATTATAAACATGACACATAGTTGACCATTTTATTAGGAACACTCCATTCCCATTATCATTATAGCTATTTATACAGATACTAGCATGATCTCCATATCCATGATCGATACATCTACAGTACCTATATTTTACTACCACATAGGCATGAGGTCCCTCTGAAAATGGGATGTCACATCTCAAGAGGCCTTTAACACATTTATATTTAACGGAGACAAATATGGTTGGGATGCACTTGTGGTCTGGGCACCCATGAGTTCGTCACTACCATAAATTCTTATTTTCAGTAAGAATATCTAAGATTATACTTCTATAAAATGATCACCACAACCATTCAGACATGAGGACCCTCTTGAAAATGAGATGTAGCATCTCAAGAGGCTACCCTCTAATAAATCAGACGACAGGTTGATGGTACATGAACCTGTCCCTAATTTTAGTTCTTATTCTAGTCCACTTGTCTCCTCTTACCTCCCTTCTTTTGCCCTCACACCCGACACAGCATGGTGTGGATTTGCTGTTCATCATGAGACTGGGATCCACATTCAAGATTTCCTGCTGCTTAACAGAAGGTTTTTTCTTGCCGCCATGATGGAGGGATCCATGATTGGCTATTTGGATTCATGTTGGGTGTTGGATGTATATATTTGTATATATATGTATATGTGTATTTTTATATGTATATATGTATCTATGCATATATGTGTATCCATAAATGAAGAGCTTTATGCTCTATTGTAAAGTGTCTTGAGATAACACTTGTCATGAATTGGCGCTATACAAATAAAGATTGATTGATTGATTGATTGAATTATCCCTGCCACCGTGGAAACAGTGTGCTGGAAAGACCCAGCAGTGGAGACGCTGTCCCTTCAGCAGGAGAATGGACAGCGGGGCGCGTCACCATGTGGGCCAGCTCCCGGGACAGATGTAATCTGTTCCTTTGTCATTAATAGTAAAAAAAATAAGAGATAGTTACACACCCGCTGGCTTATCCATTCATAATGCTTGTGATCCACCTGCACTCCTGGTTTGTCATCACCAAATAGCAGAGCCTTTAGTGATAAACTGTATAGGCTACTCTCCCGGTGTCTCCTCCTCATCCTCCTTGCAATAATGCTCTCCATCTTTTTAGATGACGTTAAAAATAAAGACTAAGATAGATGAATATGGGAAATAACAGGTAAATCCTGAGTGACATACATTTATTTTCTCTCCTTTTTCTTCGTCTTTTTTCCCCTTTTTTTCTTTGAATTTAATGAAATGAGAGAAGCCAGATATTTACTCAGTATCAGATGTTAAGGCTGTTTATTGTTGACTTGTAAGATGTGCATCAAACTTCCAGCTGCTGTCAGGTTAAGTTTCCATTATGACAAACGGCTTTAATCCGACATCAGATGTGACGGGAAGGTTAATATAGATACAAATGTAAATGCTGGTTCAGACGGGGACATTAAATAATGATTGCTGTGATTGTTTACTGCATTAAAATGTGCCTGACACTCTGGAAACCTGCCTCTGAGGCGCGCGCACATGTGCGCTTGTCACCAAATTACAGCTGCGCAGGGTGCGCTTCGCCCTGCGCCGAGGTTAGACCAGGTTGCAGCTGGCGAGCTTTCAGCGCACTTTCTGCACTGTTTTTGGCCCGAAATTGTCACTGCGCCAACATGAATCTGCCGACACCTCCCCCTGGTGCACCGTCACCTCCCCATGGTGCGCCGTCACACCCATCTCTGAGCAGACGGTCTACCAAAGTGTCAAATTGGCAGCGCACGGTGGTGCGCTGGATGAAATTAACACTGCACGGGGTGCGCCAGGCTTGTGCCCCCTGTGCTGCACCACGTAATTAGGGCCCATAGTCTTCAACTTTTTATCAGCTGATAATCAGCCTATTTCAGTTTACTTGTTGTTTTCAATAAATTACTTTTTCAAAGTGCTTTTTGTCACACTCCCCCTTCTTGCTTCTTCATATTGGAGCTCTACTTAAAACCTCATTAAGGTCCAAATGTGCAAAATGCATATTCTAGCAATTTTTCATCTGGTCTTAAGATTTGGTCAGGTTTGTATATTATGGTGCCCTGTGTGAGGTCTTGCAAATAGAAACTTCCAAAATAACTCCAGACATATCAGTTGGGTGCATTGATAAAAAGGTTCCATACATAAATTAATATTTAAAGGGCCCATATTATGCTCCTTTTCTGCTGTGTTACATGGATCTTTGATGTCTTCATGAAGCCTTAGTAGCATGCTTTGGTCTAAAAACCCAATAAAACAAGCACAGCAGCATTGTTTCCAGGCTCTCACGGCCCCTCTGTTCAGAAAGGTCTGATTTTGTGGACGTAACCATATGTTAATGAGTCACCGCTGAAACCGCCCGCACTTCCGTGTAGGCGCAGCACGCATGCGCGTAACCATGATGACGGAGCCCAGTGTAAGAGATGAGCACGACTGCAGGACTTCACGTTTTAACGAGTCAGAACTCGAATATAAAGAGGAACCAGGAGAGAGTCGTGCACCGAGGCTAAACCGGGATGTTTCTCTGTGGTCTGTATGCAAAGTTTGTTTCTTCAGTGCCAATATGTAGATGAATTAAAGTTGTTCTGCCGTTCCTTCCCCCCTCCCCCTCCATTTGTTGTTGTCGATGTGAAGCGTGTGGCTGTTAGCAGACATGCAGTGCTTAGACTGGTGTTAAATAGAATCTAGTAAGGGGTAATGTAGAGTGAGCGGGATACAACAGACATATATACCTCGACAGGATTACTCCAAAGCCCCGACGTGAAATAACTTTCGCCCCTAAGTAACACTGAATGGGCCTTTGCTTCTGATAGTGAAATAAGACAGAGAGAGGGGGTCTTCTCTGTTGTTGTGATATGTAAATAATGTCTGGGCTCTTCAGGGCCAATCAGAGCAACAGTCTGTTTTACAGAATTAACATTAGTAATGTGACTGACCCATCAGAATACAGCATTTAATAGAGCCATAGCCTTTAGTGACAGTAACAGTAACTGAGAACGTTTATTAGCTGTAACTCTAAGCAGCCAGCACTTTTCTGTGAACCTTATTTTAAAAGCTTATTTTCTTTTCTATATGCCACACAGTAGCTGTCTTAAAAACCTCTTTACTTGCATTATTGTATGTTATGACAGCTCTATGTATATTAAACAATTACAGAACGTGATTATCTAGTACATTTCCTTTATATAAATGTTCTACTGAACATCCTGTTTTCACTCTTCTCCTACAGAGGTGCTCCTGTGGCAATTGTGTGAAATTGTCTGTACATTACCTTTCCTGTACTGTCACTGACTTACCTGTTTTAATTAAGTAGGTCAGAGGAAAACTGCAGGAACTCCTCGTCCAACCATCCCGGACTCTGACCTCTATGCTTGAGTGTGTTTTTCACTACAACATGCATTCTATATTTATAGAGCAGACTATGAGCCTTTACATCTAAGAAGAGTAATGTATAAGTATTTTGATATAAATGCTTTCATGACTGTTGAACAAAAATAGTAAAGATTAAAAGTACATCGCTGTTTCCTCCATCTTATTTTTTTTCTTTCTTGTTATGTACTTATTAACATTACATGTAACATATGGAAAACTGAAAACACACAGAACAGTTCATGTAGACTTTTTATCGTGAAAAATATTTTGACATATAAAAATACCAAATGTACCGGCTTGTACTGCAGACATATTTACATAAAGGAGGTAAAAAAGACATGAAAAAAGAAAAGGAATTTTTAAACACAAGCCATAGAACCATATTGATAAAAATATGAATATATACATAAAAACACCAATTCATTTGTGACAAAATCTTATCATGTCCAGCCCTTACAGATGCCTGGCCTACAGAGCCTTTGTGAGCTGACACTGCCTGTGTTGTACTGCAGAGTTTCCTGATGCAGAAGACCAGTATGAGGGGGTCAGCGCTTCCTGGTATTTGGAAAAGGAGCATATGGTCTGGTATTTTCTGCAGCTCCTTCAGGTGTGGAGCAGGGTCCTGGAAAACCTTCTCAAAGACAAGGTCCAACAGTGCATCTGCATGATCTGAAATACAAGACACAAAAATATATGTTTACAAGAAATGAACCAAAACACCTCACTGCAGTGTTGTACTCTTTTATTCATAGTGTTTTATTAACACAATGTCCTTAAGGATTATATATTCTCAATTCCATTTTGATGACATTTTTATTCCAGTTTCCTTTATCTTTTCCTTTCCATGCTATGCCTATTTGCCAATGTTTTTAAATGTGTTGATTTTAATAAAGAATTGTTTCACTTACGGAAAGCTGGCTCTGCTCTCACTGGCTTTGCTGTACATCCTTCCTCCTTGGATTTTGAGAAGCTGACTGTAACCAGCGGTTCACCATCAGAAGATGCTGCCTGAGGTCGACCAGCATAGACACAAGAAAGAAAAATATTTAACCTGTTAGTGTATGAAAACACAAATTATAGCCATGCAAATTAGAGCCATGCATTTTTACCTTTTTTGTTGATAAAATATTTATTTCACATTGTACTGAAATCTAAATAAATTACATGAGATGTTACATATATTTTTTGTTACTCATTAGATACATTAGGTATTTCTGGCAACTGATAATTCAGCTGAGGACTTTTATATTTATCATTTATCTGACTGTATTCATTTGGGGTTTTTTTGTGATATTCTACAATCATTTTGATCAGACACATGTATCAAAAGTATGTCTCAAATAAGATACAACAGACTTTTCAAGGGTTAATGAGTTTTTACTTACAAATGTCACATTATGTGATGCATTATAAAATGTCTATGCCTATATATTGTTAGAAAATAAAATGGGAGGATAACTAAATCACTATCTTATTTGCCTCTCTCAGTTTTTCGTAAATCCTTGACATGTTAGTAATTGTAACTTATCCCCAGTCACACAGCTCATATGACAGCATTCTGTGGACATTTCTGAGTGTTTAAACTCACAGAAATCTGATTAAATTAGTTTGGTGATAACGACAGAGGCCAGAAGACCCAGTGATCACATCTGCAGATACACTGATTTGTGCTGGCTTTAGCGTAGTAATATACTTTCCCCTGTTATTAAAATTTACATGATCTGCTGCAAAACACAGAGAAACGTTACAGGCTAAAAACAACAGGCTAACCGTAGCTAAACTTAGCCTCCTGAAGCTAACACAGAGACAGAGGGACAGGAGATGGTATATGAGGAGTAAATATAATCCTCCAGCTGTTAAATTCCTCTTCTCTACTGTGAGAATATTCACACATCTAAATCGGATTAAACTACTTTGGTGATCACAATGCTGTGGCCAATAAAGTCAGTTATCACATCTGCAGATACACTGATTTGAGCTGGCGTTAGAGTAGTTATACTTTCCCCTGTTATCAATATTTACATGATGTGCTGCAAAACACAGAGAAACACAGCCTTCACTGATCGTTTCCCTCGTCCACAGTTTAGACACGAAATGAGTTTTGATACCTTCTGAGATAATTTATCGATTACATTGCCTGCATAGTCCTCATGTTAAGAAAACAGCGGAGCTCGTTTATCGTTACAGGCTTAAAACAACAGGCTAACCGCAGGTAAACTTAGCCTCCTGAAGCTAATACAGAAATAGGGGGAGAGGAGGGCTGTATGAGGAATAAATATAATCCTGCAGCTGATAAACTCCTCTTGACTACTGTGGGAATATTCAAACATCTAAATCGGATTAAACTACTTTGGTAAACCTGGTGCTGTGCCCAATAAAGCCAGTTATCACATCTATCTTTTGAGCTGGTGTTAGCGTAGTAATATACTTTCCCCTGTTATCAATATTTACATGGTGTGCTGCAAAACACAGAGAGACACAGCCTTCACGATCGTTTCCCTCGTCCACAGTTTAGACACGAAATGAGTTTTGATACCTTCAGAGATAATTTATTACACTGCCTCAGAGAGAGCAGCAGGCCTCATACTCAGACCACTGTACATCTCACAGCAGCCAGCAAAGTAATAGACAACAGAGACTAATATTACGGCCCAGAAAAGACATGACATGGTTAGAAAACAGTGAAGCTCATTTATTGTAACATTACAGGCTAAAACAACTGGCTAACCGCAGCTAAACTTAGCATCCTGAAGCTAACACAGAGACAGAGGGGACACTCTGGAAAAGCTCTTACATCTGCTCCTCTTCCTTCTGCTGTTAGCAGCTCGTAGCAATTAGCAAAATAACATCACACAGGATTTAAAATACTCACATTTCCAGGGTCCGAGGTTTTTTGGCGGATGGTTGGCAATCCTCCTGGATTAAGGACCAGTCTATCTGCTAGCCCTTTGTTGTTCTGTCCGAAGTTTGCAAAGCAGTCGGCCGAGAAGTGACTAGCACACACATGCACGTTTTTACTGAGTCTTGCTGGCACATTTCCTTGATATATGAACTCCAGCCACTTAGTCTTTAGGTCTTTCGAGATGGGACGCTTGTGCATGAAAGTATGTGGCTTTTTACAGCTAACAACACTGCAGTAGCTCTTCAACTTGGGCACTCACTGCCGGTAAAACCATCATGGCTGCTCTTCACACAGAAATCTCTTTGGTAACACACACATAACTCTTATTTCCCTGCACACAGGTTTTTGAAAAGTTGATATAGCACATTGTGTAATATGCAGACTTAATTGCTTCTGTAACTTTAAAACTTAAACTTTTTTTTAAAATTTTTACTTATTTGTTTATTTAACAGGGGCCATGCAAGACAAGGACTGTCAAGCCAGAGTTAGCTACTTGCTAATTTACATCTGTGGTCCCTGGGCAGGACACAGAAAAATATACAATGCAGTATAAATTATACAGTACAACAATAAAATACTTAGTTTAGAATTTAAACATCCCAGCTTGTATGCAGTAATTAATTGACACATAAAGTCACTATTTTTCGATCACTAAAATCGAAGCATTAATTGCCCTTATTCTGTAAGCATTGAAAAATCTGTGTGATTAACACATTTTTTTGAATAACATTAAGGCTTTGTTTAAAGTTTAATAGATTTCATTCCTTCAGAGTTTGATTGACTGTAATACAGTTAATTCTCCTGCTACCATTAGTGTGATTTCAATTCAAGATCAGAACAATTCCAGATCTTTATTTAAGATTTTGGTTCCTCTTTGTTTTAATTCTTTAATGATATTCCAACTCTACAATTAGATTTTGGTCTTGTATTCTACTGTAGACCAATTAATCAAGTTTTAATTCGATCTTACATTTGGATTGTCTTATTGCTCTATTTTCATTTGATTGCTTTTCAGCTCTCTCACTTGTCCGAAATTATTCTATTTAGTTTGATCACATCTTATCATTGACAACTTTAAAATTGATCTTCTGTACAAGTTTTATACCTTAAACTACAGATCATCTCCTCTTCTACAAAACCTTGATCTTAATCAACCACTTCAGATTTTGATCCTACTCTTAAATTTCTTCCCTTACTAAGATTTAACTCTGGAGTTTACTCATCCTCAGATGTCACTCCAGTTTAATCTACCTCAGTATTTTTAGACAAGTTCATCATACTTGTGGCTATGCCTACTAAGTTGGAGTTCTATTTTGAATTATTCTAAGCATGAATGTTGATTTATTCGACATCTATCCATGCTTGATCACTGTCCTCTGAGACATTTTGCTAGTCAAAGTTTAGATCATAGCAATGCTTTTGATTCCAAACAATTTTAATTGACACTTTGTGTAATCATTGAACCTATAAAGAATTAAACTATTGAACCATACATCTAATAAAAAATCGTTTCTGTCAAAACCAAACCAACCATGACAGACACCAGAGAGTCAATCCATGGAAATTCATTGGAGGACAATGGCACAATATTAGCAGAAATGACCAATCAGCTGATTCCAGATTATGCGTCTACAACTTAAAAGACATACCCCATCAATCTGGAAGACATTATGGCTGAATTTCTAGCGAAGACTTCAGTTTTGTCTTTTCAAGACAAGGAGCCCGCTCACATCCTGGAATGCATGTTCCTTGTGATGGCATCACATCTAAAACAGAAAGAAAGTTTGCTGGAACGCACCACAGTCGAATTAAAGGTGCAAAGAGAAGAAAACATTACGCTGAAAAGAGCGCTGGATGAGAATCAGTAGTCCCTTGACAAAGCAGAAACACAAATCGCTGAATTAAAAACAGCACAAACGCCTGCACCTATGGAAGCTGAGGAGAAACTTTTTCTCGAAGAGAAGGTTGAGAAACTTGATGAAGACCTTGAGAAAAGATAAACATAGCTGTTGGAAACAACTTGAAGGCTTGATAGAACTACCCATAAGCTGGAAAGGGCAGAGTCCCTTCTTGAACATACAGCTGGGGAGTTAAACTTCCTAAAACACAAGTAATAAGACAACAGCTCTCATTGTCTCATGCTGCAATATCAGCTGAGACATGAGCCTCTGTCAAGATCAACAACAAGAAACAGAAGAAAAGCTGGCTAATGCCCAAATGGAGCTAAATACTCCTCCAACTTCTGAGACCAGAGGGAACAATTTGATCAAAGCTTCTTCTATTAAAGGAAACACTCCCACTGGAATCCTTTTCACTCATTTACTGTGACTATCCATCACAACATCAGTCGAAAACTGGCATAAAGTGACCACCTCAGTCATATTATTCATTCTCTAATGATTCTCTTGCTTTTGTCTGACAAGAACAAAATCACTGGAAATATTAGCTTGTTTGGGTCAAAGGCAATAATGAAACTACTTGATATAGACTTTTATCTCAGAAGGTTTCCTGGTGCTACAATTGAGACATCTTAAAGCTACATCAATAAGAATAATTTGATTTGTATACATATTTTATGTATTCAACTTTGTACATATTGTATATAATCTTTTTCAATAACATAACCTGTTCCAATACATATAATCATGTGTTAGTAGAATCATAATTTTGTTTATTTATCTAAATGATCTGTGACCCTGTTTGGTGTCTTTTCCCAGGATTTTATTCCCCAAAACTCACTTTTGACCAGACAACACATTTTGTGACAGCACTTCCAGTGAGCCAGCTCACCTCGTCATACCAGGAATGCTGAAAAGACCTGTTACTTTCCCCACCTTTTGCACTAATACAATCTTAGGAGTTGATCTGCCCTGCTGTTTTACTCTATTTTTCTCTTTGTAAGGAAGACTATCAAATGGCTTCGCCAAAATCTGGTTGACAACATTCATACTATCTGCCATTATGTGCAGCTTGCTAGCAGCTGGAGCTGCTACGTGAGACTAATGACTGGCTGTGAGTGTGAGTGAGAGGGAGTGAAGATCCGCATCTGCTCGTTGGTGAAAAGAAAAGTGGCAGGAGAGAATCTTCAAACACAACGCTAGTCGTTTTTAAGAAAGATAAAGTCACTGGAGATCGATAAAGCCTCCAGATCAGTCCAGAACAACTGAATGTAAAACTTAGAAGATGCTGCAGTAAAGGGTGATACTTCAAGATCACTGATTGGCTCATTTCACTGTCAATCAAAAAGGGATTCGGCCTCAGACAGATCATCCAATCATCACGCAGAAGCTGAGCGTCCAGGCCAGCCCACTGCCTCATTGACCCCCAGAGACGCTGAGCGTCCGATGGGCGGGACAAAGCCCAGCGTTTATCCAATGACCGTCTAGTTTCCACAGTGGAACAACCCACTCTAAGCTTTCCTGCTGAAGTCTGAAGACGCTCAGCGTCCGACTCTGACTGTAGCGCTGAGACGCTGCGGGGATGAATGAGAAGGAAGTCGCTCCAGTTACCTGTGATAAGTAGCTGATTCTGAACAAAAGATGAAGGTATTCTAGCTCATATTTAGTCAATGAAATGTACACACAGCAGGACATAACACTTTTTTGGGTATATTTTAGGGGAAGCTGAGCTTCCCTTGCAGTCTTAGAGCAATCGCCACTGTTGTAATCCTTGTCTAGCTTATGCATACTTCTGACACAGACACACACACATACCTTACATACTGATTCACTACTGATAATGTGACCTCCGTACGTAACCTCGTATGGAGGCTGCCTCTCGGCCTTTATCAAGTTTGAGGGACATCCTCCATACCAGCTCAGTCTGGCTCGTTCCTAGACAGTGATGTACCGAGGTGACTACATACACACACCTTTCTTGTCACTCTTATAAAAGAGAGAAAATATTACACATCCTCAGTACAACATCCAGCTTCCTGTTTAAATGTTGTTACTCAACGCACTGTGAAGTAAATCCCATCTGATTGCCTTCAGTTGTGTCTTCGTCATTTTTATTTTGAGTTATGTCAGGGGTTTTTGGTACGAACTGTGAAAGTTATACTGAGCTCTCAGTATTGCGAAGGGACAAAATCCTGACACTCAAGTCAAGAGGTAAGCAGCTTCATTGAACGTCAGCCATTCCAAATCAGAAATGATTATGGCACGTTATGTCAAGCTCTGATCTGTGAGTTTACAGACCCATTGACATCAGCTGGCTTGTTAGCTGCTCTAACTGTCAAACAGGTGAGATCTGAATCTCCGAACCAATACTACACTTGCATACGTCAGGCTTACTTTGGTTCAAAGAATGAACCAGGAATGGAGTAGGACCAACATTTCAAAACTCTTTTTGTCCAAAACCTCCATCCCACAGTCAGCCACCATCTTGGAGTTGCAGCATGCCCTCAAACTCTAACGAGTCACCAACTTCACGAGTTAGCTGTAAAGGGTTTTGCAAAGCAAAGGCTAATCACTGCTAAGAAAGCAGAGCCATCGTCCATATTGGCTCTGGAAGTGAAGTTCCTGCCCATGGAATTTAGAGGCGTCTCTCATGGCAACCTCTCACATGCCAATGAGACCCCAAGACCCAAGGATTTCAAACCCTGCTGGTGGCCACACCTCCACTTATTATCAAACGCCATGGTTAAACAAGGGTCGACGTCCATCCAAACTTGATCCAAAACGTTTTCCTCCAAAACCCCAACGTTTTGGGACTCTCCCAAGAAAACACCAACCCTACAAGGGTGGTGGGAGACATGAAGGGCCTGACCATTACAACCCTCACTTCCAGAGACAACGGTCCACAAACCCGCCCAGTACACCATCCTCTGGTAAGGAAATGAAAAGTTCTGACAAGCCAGACTCTTCAGAGAAGAGCCATCATGCTGAAAAGGACTCAGTAGAGTCAAGGCTTAGTGATGAAGAACTTAATACTCTCAACGAGTTAATCCAAAAACTACGTTGACAAAGAGATAGGACGGAGGATCTTCTTCCAATTTCCACCACTGATTTTCAGACCTACCTTTTCATTATGATTCTCTTGTACAGAATGACAAGGAAGAAATCGACCCCTTTAAGTCAGTACCTGAACCTTAGACCCCAACCATGCCAGACCTGGCTAGTGAACTCACAAAGTCACTCAACTAGTGATCCATCTGTTGATGATCCAGCCATCGTCAAAGTTGTGCCACCTTTCTGCCAGTTTCTTGGTAACCTCACTGAGAAAGGTACTGCACAAAAGTTCTACTTGAATATCACTCTTGAACATGAACTTGACCAAGAAGTCCTTCTTGACACAGCCGCAGACATTACCCTTATGTCCGCAGCTCTCTTTAACAGGTTACGTGCACAAGTAAAGAAGTCCAACAGGAACTTGAAATTGCATCCATGTGATCGTGATGTGCAACCATATACCTTGAGAAGCAGTATCTCAACAAAAATGACGATGTGAGACCTAACCATTGGTCCCATGCACCTTGTACCACCCTGTGTACATTTCACTTCTTGATTCAATTCCTTTTCTCCTTGGCAAAGACCTGCTCAACAGGTTTGATCCATTAATGGTCTTCAAACTGCGGAAGATATGGTCATAGGTTCCCAAGCCTCTCCCTGTGTCATGCTGCCAAATCAACACAGCCCAGTTTTTCACTCTGACACAGGAACCTACCTGTGACAATCAGATAACATTTGATTAAGGGGATGTAAGTCAGACCCCTGAAAACCCTTACACACCTGAGCCCACACCTAAAATTGTCTGATTCTAGGGCACAGGTGGGCCAGAGTGTCATTCCAACTTATGCCCTGATGGGGATTCAATCTCTTGGCTGAGCATCCAGATGCTGAAGGGCAGCTCAGTGAAACATTGAGCCAGTGTCTCCCCTCTTAAGGACCACCACTGCCAACAGCTCCCTATTGCCCACATTGTTGTTCCTTCTTGCTGGAGATAGATGGCGAGAGAAGAATGCGCAGTGCAGTCTTGGGGTCACATTCAGAGAGTATAGCTCCTAGGCCTGGGTCCAAGGTATGGACCTCCCCCACGAACTGGAGTGAGGGGTTACGATGGAGGACAACCGGTGTTCTGGTGAATAGTTCTTTGAGCCTAAGGGAAGCATTGTTAGCCTGCTGTGGCCATAGAAAGAGGACAGTAATGGATGTTAAGCTCTTGAGAGGGGAAGCCACTTTGCTGTAATCCTGAATGAAGCAGTGATAGAAGCTGATATACCCCAGAAATTGCTGATGCTCCTTTCGAGTGGTTGGAGTGGGCCACTCAGCCACAGCCTGAATCTAACAAGGATCAAGGCAGAGTCGGCCAGCCTCAACTAACTTGTCCTTTACCCTAATCTCATTGAAACCTCAGAAGTCAATGCAGGGCCTAAGGGAGGAGTCCTTTTTTTCTCTCTCTCTCTCTTCTTTTCCCTTTGTCTGCATTATCTTTTCAGCTGTGCACTGTGTTCAATGACAGCATTGAAAAGACCAATGCAGTTTTGTTCTAGCAGTAAAAACATGTAAACATGATTCACTGCTATCAGTGACCATAACCAATCCAACCTGTAGGCTACTCCATCAAATCAAACTTCATTTAACCCCTGATATGAGCTGAAGGGGAGGGCCGTGCCACACCACAGTGTAAAAGAATGGGAAATAGTGACAGAAAGGATGAGACAAGACAAACGGAAAGGAGGACAAACAGGTATTGTTATTAATTTGAGATAGCAGTCCAAGTGCTTTGCTAACCAAAGTCCATACAGGAAGTAAAGACTGTAAGAAACCAGGGACATCAGAGATGTGAGGTCCTGATAGCAGGGGGTGGTCCCACAGGGATGAGATATGGAGGGCTAATGGATCACAGGATGTGAGAAGTTGTGTAAGAGTGCCCATCTTCACATGTTCTGAAAGGACAACACTTCTTTACTGTTAGTCTCAAAAGGAGCTTCAGTATCTGTACAGGCATCCATATGAGGTGGTCACCGAATACCCAAGTAACTGCCTATTATCAGGGAGACCATGGCCAAGGGCACCCCTGAACCAACAGGCAACCGAGACTCACCACATGATTATCAAAATCTACTGGATCCAGGAACAGCCCGAGGACCCAAGGAGGCACCAACCCAACTCCCCAAAGGCACCAAGAACAACACCAGGGGGTCTAGGGTGGCAACCCCAGCAGACAGCACCCACCCCCACCAACCACCCATCTAAGCGGCCCATGGCCATCCCCAGCACTCAGCCAGCCCCAACCCTCCACGACAGACTAGAGCCCTAGCCCCCGGGAGCCAAATCTTCAGGGAGCAGGGCCCCCACTAAGTGGAAGGGGGGCCACGGGCCAATCCTATGTGGCCGTGTACCTGCTGCAGCAAGGCCATGTGGGGCAGGATGTGCACAAGATGTAGGCATGGTGGTGAGGTCGAAGTTACGCCCTGCTGAGCTGAGGCCAAGAAAAGCACTGGAGACCCAAATGCCCAAGGAGGGCTCTGGACCACCTGCACAGAGCAGCAACCCACAGGTAGCCACATGCGCCAAGATCTCCAGAGAGCAACAGGCCGATGGATCCCGCACCACAGGCCACTGAGGGATACATTGGCCCAGCAGGGCCCACTCACCCTTCCTGGGTGCCGCCCAAGAACCCTAGCTGCAGGCACCTGAGCCCAGACGCACCCGAAACCCAGCAACACCATCCCACTAGATAGAGATGGGATCCCCAGTACAGTCATGGCCAGATAAGGTTGGACCCCACCAGCCAAACCAAACCTAAACCAGAGTTATAATAGTTAACTAAAACAAAACTTAAAATGAAAACTAAAATTAAAAATGCATTGTAGTCAACTCACACAAAAAAAACTAGAAAAGAAAACAAAAACGATAAGTAAACTGTATCTTGTGTTTACAAAACTAACCAAAACTAACCAAAATTATAGACAAAATGTCCTTCATTATCGTTTTTGACAATATTTATTAGACTTTAGGATTTAAATTAAACCGACACATTTTCCCAAACAATTTTACGACAGTTTTCGGCAGTTGTCAGCGCCGTACGGCACCATCATAGCGACGTACTGGGACGTGTTTGTTTACTGCACTGACTGGCTGTGCACTGTGCCGCCACGAAATGGATCTTTTTCAAACCGCCCCCTACACTCTCCCTATCCACTACCCCTTCGTTTGCGCGTCCTCTCAGAGGGTCCGCCATATTAAGGGACATCCCAAACCGATTCGCGGGGAGGGGTAGTGGGCTGTAACACCCTCCACAAGCAAGACTGCATGGATGCCGACTTGCTGAACACAAGCAGTGCTAAAGTGTGTCCGGTGACACCCATGGAGGAAGCAACAAACAAATGTAAAGTCCACGTAAGTGCCTGCACAAATTCTGTAAGAAATTTTACTTTTTATTGATTTTATAATTAATGTACATCATACATTCATATACAAGGTCTTTAAAGCTGTCAATGCACCAAGTCTGTTAAACTAAGACAATTATTTCATGATTGTCGTCCAGATGTTTCCAACTTAAGTTGTACATGTCACTGATTATGAAATTAAAGCCTGCCCTGCATTCGTCCAAAAAACAGTTTATTTGATGAAATGTTTTATATTTACAAGAAATGTCAAGAAAACCAAATAATTCATAAAAGTGAGAGTGAAAAATGAAAGCTCTTCAGTAAGAAAAGGTATTATACAGAATAAGTGACATAATTTGTATTATCCTAGGATAAAACAAAAAAGTTTTTTAATTACCTGAGACAGACTAATTAGGCTAATTGAAGCACTGAGATATATACAGGCTGATCAAAATCCTGTTGCAGAAAGGTTCTCTGCTAATATTTAGGCTAGTTCTTATTCTTATCATCTACTTGTGATTTTTTTTTCATAGACTCAAATTACAGGAAAAATAGCCTTGTTGCTTTTTGCTCCTCTGACATTAAAACATATTAAAATTTAAAACACAACATACCATCAGGGTTCAAGTTCAGTCTCAAAATATTGATAATATTATTATGCCAGGGTTTAAATATGTTGCAACATACACTTCCTGTTTCCTCCCGAGGGAGGAAGTTTTATCCCAAAGCTTACTGCTGTAGTCCTAACCTTCACCTTGATGAAGCGAACTACATTTAGCTGCAAGTGTGACTCTGTGATGGAGTGCACTCCATCACAGAGGGGAGTGTGTAGGGGCTGGTTTGCAAAAGACCCAATGTGTTGTTGGAACAACTTGGAAGAAAAGGCTCAAGTTAGGAGGAGGAGGCAGTGTCCCATTTGGGATTGTTTTGAAGTACGACAGTGAGAAAAACAAATGCAATTGCCCGGTGGAAATTAAAACTGTTGAGATATGTAGAATTTTTATATAATTCATGTTTATATTTTTTATATTAAGTTTATATTATTTTCTTCTGTCAAGGCAGCAGCCAACAGTACAGTATCAGCATTGACTGAGCATGAGCACTGTGTTGGACTTGAAAATAAACAGTATTACAAAATACTTACTCTGACCTTTTTGAATCCTGCACCTAGCAAATAAGGTTAAAACTAAACTAAAACTAAACTAAAACTAAACTAAAACTAAACTAAAACTAAGCCTTGTTGCAAAAATTAAAACTAAATAAAAAGTAAGAATGCCCGCTCTAAAACTAATTAAAACTAAACTGTAATGGAAAAAACAATGTCAAAACAAACTAAAACTAAACTATAATGACAAATTCAAAACTATTATAACCAGTGTTGGGCATATTACTTCAAAAAAGTAATTAGTTATAGTTACTTGTTACTTTCCCAAAAAAGTAATTGAATTACTAACGGAATTGCTCCTTCATAAATGTAATTAGTTACTAGGTAAAGCAATTGATGCGTTACTTAAAAAAAAAATCTTTTTGTGCTTGAACTGTGTGTCTCTGTCTCTGTGTCCTTCCTTTTTGTTACCTGCTGCAGCAGCTCTGACATCAACAGTTCTCCAACAGCACGTGCAGGGGAATTTGCCTGATAGACTAGAATGAGAGCAAAGTGCTCCGCAGTAAGCTTTACCTACGAGCACTGCTGCGTTGGTGAGAGCCAGCCCTCGCCAAGGCGCTGGAGATTTGCTTCAGATCTATTTTCTGCGCGGCCGCGTTCAAATCTCGTAAATTCACTGTCGTTAAGAAAGCACCAGACAGGAAGTCAATGTGTGGAGTATCCGGAAGTTTCAAAATAAAACAGAATACACGGACTCTTGACTCGGTGAATCAGGTCAGCAGTCGGTCAGAGGGTCCCAGAGGCAACACAACGCCATGGACGAAGAAGTGAATCATAGAGGTACAGAAATACAGAACATTGTATACATGACAAAAACATCTTTTATACACGGATACAGGCGGATAGAAGTTAAGTAAATCACGAAGCTGTGTGGTTGAGACCAGCAAAGGGACCTTAGAGAAGGGAAGTGAGGTGTTTATTTCTTTTCTCAGTGTATAACATATTTTATGAGCGTGTGACATTGCTGTGCTCATCGTGAGAGCCTGTGGCTCTCCGGGGATCAGCCCTGCCCCTACGGAGCTGCAGCCGCATCTCTGCTCGGTGCGCCCTTTCAGTGGGTTTTGTCTGTCAGGATAAGACCGTGGTGCGGCGCTTCCGTGTGGAATTTGAGGGTGAGGCTGGTCGGATAACAGCTGCTTGACATCGGTGCAAAGTAACGCGCCACATTTCCCTGTTAGTAATGGTAACAGCGTTGTAACGCATGAAAAAGTAGTTAATTAGATTACCTGTTACTGAAAAAATAACGCCATTAGTAACGACGTTATACATTAACACCGTTATTACCAACACTGATTATAACCTTGGCCTAAACTAGTGATCCACCACTTGGGCCCCCGTTATTCTGTATCTTTGAAACCAGACAAAAGTAAGGACAAAAGGAATATCATAGAAAGATCAAACCAACAGGTCTCATCATCGCCCACAAAGCACTGCTAGAGAGGAAACAAAAGCGGGGCAAGAGGAGTGGGCTAGCTGCTAGGCTAAGAGCTAACCCCTACAAGCCGGCCGTTCCGAGTCTCTTCCTGGCCAACTCCCGGTCGCTGAGCAACAAGATGGACGAGTTAAGACTACGGATTACATCTCACAGGCTGGAATACTGTGTGATGATCATCACGGAGTCTTGGCTGGATAAAAACATCCCAGACGCCAGCATCGAGCTAGCGGGACGCGCCGTCTTCAGATCGGACAGGACCGCGGACTCAGGCAAGAGTAGAGGCGGAGGCCTCTGTGTTTACACTGACAATAGATGGTGCAATAACTTTGTCATTAAACACTCTTTCTGCTCACCGGACATTGAATATATGTACCTGCAAGGCAGACCGTTTTACATGTGCAGGGAGTTTACATCTGTGGCTATAATCGCTGTTTACGTGCCGCCTCAAGCTAACGCTAAGCTAGCCATGGAGAAGCTACATGCTAGTATTAGCCTACACTTAGCAGCACAGCCGGACAGCGTTGTTATATTGGCGGGGGACTTTAATCATTCCAACCTGAAGTCTGTGCTGCCGAAATTCCATAAATATGTAAACTTCCCCACAAGAGAGAAAAATACACTGGATCAGGTCTACTGCAACATTCCACAAGCCTACAAAGCCAGACCACTGCCTCATCTGGGTCTCTCTGACCATATGTCTCTGGCCCTGACCCCAGCATACAAGCCACTCATCTGCAGAGAGAAACCAACCTTAAAGACAGTCAAAGTGTGGACTGAGGAAGCCACCTCAGCACTGCAGGACTGCTTTCACACTACAGACTGGGAGGTTTTTGCTCAGGGGACAGACCTGGAAGGACACACATCAGCTGTGCTGGAGTACATCAACTTCTGTGCTGAGTGTGTGACTGAGACAAAGACTGTTAAGGTGCTGCCCAAACAAAAGCCATGGTTCAACAAAGAACTGGCTGCCCTGCTCAGAGCACGCGACTCAGCTTTTAAATCTGAGGACCAGCAGGCCTACACAAGTGCAAGAAGCGACCTGAGGAGGGGCATCAGAGAGGCCAAGCGCAGGTACCAGCAGCGCGTTGAGGAGCACTTCAACAGCAACAACTCCAGAGGCATGTGGCAGGGAATTAAGTCCATCACCGGCTACAAGGACAGCACTGCAGCTACACTATCCACAGGCAGCACCAACCCCGGACGCCCTGAATCACTTCTTTGCTCACTTTGACGGACGGAGCAGCGACCTGGGAGACACCCCCCAGTCAGCAGTGATGGGGGGGGACACCCCCATACAGCTGCACCAGAACCAGGTCAGGGCAACCCTGCGTAAAGTCAACGCGAGGAAAGCCACTGGTCCAGACGGCGTCTCAGGAAAAATCCTCAAAGACTGTGCGGATCAGCTAGCGAAGGTTTTCACCACCATCTTCAACCTCTCGCTCCAACAGTCCAAAATTCCCACCTGCCTAAAAACAGCCACCATCGTCCCTATACCAAAGAAGAACACAGTGAGCTGCCTGAATGACTTCCGCCCAGTTGCTCTTACACCCATCATTACAAAGTGCTTTGAGAAACTCATCATTTCTCACATCAGATCCGCCGTCCCTGCTGACCTGGACCAACACCAGTTTGCTTATCAGGCAAACCGGTCAACAGAAGACGCTGTGATCACAACTCTCCACACAGCCCTTACTCACCTGGACCAAAAGAACACGTATGTAAGGATGCTGTTTGTGGACTTCAGCTCGGCCTTTAATACTGTTGTGCCCCAAAAACTGGTCAACAAACTGAGCAACCTGGGCCTGGGCAGCTGATCAGCGCATGGATACAGGACTTCCTCAGCAACAGACCTCAGCACGTCAGGATGGGGGGCCGCACATCCTCCACCCTCATCCTGAACACTGGGACACCACAGGGATGTGTCCTCAGCCCCCTCCTGTACTCCCTCTTCACCCACGACTGCATCCCCATCCACTCCACCAACACCATCGTCAATTCGCCGATGACACCACCGTTGTAGGACTGATCGCAGACAACGACGAGACAGCCTACAGGGAGGAGATCCAGCTCCTGGTACGATGGTGTCATAATAACAATCTGGACCTGAACACCAGCAAAACCAAGGAACTGATTGTGGATTTTAGGAGAGCCACGCGCACGGAGCACCCTGCCCTCTGCCCTCTGCATCAATGGAAATGAAGTAGAGAGGGTGCAGAGCTTCAGATTCCTCGGTTTGCACATCACAGCTGACCTCACCTGGGCTGTCAACACCTCCTGCCAGGTGGGGAAGGCACAACAGAGACTTTACTTCCTCAGGAAGCTAAAGCAGGCTCGCTTGCCCCAACAACTGCTGGTCAACTTTTACAGAGCCACCATCGAGAGCCTCCTGTCGTACTGCTGCACAGCTTGGTCCAGTAGCTGTACAGCAGAGGACAGAAGGAACCTTCAGCGGGTCGTTAGGGCAGCCGGGAAGACCATCGGGACCACACTACCCCCTCAAGGACACTTTCACCAGCCGCATCCAGAAGAAGGCCTCCAACATCGCAGGGGACCTCACACACCCAGGCCACCTCCTGTTCTCCCCCCTCCCTCAGGAAAAGGTACTGACCATTAAGTGCCATACAAACAGACTCAGAAACAGCTTCTATCCCCAAGCTGTGAAAGCCATTGCCCCACCACAATCCCCTGAGCCTGTTTAGCCCCCCCAACACCCACAACTGCCCCCCAACCCCCACTGAAGGAACTGTCCCCCCACTCCAACACCCTCAACTCCCCAACCCCCACTGAAGGAACCCCCCCAGGACAATGTTGTTGTTTACATAGCACAGCGTCACTTTACTCACAGGTGTAAATACTCTTTTACAAATGTGTGTTTTTGCTCATTTTTTTGCACAGCCATTATGTTCGTTAGTCACTTTATGCATATGCGCTGGACTTTTACTTGCACAGCCACTGTTACACTGGGCGCATACTCTGGACAATCTTTAGAATCTGGTACCTGTACAGGAATACCTCACTCCGCTCTTCTGTTTTATTTTATATTTTTTATATACTATTTATATTGTCTTTTATTCAATTCTTTTATACTTACATGCTGCCATAGAGGATGCCAAACAATGTTTCACTGTACAAAACCTGTTGCCTAACAAGTGTTGACAGTGACAATAAAGATCTATTCTATTCTATTCTATCTCAAACAGGAAGCTGGCAATTTGGATTTTAAACTAAAACGTTCTAAAGAGACGTTATCCAGAAAAATGATCTCTTCCTAGACCATAAATGGTATCAGCTTCAAATGCGGACAGAGGAGAGAGGGGGCATTGATGAACAAAAGATATAAAGGATCTTGATATAAATGATTTTGTTGTTTCACAATGGTTTCCAAATGACAAGTCCACAAAGTTGGTAAACTCTGATATAGCCCTCACAACTCCTCCCATTCAAATGAATGGAGGACAATGGAACAGCATTAGACATCCTGTGTCAGTTTCGCCTGTACAAAAAAAACTTAACAAAGCACAGCTCTAAAAATTACATGACAGGATTCCAGACCAAATTTTCCAAGTAAAGGTCTTATTTTTAGAGACTGGGTCAAAACTGTGAGAGGATATTTCACAAGTTGCCACTCAATCTCAGAGTGATTTGGCCAAATAATGATGTCACTCGTCTCTACCTTCAATGTTCACAGCTGATCATGTGACTAAAGGAGGGAAAATGGGATGTATAATACACATCCATTATAAAGACTGAGGCTCCTGACAGAGCTGCAGAAACACACCTCAGTCTAACTTTGAATTATTTAAAGAGATAAAAAGGGATGAAACCCTCAAAATGAAGGTCAAGCAGGCATGAGGGACATGCTTGCAGGTCAAAATAATATTTTTTCCACTTTATGGGACTCAAAATTTTAAAACTACCTGAGCCTGAAATATTCATATCAAGTTTTAATTATATTTTGGGATTTTAAACCCTTTTAATGCCAGTAGGTTAACAGAAAACCACTGTTTTTTATCGTAAAAAACAAAAAACACCAATAAATTCCAAATATACATTTCAAATGACTATTAGGCCATAATGTCCATTAGGCCCTGGGATGGGTCAATGATTGGCAGAAAGAATGATTTTGATGCATTGTTCTTTTTTCGGCAGAGTCAGATTGAAACAAAACCTCACACATTTAATCCTCGGGACCAAATCAGTCCCCTTCCCATAAAGTTCTATTAAAATATTATTATAAATGTTTCTTTTTACCGTAAACAACTCAATCTTTCAAAACTACTTGTGCCTGTAATATTATTTTTGATTATGTTATAGGGTTTTAACCTTTTAAATGCCAGTATGTTAACAGAAAACCCCTGTTTTTTATCATAAAAAAAACAAAAACATCAATAATTACATAATAAAAATAATAATACATTCCTGCCCAAACACAGAAAGGGTTGACAGATTGATGGCTCTTTCTCAATTCTGTAAGTGGTGGTGCATTACCAAACTTAGTCGGTGGAGCAATTTGTCTGGTTAATAATGAACAAGACTCTGGCCCTGTGTGGTCAGTGTCCAACTTCTAAGAGGAACAAGTGGCATTGAGCCATGCAAGATTGAGCAATATCAGGTCTGTGATGCCCTTAGATAACTTGGGTTGCATGTGTGCCACGCTGAGTGGATCAATGTGTTTTTACCCTTCACCGAGAGGCATGGGTAACCCACTGAACCCCACTTGTGATAGGGATTGGGGATTGCAATTATTTCCCATGAACGAGGAATTCCCTGTAAGCGAAGGTCATAAGCACGCTTTGATTAAGTCCCTGCTTTTTTAACACATGGCTACTACCAAGGGATGGTTTAGTGCAGGGGTCGGCAACCCATGGCTCTTTTGCCCCTCTCCAGAGGCTCTCTGGACCCAGAGGACAGAAGAGCAAAAACCTTCTTTGACTTGCATTAAACTCTAATTAATTGATGTATTTCTGCATGTTTTAGCACCATCTGCCTTTTTTCTTTTAATGACAGTTTTTTGATTTATACATTGTTAACTTTGCGTCATGTGTGCACCTCCCATGACCTCTGCGTGACCTCTGCATGACCTGCAGCAGGTCAGAGTGAGAGCAGGACGCTGCTGCATCTTTAGCCTTGAGCTCACTTGATGTTCATTTTAAGTTCTGATGAAGATGTTTTGATGAACTCTCAGACTTTCAACTGCTGCTGTGAAGGGATTCAAACTTTTTAAACGGAGGCATGACGAGAGACATGAGAGACATGTTGAGACGATAATTCAGGCGTTGTTGAAGCAGGGGATTTTTACACAAAGATATCAAGTGCATGTCTTTTATTACCATTTCTGTTATGATTGCAGTCAGTCTCTCCCCCTCGAATTGGCCCTCATTTATCAATCTTGCGTGAGAAATGGATGCAGAAATCAGCCTACGACAATGTTCACGTGTGATCTATCAAACTTGAGTATATGGACCAATAACGGCGTACGCCTGATCAGTTGTTGATTAATGTGGCGGCTGAAAACAATCGTCATTTAAATAACATGCCCCTATTTATTCATGATTCACGAGGCCTCACCCACAGAATTTACGACATGGAGCATGCAAAGAAGAGAAACTTCTCTGAGCTGGAAATCGACACCATAACGAGGGATGTTGAAAAACATCGAGATGTGTTGTTCGGCAGCCTCAGGAGCGACATTAAAGGGAGCCACAAGAACCACATATGAAAGATTATTACAGCGGCAGTCAACAGCGTCAGTGTAGACGACAGGACTCTTACTGAGGTTTGTAATTTGGCCCTGAAGGTCAATGCGAATAAATATTTCAAAATACACAAAAACATTAATGAATGCGCAAAAACATTTAAGAATACTCAAAAACATTTAAAAATGTGCAAAAAAATTTAAAAATGCGCAAAAACATTTAAGAATGCGCAAAAGCATTTATAAAAGCGCAAAAACATTTAAGAATGCACAAAAACATTTAAGAATGTGCAAAAACATTTAAGAATGCACAAAAACATTTATAAAAATGCAAAAACATTTAAGAATGCACAAAAACATTTAAGAATGCGCAAAAACATTTAAGAATACTCAAAAACATTTAAGAATGCACAAAAACATTTAAGAATGCACAAAAACATTGAAGAATGCGCAAAAACATTTAAGAATGCACAAAAACATTTATAAAAATGCAAAAACATTTAAGAATGCACAAAAACATTCATAAAAATGCAAAAACATTTAAGAATGCACAAAAACATTTAAGAATGCGCAAAAACATTTAAGAATGCACAAAAGCATTTATAAAAGTGCACAGACATTTAAGAATGCACAAAAACATATAAAAGCGCAAAAACATTTAAGAATGCACAAAAACATTTATAAATGCACAAAAACATTTAAGAATGCACAAAAACATTTATAAATGCACAAAAACATTTAAGAATGTGCAAAAACATTTAAGAATGCACAAAAACATTTATAAATGCACAAAAACATTTAAGAATACACAAAAACATTTAAGAATGCACAAAAACATTTATAATATAATAATAATAATAATACATTTTATTTGAAAGCGCCTTTCAAAACGCCCAAGGACACTGTACAGGATAAAACAACAACAACAATAAAATCAACAAACAATAGAACTATAAAATCAGCAAAATACAACAGTCAGTGATGGATAAGTGGATGAGAGTGGGATATTTATGGTAAGGAATATGCAGTTCTGAACAGGTGGGTTTTGAGTCTGGATTTAAAAATAGACAGGGAGGTCAGGTTTCTGAGGTCTGGTGGGAGAGAGTTCCAGAGCTGGGGAGCAGAGCGACTGAAGGCCCTGCTCCAATGGTGCTGGGGCGGGCAGAGGGCACAGTGAGGTGGGTGGAGGAGGAGGATCTGAGAGAGCAGGTTGGAGTGGCGATGTGGAGGAGGTCAGACAGATATGGAGGGGTGAGGTTGTGGATGGCCTTAAAGGTGTACAGGAGCAGTTTGAATTCTATCCTATGCTTGACCGGGAGCCAGTGGAGCTGCTGCAGGATGGGGGTGATGTGATGGTGGGAGGGGGTTCTGGTGATGATACGGGCAGCTGAATTCTGGACCAGTTGAAGTTTATGGAGTGACTTTTGTGGGATGCCGAAAAGGAGTGAATTGCAGAAGTCTAGACGGAGGTGACAAGGCTATGGACAAGGATGGAGGTGCTGTGAGGAGGAGGGAGGGCGGAGGCGGTTGATATTTCGGAGGTGGAAGTAAGCGGACCGGTGATGTTATTGATGTGAGACTGAAAGGAGAGTGTGCTGTCGAGGATGACACCCAGACTCTTAACCTGAGGGGAGGGGAAGACCGAGGAGCTGTCAATGGAGAGGGAGAAGGTGTCTATTTTTGAAAGTGTAGATTTGGTGCCAATTAAAAGTATTTCTGATTTGTCACTGTTTACTTTAAGGAAATTTGAGGTGAACCAGTATTTTATTTCAGATAGGCAGGAGGTGAGAGAAGGGGGTGGGAATGTGGAATTGGGATTACAAGAAAGGTAGAGCTGGGTGTCATCCGCGTAGCAGTGGAAATTGATATTGAATTTGCGGAAAATATGGCCGAGGGGGAGGAGGTAAGTGATGAAGAGGAGGGGCCCCAGGACGGAGCCCTGGGGCACACCTGTGGTAACTGGGGAGGGATCAGATTGGAAGGACTGTAACTGAATGAACTGAGTGCGGCCTTTGAGATAGGACTGGAACCAGCTGAGGGGGGTGTGGGTGATACCGATGGAGGAGAGTCGACTGAGGAGGATGGGGTGTGAGATGGTGTCAAAGGCCGCACTCAGGTCAAGGAGGATGAGAATGGAGAGTGAACCAGAATCAGCTGCCATGAGGAGGTCATTGGTGATTTTAAGGAGGGCTGTTTCAGTGCTGTGACGGGGGCGAAAACCGGACTGGAAAGGCTCATAGAGGTTATTGTGGGTAAGGTGGGAGTGGAGTTGGCTGGCGACTATTTTCTCAAGAATTTTGGAGATGAATGGTAAGTGAGAAATGGGGCGGAGGTTATTGAAGTCATTTGGATCTGAACCAGGTTTCTTGGGAATGGGGGTAACGGCTGCAGATTTGAAAGATGAGGGAACGATACCGGTGGAGAGTGAGGAGTGAATAATGGCGGAGATGAGAGGGAGCAGAGAGGAGAGGGAGGATTTGACTAGGGTGGTAGGGAGGGGATCGAGCTGGCAGGTAGAGGGCTTAGAATTTTTGATGAGAGTGGAGATTTCAGACGGAGCGGGGAGATGAAAACTGGAAAAGCACTGAGAGTGGCGGAGGGGGGGTGGAGGGGAGAGTGGCGGCCCGGTCAAGCATAGGTGCTGATGGATATTGTTGATTTTTTCACTGAAAAATGTCATTATGGAGGTACAAGTGTCCATGGAGTAGAGATGGGGGGGGAGGGAATTTGGTGGCTGGGTGATTTTATTAAGCAGTGCAAAGAGGGTCTTGGAGTTGCCGGTATTTGAAACGATGAGACTTGAGTAGTAGCTGGATTTAGTGTGTGTAATTGTGTCCTTGTATATCTGTAGATGGTTACTGTACATGTCCTTATGGATGGTGAGACCAGTTTTTTTATGGAGGCGTTCGAGTTGTCTACCCCTGGCTTTAAGTGAACGGAGCTCAGGGGTATACCAGGGGGCAGATGAGGAGAAGGAGACATGGCGGGATCTGACTGGGGCAAGGGAGTTGAGGATATCCTGTAGACTGTTATTGTAGAGGGTGACCAGTTCATCGGGGTTGGAGAGGGAGTCCGGGATTGGAATGGAGTCCATGATGGTGCAGAGTGTGTCCGGGTTAATGTCCTTTATATTCCTCAATGAAATGAGACGGGGTAACTTGATGGTGGAGAGGGAGAGTGAGGCGCTGAAAGTGGGGAGGAAGTGATCTGTGACTGGGAGTTCATCGGCGGTGCAGTTGGAGGGGGTGAGGCCAGAGCAGCAGATTAAGTCCAGAAAATGTCCTTTTTTATGAGTTGGGAAGTTAGTAAATTGAGTAAAACCAAAACTGTCCAAACAGGATTAAAAGTCTCTGGTGAGGGGCAAACTGGTATTGTCAATGTGTATGTTGAAGTCTCCCAGTACAATGATATTTGGTGAAAGGGCAGACAGATGGGTGAGCAGGGTTGAAAAATCATTTAAAAAGTCCCTGTTTGGTTTGGGAGGACGGTAAACTGTAGCAACGACAGCTGTAGAGGGTCCAGGCAGCTTAAAAACAAGGCATTCAAATGTACTATATGCAGGCACGGACACGGGGAGGACTTTCAACCTCTCGCGGTGAATTATCGCGAGACCTCCTCCACGTCCGTTGCCACGGGGACGGCAGATGTAAACATAGCCCGGAGGAGCAGCTTCGTTTAGCTGAGAATGGTCATTTTGCTGTTGCCAGGTTTCAGTCAAACAGAGAAAATCCAACTTACGGTCAGTGAGGAGATCTTGGATTAGATGACCCTTGCTCGTGAGGGAGCGGATGTTGAGCAGACCGAAGTTTACGGCGGTGTTTCCATGCTTGACAGCAGCGTTAGCCGACCGGGCTAGGCTGGCTAACGCGCTGTGGTCAACAGTCCGGCCTGAGTACCTGGGAGGACAGCGTGAGTTGGACCAGAAAGATTTGATTGCAGAGGAGCGATCTTGGTGGAAATTCCTGCGGGACCCACGGTGGATGTATTTACGGCGAGATGGAAGCGCGATGTCCTGGAGATGGTGCAGTACAGGTGGTGGGGGCTGGGGCAGATGCCAACGAATCCATAGCAGCTCGGCAGCGGTGAACTGGAGTAGTCCTGCCACAGGATGATGGCAGGACAGCAGCCACAGGATGATGGCAGGACAGCAGCATTTATAAATGCACAAAAACATTTAAGAATGCACAAAAACATTTAAGAATGCACAAAAACATTTAAGAATGCACAAAAACATTGAAGAATGCGCAAAAACATTTAAGAATGCTCAAAAAAAATTTAAGAATGCACAAAAACATTTATAAATGTGCAAAAGCATTGAAGAATGCACAAAAACATTTATAAATGCACAAAAACATTTAAGAATGCACAAAAACATTAATGAATGCGCAAAAACATTTAAGAATGCACAAAAGCATTTATAAAAGCGCACAGACATTTAAGAATGCACAAAAACATTCATAAAAATGCAAAAACATTTAAGAATGCGCAAAAACATTTATAAAAGTGCAAAAACATTTAAGAATGCACAAAAACATTTAAGAATGCACAAAAACATTTATAAAAGTGCAAAAACATTTAAGAATGCACAAAAACATTTAAGAATGCACAAAAACATTTATGAATGCTTAAAAACATTTAAGAATGCACAAAAACATTTATAAATGTGCAAAAACATTTATAAATGCACAAAAAAATTTAAGAATGCACAAAAACATTTATAAAGGTGCAAAAACATTTATGAATGCGCAAAAACATTTAAGACAACGCAAAAACATTTATGAATGCACAAAAACATTTAAGAATGCACAAAAACATTCATGAATGCACAAAAACATTTAAGAATGCACAAAAACATTTATGAATGCACAAAAACATTTAAGAATGCACAAAAACATTTAAGAATGCACAAAAACATTTATGAATGCACAAAAACATTCCACAATCTGCAAAAATATTTCAGGGATCATGAAAAACATTTCAAGAACCGGAAAGGGTAGGTCCATCCTTCTTGTCTCTGATTAGCTTAACTAAATCACATCGGTCATCACTCTAACATCATTTCCTGTTTACACTGGATAACTGCTACAGCACAGCCGGCTGATAAATTAAAGCGTTTTCAAGGATGGAAGAGGAGCTTGGCTTAATAGAGCTAGTGTCTCTTTACACCGATGTCTGGAGGCAGCAGCCTCTCTTTGGTTACCTGCTGACGAAGCCACAGCGGCCTGCTGGTGATATTCACTTATTCCCATGTCTGGAGGCAGCTGCCTCTCTTTGGTTAACTGCAGACGGAGCCACATCGACCTGCCGATGAAAGTGTCACTTTACACCGAGCTCCAGAGGCAGCAGCCTCTCTTTGGTTAACTGCCAACGGAGCCACATCGACCTGCCGATGAAAGTGTCACTTTACACCGAGCTCCAGAGGCAGCTGCCTCTCTTTGGTTAACTGCTGACGGAGCCACATCGGCCTGCCGGTGATATTCACTTTATACCGAGCTCCGGAGGGAGCTGCCTCTGTGTGGCTAGCCGCTGATGACCAGGCTCTGTTTGCCGTGTTTGACTGCAGCCAACTGTGGTTCGTGTTTGCTTGGTCAAAGCTACCGCACGTCTTTTACTCATGCGTGAATCTACAGTTACTTACGGTGATCACTGCTCTGAAGAGTCTCAAGGGAGTGAGTGTGGGTCGGACTAAAGCCCCACAATCAGACCCATGATGAAAACGATACTTTAACAGTAATTAGTCACATACTTTCTAGACTACATGTTTAATATGAAGTACTTTTATTATGTACTTTTTGAGTAATCCATTGTCAAGATCCAAAACAGTAAGATTAAGAATACTGCACCCAAATTTGTTGTGGCATAAAAAACTTGTTTACCATAAGCAGTCCATAATTCACGTACACTTGAACTTGGTATCTCCCAGTCTACCAATATGCATAGTATGAAGTACTTTTACTATGTACTTTCCAAGTAATCCTTTGTCAAAATCCTAAACAGAGGTCAAGATTAAAGAGGACATATCATGCTTGTTTCTCCTTTTCACTATGCCAGACTATCAATCGATCAATCAATCTCAATCTTTATTTGTATAGCGCCAATTCATAACAAGTGTTATCTCAAGACACTTTACAATAGAGCATAAAGCTCTTCATTTTATGGATACACATATATGCATAGATACATATATACATATAAAAGATTAGGATGCCTGTAAAGCATTTCTGCCCTCAGCACAAGTCAATTATTTCCTTCATTGCCCCACAATAGCATTCTCAAAATCCTCATTTTAGGCCATTATCAAGCTCTCGTTGAAACACTCGGATCTGAGGCTGACCTAAAGTTACCTCGCAACGTCACAGCCCTTTGTGGTCTGATTGGTCAGTTCTATCGGGGGTAGAGCCAGCCTGTCCTTCTTCTTCTACTGTATTTTCCGGCAGGCTCAAAGCAGCGACCGCGTATTGAGCCCCCTACAGGCCAGAGCTGGTAATGAGTGATTGTGAGCCAGGGACCTATATACCCCTGCTGGTGGATGTGTTCCTCAGTGACGGTTTTGTGGCTAACGGACATCACAGAGGAGGAAGTGTTTTATCAGATTACTCCAATAAAAAGAAATGTACCTCGTGTCGTCACGACATTTGAAATCTCGTGGACATCTCGCAATGACCTATTTTCAGAGGCATCAAATCTCGTTCTAGGATATCAGAAAAAATACAATATCTCATTTTTTGAAAATTAAGGGGGTGTAAGGTTTTGTTTTCAAATTTCTTATATTATATGTAAGTATTAAATCATGCATCAGCATGACATGTTTCCTTTAAGGATATTTCCCCCAACTTTGATGTGAAATAAAAATCTTGTTTCCTATAAGTAGTCCATGATTCACATAAACTGTTTGACTTACTTTCCAGACTACCACGATGCATTTTATGAAGTACTTTAATCAATCAAACAATCAATCAATCAATCAATCAATCAATCAATCAATCAATCAATCAATCAATCAATCTTTATTTGTATAGCGCCAATTCATAACAAGTGTTATCTCAAGATACTTTACAATAGAGCATAAAGCTCTTCATTTTATGGATACACACTTATGCATGTATACATATATACATATAAAGATACTCATATACATATGTGTACATATCGCTTTTTTGTCTCAGTGGGGCAATTGAGTCCAGAGTGGATCTTAGTAGACTGGCTGAGTCATCAACAAGCTGATCCAGCTGAGTGGGGCTAAAGCTAATATCACAGTTATCGGTTGGCCAATTTATTGTGTTTAAGGCAGCAGGAGTGGCCTCTTTGAATTTAGCCACGGCACCACTGGACAGATTTCTACTGCTCACAATTTTGCTGCAAAACACAGAATCTTCCAGGAGGATGCTAAAAGTTACTAAGAAGTGGTCGGATAAAAATGGATTTTCAGGAAAAACTTTTAGTTCATTAATATCAAGGCCATATGCTAAAACCAAATCAAGAGTGTGATTAAAATGATGGGTAGCATCATTAACAGACTGAATAAAGCCAACCGAGTCTATTAATGACATAAAAGCTGAGCTAAGACTATCACTCTCTTTGTCCACATGGATATTAAAATCACCTACAATGATTATTTTATCAGAGCTAAGGACCAAGTTTGATATGAACTCAGAGAATTCTGATAAGAATTCAGAGTATGATCCTGGAGGACGGTAAATTATCACAAATAGGACTGTCTGGCCGGTTTTTGAGTCAGTATGAGATAAATTTAGAGTAAGGCTTTCAAAAGAAGTATATTTAGCCTTTGGTCTGTGATTGATTTGGAGACAGGAATGATAAATAGCTGCTACACCACCACCACGGCCTATATCGAGAGGTATATGAATATTTGAGTGACTGGGAAGAGTGGATTCATTTAAGCTGACATATTCCTCTTCTCGTAGCCATGTCTCAGTTAGACAGAATAAATCAATCTGATTTTCTGATATAAGGTCGTTCACCAGTAAAGATTTGGACCTCAGTGATCTAATATTTAAGAGACCACATCTGATTCTCTGATGTTTTAAAGCCACTACATTTGAAGGTTTTATTTTAATAAGATTTCTATGGTTGACACCTCTTTTATTTGTTTTTGTGTTAATATCTAAGTGAGCTTTGGGTCGGGGACTGACACAGTCTCTACTATATTGGTCAATATTAATTTTTGATATTTTTTCATAATTTTCATTGATGTAACATAATATAGGTATAATAAAGTGAGTGCACTAATCAAAAGCAAGAAACTTTAATTTCTTAAGAATATTTAGCTGTAATTGGAAGGCTGTGATATTTAAATAAAATAAACAAAAAAATATTGTAAATTTAATAAAACAAAAAAAAAAAGAAAAAAAACAATGAAAATGAAATGGACTCTCTTTTAGAAAATTGTACGTAAATAAAAAATAATTATACTAGTCAAAAACAATAAAAAATAGACTCTGTCTCTGTAAAGAAAAAAAAACAAAACTCACAATAACATAATAACAATAAAACTATGGCCTAAATAAATGGAGTTTATCAGTGGCGGCTGCTGGTCAGTCAGTCAGGAGGGAAGCTCACTTTTTTTCTGGCCTTCCACATCATAAATTTATTTATTTATGTAAATGATTCAGACCCTGTTGTACCAATCAACTAGGTGTCTTTTCCCAGATTTATTCCCCAAAACCCACTTTTGACCAGACAACACATTTTATTTGTGACAGCACTTTACAGTGAGCCAGCTCACCTTGTCATACCAGGAATGCTGAAAAGACCTGATACTTTTCCCCAATCTTTTGCACTAAGTCAATCTAGGAGTTGATCTGCTCCTGCGTTGTTTGACTCCCCTAATGTTCTCTTCTGTGAAGGAAGACTATCAAATGGCCTCGCCTAAAATTCATCTGGTTGACAACACTCATACTATCTGCCATGACGCAGAAGCTTGCTAGCAGCTGGAGCGGCTACGTGAGACCGCTTGTTTGACAGGCTGTGAGTGTGTGGAGTGAGAGGGAGAGAAGCCCCCAGCCACAGCTGCTCACAGGTGAAAAGAAAAGGTGGCAGGAGAGAATTTCAAACACAACGCTTAGTCGCTTTTAAGAAAGATAAAGTCGCTGGTGACCAATAAATCCTCCTAATCAGTCCAGAACAACTGAATGTAAAACTTAGAAGATACCCCGTGAAGGGTGAGCCTTTCAAGATCGGGCGCAAGGCTGATTGGCTCATTTCACTGTCAATCAAAAAAAGGATTCGCCTCAGACAGATCATCCAATCATCATGCAGAAGCCGAGCCGCCCAGGCTACAGCTCATCAATTTCATATAGACCCAGAGACGCTGAGCCAGTCTGGCGGGCGGGACAAAGCCCAGCGCTTATCCAATGACCGCCCAGTTCTCCACAGTGGAACAACCAACTCTATATTTAACCGCTGAAGTTCGAGGACACTCAGCCCGGGTTGCTTGTTGATGCGCTGGGGACGCTGCGATGAATGAGAAGGAAGTCGCTACCAGTTACCTGTGATAAGTAGCTGATTCTGAACAAAAAGATGAAGGTATTCTAGCGCATATTTAGTCAATGAAATGTGTACACATAGCAGTACATATCACCACTTTTTGGGGATATTTTAGGAAGCTGAGCTTTCCCTTGCAGTCTTAGAGCAATCGCCACTGAGTTTATAGACAGTTCAGCAATTGTTTGTGACATGTACTTTCTCAGTCAATTCAGCATTGTCTGTCAAACGCTTGTAATCTTGCTGGCTTTTTAACCGTAACCGTATTGAAGAGTTGCATTTTTGCAATGTAGCAAACAACACTGTTCTGTGAGCGCATCATTTTGGGCTTTTTATCTATATTTCTTTTGCTTTTGTAATCAAATAACACCTCAGTAAGTAAGTGTTGACTGTCAGGATGAAGGCTCTACTGCACTTCTCCCTTCTTCGCCGCCACTACTTTCAAACAAATACGACATATATCGACTTGGCCGGGTGTTTATGAGCTCACACCTTGTTCATCCTGTTTAAAACCAACACATTCTCACACTGGGGCAGCCGCTTAAGAACCTGTGATTCTTTTGTGCCATCATTCATATTAGTGTTTGTTTCTTATAACTTCCTCAGGACGCCACTTCAGCTTCTTCCGCAGGTCCGCCGAGCGAAGCGCCCTTTGGCTTCTTCACCCCAAAGATCGCATGTTTGACAGATGCTCACTCTGGCTATAAATCTTACGCTAAATCAGCTTATAGAACCGATGCACCCCGTGCAAGTTAAGAACGATAGACATAGTGAGCCATCTTCTCATTCAGCCTCTTTGGTAGTAAAAGAGGAGGAAAACAAACATGCAGGCTACTGCAGGTGGCATTGCTCGCGAGACGAGTAACAGTGTTCAGTTAGTAGCAGAGGCAGAGGAATGTTTTTTTTTTTAATACGGGAGAATTACGGGAAAATATTAATACGGGAGGACAGCGGGAAAGAGGGATAAAATACGGTAGTTTCCCGGCCAAAACGGGAGACTTGACAGGTATGCGCCTCACACATTGCTCCCACTCTGCCGGGTGCTTCTGCTTGAGCTTGGCCGAAGAGATTGGTAGTATGCTACCTTGTTTTCACCGCCTTTTACAAAGTTTGCACCAACACATCAGTCTGTTCGGGAAGTCCCACCTTGCATATCCAAACCATGTCCATGCCACTGAAGTCACGCCGTGAACCCTTTTTTTTTTTTTGGCACAGAATTGTCCTCAATAAGCCTCCTTTTTCCCGCCTTGCCCATCTCTCTTATGGCGCGTATCCCTCGCTTGTATCTGTTTGTTTGTTCTTCGCCTATTGCTCATTTGCAAACGCATCGTTGACTCGTAGTTCAGATACAGCGCCAGCCCTCCTGGTATGGCGACTGTGTATTACACGGTTGGGTAAAAATGCCGGAGGACAGGAAACATTAAACTCGGCGTTGAGATTTAATTTTTTAATATCGACATTGAAAAAATAAATAGAATTAATCGTAATTAATTCGATATATCGCTTCATTTCAGCTTCATTTCCGTTATATTATAGAGGTAGTTTAGAAAGCACATGACTAACTACTGTAACAGTATTGGTATCATCATGGGTCTGAGTGTGAGATAGATAGATAGACAGATAGCTAGAGAGATAGATAGATAGATAGATAGATAGATAGATAGATAGATAGATAGATAGATAGATAGATAGATAGGCAGGTTATATGGTTATGGCCTTTAGGTTAAAAAATAACACAAAAACAATAACAAGACAACAATAAAAAACATAGACTAACAATTCATTTTAAAAGGCACTTATACCAGTGCCCCCAAAACTGGGAAGTGCAGCGTATGTCACTGTACATGATATTCACCAGTGCCCTAACAATTTGATTCTCTGAATCATTTAATCGGCAGATGAACCTGTGCATTGAGACTTTTGTCCGACCCACACTCACTCCCCCCAGCTCTTCAGAGCAGCGATCACCGTAAGTATCTGTAGATTCGTGCATTAGAAAAAGACATGCGAGTGATTTGACCAAGCAAACACGAACCACAGCTGGCTGCAGTCAAACACGGCAAACAGAGCCTGGTCATCAGCGGCTAGCCACACAGAGGCAGCTCCCTCCGGAGCTCGGTATAAAGTGAATATCACCGGCAGGCCGATGTGGCTCCGTCGGCAGTTAACCAAAGAGAGGCAGCTGCCTCCAGACATCGGTGTAACGAGACACTTGCTCTACTGAGACAAGCTCCTCTTCCATCCTGGAAAACCCTTTAATTTATTAGCGCTGGCTGTGCTGTAGCAGTTATCCAGTGTAAACAGGAAATGATGTTAGAGTGATGTCTGATGTGTTTCAGTTAAGCCAATCAGAGACAAGAAGGATGGACCTACCCTTTCCGGTTTCTTGAAATGTTTTTTCAGATTGTGAAATGTTTTTTCGGATTGGAAATGTTTTTGTGTTTTGTGAAATGTTTTTGCATAATGTGAAATGGTATTGAGTATTGTGAAATGTTTTTGCGCATTGTGAAATGTTTTTGCTCATTCTTAAATGTTTTTGTGCATTCTTAAATGTTTTTGTGTATTTTGAAATGTTTTGCATATTTTGAAATGCTTATTCGCATTGACCTTCAGGGCCACTGTAGGTTTGGATGTTCCATGCAAATTTATATATCTCCATTTTTTTGTTCTTGATATGAAACTTAATTGACTTTATTAACATTCAGGTAAAAAAGAAGTGGACCGATATGAAGATCGCCACAAAAAAGTGTGTTGCTGCTTTTGAATGCAGCTGCACCCAGACGGGAGGAGGCCAGCCGGACCCCTGGCCATACGCTTACCCCAGCAGAGGAGCGGGTGGCTGACACAGATGACAGTAAATACTCAAAGTCTTGGATCACTGAGGTAACTTAGTTTGAAATGCATCAATGTTTACAAAGGAATTACGCAGTTGCAGAGTTTAAATGTTTTATTTCAATCTTGTAGATTCATCACAAGGCACCAGTGGCCTGCAGGCAGCGGCTTCCCAGCCTGATGTTGGGCCAGCGCCACAGAGCCCCGTAAGAGGTGGGTCCGCATCATCCCGTCCTACAAAACCCTTGCGCCCGAGGGTTCTGACTGAGGAGGTCCTGAAGTGGCAGGCTGAGAACTGTCGGCTGATGACCGAAATCAACCACTCTCTTCTGGCCATCAACGACACCCCAAAAGAGATAAATAACAACTTAAAAAAATAAGATGTAAAAATCCGTTTTTTGTTTGTGTTTTACTTGCCAAGCATGCATTAGAAGTGCTGGATGAGAGCCAGTCTCTGCCTTACAGCCTATCAGTGCGTCCTGTGCGCAATTACGCACGTGTTGAGATGTATACCTCCATTCATGACGATAGCGATTTTACGTGACCTATATAAGCGTTTTTCAATCTTATAGACTCACTCAAGTCCTCAATCCCCCTCTATTTTGTCTTATTTTATCTCTCACACACAACAGTCCAGGGTAAGACTAGAACAGTCATCTTTGTTAATTATTTGATTGATTACAAATGGCCAAAAATCGGATTGCTCAATCTCTCTAAAGTTTACAGATTCCAAAGCTTAAGTTTTCCCTGCCTTATCACTTTTTCTGTGGACATTTTACTTTGCAATTTTGTTTATTATTACTAAAAGAAGCGCCCTTCTTTATTTTTTTAGGGAAACGGCATAAAAATTACAAGCAGGTCATTGGCAGAAATTTGCCTCAGCTTGCACTCCTCAGGATAATTTTAAAAGCGTTTTTAACAAAGAAGTGAATTAAGATGTTTAAAAAAAATAGGTGCAATAGCCAGTTTAACTGTCGATCAGTCTTTGAACCTCTATGTGTCTGTCTTAAGTTGATGCGATCAAAAATTCTCTGCAACAATCAGATTATTTTGTTCCACCGTGCTCCACTCTTCATGGAATTTGCATACCCCACCTCAGACTTGGCGGGGGATTTGAGCATACCCTCCGCCCACGTTTGAATTGATAAATACCGATTTGTGCGTGGAAATGGGTGTACACCCATTTTTTGGTCGTACGCATGTTTGATAAATGAGGGCCATTATCTCTCATTCACTAACTACAAACTCAGGTGTGTGAAATGTATATCTGACAATTTTTTATGACACATCAAAATTGACATGAAACTAAATATTGATTAATTATGTGGGATAAGCTTCTGAAACACTGATGAGATGTCGAAAAGCACCTTAAGAATCACAAGACTGCTTCATGATTATGATAAAATTGTGCATAATAAAGATCAGAATGCAGGAAAGAAAATTCGAGGGGAAGACTACTGACCCCCATCTCACCTGATGATGTCAAATAAATATGAGTTTTCTACTGCAAGTAAAACCTGATCCTGTGGGAAAAAAACAGAGCCACAACAATAGCAAAATAAAAAATGAAAATAATAGTTTTAAGTTTTTAATTGATGTTTTTTTTTTGTTGAAAAACCTGAAAATCAAAGTAAACACACCATTGTTGTCATTTTAGTTCTAAATGAATTACTGTAAAATAATATGGTATAACACTAATGGCAAGTTAAAGCAACAAAAGTACATGGCCCATTATAGAGCAGTCATGTCAGGTGGTAAGGCAGTTTGCTTATAGATCTAATGTTATAATATAGAGTCAGCAGGTGCTGCTGTTGTTATAAGGTTCAAATGTGTTTTATGGCTCCAGAAAGATTTTTTTGATGGGCGTGGTGGGCAAAATGGCTCTTTTGATTGGAAAGGTTGCCGACCTCTGGTTTAGTGAGTTCCTTGGATCAGCTCCGCTGGGGTCAGTCATGTGGAAGGATCTTTACTGGTTTCTCGCTCTTAAAAGAAGCCCAGCCAAGGGTGCCCCCTATGGGTCCAACAGAGAAAACTGAGCGAGATTGCCTCTGGATGCACAGCAAATGGCATCTAAAAAAAACCCCCAAAAAACAAGGAAAACAAAAAACAAAACAAAGGAAACACTTGACAACTCAGTGGTGGGTCACTCTTGTACGTCCATGAAAAACACTTTTGCACATCACTACTCACACAGAAGTGCAATGTGTGAGTAGTGAGGTGCAAATTTAGAGATTATGCTATTGAGGGCCAACCACAACCAGTCATGACAAAGGGGGATCATGGGAATGGTGCCAAAGGCCCCCAAAACAGCAGGCCCCCGGGACCCACAGGCGATGACCCAGATGGACCCCAGCAAACATGCTGCTCAAGTCCAATGGTATGACTAAAAACTCTATCATCAAACTGAGGCCTAGGGTGCTCGTTATGGATGAGCTGTGACAAGCACAGAAGTCCAATAACAAAACACTGCTCAGGTTCGGATTGGGGGGCTGTTCCTCTTAATCACGCCCCTCCAGGTCTCACTGTCATTGCTGATGTGAGCGTTGAAGTCGCCCGAGTAGAATGAAGTAGTCCCTAGAAGGGGTACTATCCAGCACCCTCTCCAGGGAATCCAAAAAGGGTGGATACTCTGAACTGCTGTTTGGTGCATGAGCATGAGCATGTGTCCCTAAAGCTAGATGTTGCAGCCGAGGATCGGACTGCCAAGGTACCCACTTTTGGCTGCTACCCAGTTTGCAAAGCACCTGACCACTACAGCCCCTCGCACGGGTGGTGGGTCCATTGGAGGGGGAGCCCACGTCTCCTCTTCCGGTTTGGCCCGGCCGGACCCGTGTTTAAAATGTGTGATGCCTTTTTCAGCCAATGCATGCAGGTGAAGTGGTTTTTTGTTACTTAGAAAATCAGGGTTATGCCAGATTGGAGTCAAGTTTGAAGGTGCAAGGTGAGAGTTTGTTATTTTGTAGAATTTCCACCAGGCTGTGAGTGTTGAGGCAATAGTTCCTGCTTTGAAATAAGGATGATGCTTGATGGTTTGACTGAGGAATGGGAGGTCTGAAATAGGTTTGTCTTCACAGATTGTTTGTTCTATATCCAACCAGGTGATGTCTGATTGAATTGGACATGCATATGTATATATACTGTAACAGATTTGCCAAAGAGTAGTGGTGGATGTGTGGAGCATCTAAACTGCCTTGCAATTTGGTTTTTGAAGAGTTTGATCTGTGGTGTTTTTTTTTCCACTAAAATTTAGTGAGCATTGATTCTAAAGCCTTGAACCAAGTGTGAGTTGGATAAATTGGAATCATTAAAAAAAGTGACTTATTTTTGGAAGTACTGTCATTTTAATGGTTGCTATTCTTCCTTAAATGGACAGTGGTAAGTTCATCCAGCGCTGGAGGTCGCTGTCTACTTTTATAAGCAAAGGAGTGAAATTTAGTCTGATCAGATCTGGCAACCTGGAGGAAAAATTAATGCCCAGGTATGTGATGTGGCCTGAACATAAGGGTGATATATGATATATATGCTGCATCCCATCTGGTGTTGTGTAATGGTAGAACAGAGGATTTGTTCCAGTTTATTGAGTAATCTGAAATCTTGATGAACTTGTTGAAAAGTGATGTTGCTGATAGTGTTTGGGCAAAGTTTGAGGCCTCTAACCATGAAGTCCTTGACTAACTTGACTAACTTCTCAAGTTGTTTCTTATTCTGTGAGACTGTAGGTCCAGGAAGTTTCTTTCATAAGCTTGTTTTCTGTTATGACAGCTGCCAGATGTGATGCGACTGTAGCAAGTTCTGTGGCCATGGTAGATATGGAGTGTTGTAATGATTTATTTTCCTGTGTGATTTGTTTGAGCTGACTCTGGGTGAAGTACAAGCTGTGGCAGGGGTGCTGAAATTCTTGGTGGAGAGCCTCGATAATGGCGATTCTGGCATCTAAGGTGGTGGATTTGGGCTGCGTTTACATGGCACTGAAAACAGTCAAATCCGGTAAGTTTTCATTGCGTTTTGGCCTTGCGTTTACACTGAAACCCGTTAAAAACTTTAACTTTTAAAAAAAATCTTTTTTAAAATGGAAAGCTCTCCATGCAGCTCCGTGTAAACTGAACGTTTTAAGCTGAAACACTGAGGTCACCGCATGCGCAGTACTCTTTCAGAAGAAGGCTGTGCGCTTATACCAGGAACAAAAACAACCTCGGCCATCTGCCGAGTAACATGTGAGCTGCTTACCGCGCTCGGTTTGTTATCCAGTCAAAACTATCAAGACAGATTTGTTGTCAGAACTGATTTGTTGTCCAGAAAAGAAACTGCGTCTCTGTGCGTCTATTCACTATTGTTGTTTGTGAAAAGTTTTTCTTCTTCGTTTTCTTCTTCGCCAATCATGTCAATGTAAATAATCTGCAGAAACATTTTTACTGTAAAAGTAAAATTGTTCAGCATGTGAAAAATACAGACACTCCTCTGTTCAACATGCTGCACTGTTCAATTTTTTTCAGTGAAAATCTGTACAATTTGGAGGCTGTGAAAGCTGTCAGTTCATGTACAACAGACTAAGACAAAGAAGAAAACTATGAAGAGAAATAATATAGTAGAAGATCAATGAGTTGAAATGCCGACTCAGCATTTCAGCTTAAAGCTATGGTCTACGATTTGGAAGCTTTGTACATATTAATAACACCGTTTATAAGGCTGTTATGGTCCTATGGTCCTATCTACACAGTATAAAGACAAAAAAGAATGAAAAAAATCCATTCAGTATATCTGCTGAAAAGCTGCATACTAGCTGACCAATCAAGCCTAAGAACCTGCGACTATTAATTGGTCCGTGAGTTAGTCCATGAGTCCATCCAATCCTCGTCTCCCTCACTACGCAGCACGCAGCATCTTGCCCATGGTCCCGCCTCCTCCCTCTACCTCCGTGAGCAGCTAGCAGCGTTAGCTACTGAACTATCATGGAGCCGAAAAGCCTAGCGCCGAACCCGGAATCTGCCTCCTCTCCCAAGACAGTCTGGCTGCAGACCACCCTTCTCCTCTCCTCTCCCTCGCTCCCTCACCACGCAGCACGCAGCATCTTGCCCATGGTGCCGCCTCCTCCCCTCTACCTCCGTGAGCAGCTAGCAGCGTTAGCTACTGAACTATCATGGAGCCGGAAAGCCTAGCGCCGAACCCGAATCCGCCTCTCTCCCGCTGGCCCAACGGAGCTCTGCCCGCTGGTCGAGGCCTGTTAGGGCTAACGGCTAACGAATAGCCTCAGCCGCCGCCAGACCTTCAGCATCGGGCCGCTTTCTTCCCTGGTTGATCAGGTAATGGCTTTGTTTACTACAGTGGGAGATGTCTGCTGAATAACTCTGGTTAGTTTGTGCCTGCACGGGCTAATAACTTGTAGGGGAGCGGTTAGCCTGTTAGCCGCTAATCGTTAGCACTGTAAGCTGAGCTGGGGAGGACAGGCTGAGAAAGATAAATCCTCCCCACACTCGGCTCTGCTCTGGCGGGCGCCAAACCCGCATTGCCGCTGGTCCAGTTGAAATGGCTACTGCTGTGTGTTATAAGGAGATGTCTGTCGTGGTTTGATACTTTCAGTTGAGCTGAGCTGTTTTTGATTGAGTTTGCTGCTGATATATTATGCTAGTCGCTCGTAGCTCAGGCCGAGGGGGCTATATGAGGCGTCACGAGCTGGGGGCGGGATCTTGGAACACGGAGGAGAGAGGTGAGGGAAGGAGGGGCAGGCTGCTGTTTCAAATCGTAGACACCAGCTTTAATGGAAACAGGAAAGTGGTATGAAAATAGGGGCACAATGGAATAAATGAAAAAAATCATGGAAAATATTTATCTTAACTACATTGACTCTGGCTGCAATTAAGAGATAAAGCAGGGTCAAACATTCAAAGTGTAGTTTTACCTGGGTAAATAAAGCCATATAAAGATTTGTTGTTGTGTCAGCTCCATGCACACCAAGATAAACAAAGCTGGATTTAGAGATCTTAAATGGAAGAGTTTTCAATGGATACAGCTTTGCCTCTTATTAACAGCACAAAATTTCACTTAAATTTAAAATGAGCTTAAACCCTGAATTCTTACCAAAGGATTCAAGAAGTGAAGAGCTGCTGGGACAGAGCAGGCTAAAGTTAGATTTAAATAACATATCATCTACATACAAAGAGACCTTTGTCTTCATACCAATGTCTACCAGAAACATCAGGATGAGATTCTAAGGCAACAGACAACAGCTCCATCGTAACAGGGCAAACAGGAGTGGGCTTCGTGGACAGACCTGCTGAGTTATTCTGATAATATTCTAACCTTCAAAATTGATGCTGTTGGTCCTGACAAAAGCTGTGGAGCTGTATACAAAAGCCTAACCCAAGGAACAAAATTAGTCCCAAACTCAAACTTCCTCAAGATAAAACCAATGGACCCCTTGTCAGGGCCTCTGATGTGGCTGATGAAGATTAGTTAAACCACACTGAACCCTCTCATCGGGGGGAAGAACTTGTCTGTTACAGATGAATCCAATTTGGTTCAGAGAAAAAAGTGTGATGATCATGCCTTAGTTAAGTCACCTGTTTTGTTCTTGTGTTTTATGCTTTGTCTGGTGCTTCCTGTTTTATTTTGAAAAAAAAAACCTCACTTGTCTCTTCTTGTCTCCCTAGGCTTTGTTTCCTGTTTGGCATCATCTCACCTGATCCCTGATTGTTCTTCCACAGCTGTGTCTGATCACCTCCAATCACCTCATGTATTTAGCCCCCATGTCTTCCCCTGTCCTGCTGCCAGACTGTTGAACTTAACGTCACTTAAGCACTTTATTTCATAGCCTAGCTCAGGTCATAGACCCAAGAAGGAGGAGCAGCACTGAAGACAAACAGACTGTGTTGAAGGACAGGACTTCGGTTTGTGTCTCCAGACATGCTGTTGAATGAGATGTTAGTGTGAACAGTCTCTCTCCATGTTCCTCTGCTGTTCCTCTGTTTCAGTCTGTGGTTGCTCCTCTTCATCATCAGAGCAGAGATGGTGTTTACATCGTCGCACATGCAGAGCTCTCTGTGCTCTCATTGGTCGATGTCTCTGACGTGGAGGGACATGTCATGGGAGGACAGAAATCTAACCTGCTGGACTTTCTGTCGTGGACTCGTGTGATGTCCCAGACCGGTCTGTGGTTGTCTGTGGCCTCCGTCTGTGGGGTCGGGCCATAATCATACATAGATTGTGCAGTTGGACCCTGACATGGAACAGAAGAAGTCCCAGGGAGGAGCCTTGGGGAGCTCCATACATTGGCTCTGATATTCAGGATGTGGTCAGCCATGTGATTGGTTGCTAACCAGTCCAGGATGCACCCTGCCTCTCCTGGTGTTGACAGGGATTTACTTGACTTTGTTTACCTTGTTAGCTTTCTGTATAAGCGGCATGTTGCAGAGTAGATGGACCTGCCTGATTCTGAAATCATGCATCTCCGTCTTGCCTCCATTGTCCAACGGTTTCACTTAGCTAAATGCTTAATGGCCCAATCAGGGAAGAGAGGCGGGAGCAGCAGACACATAAAAAACAGGAAGTGACTTGACATGAAGGCACTCACTTCCTAATGTACAAGTAATGGCAGCTAATTCCGGTTAGCCCATGGTCATCATGGATACACAGTGATACTTGGCGAAATGTGCTCCCCTCATAAGTTTACTTCGTAAGGATTGTCTTTGACGAGGCTCACGTCACATATGAACCTTGTGTTAAATGATACATCTGTGTGGTATCATTTAATGTGGAACAATAGTCTAAGGTAGTTAAGCTAACTGCCATTAGCTTGTGGCTAACAGCTAACAAGGGCAACACAGTTAATGGCCGTTAGCTGTTAGTCGTTAGCTGTAGCAGATTACAACAGTTAGCTGCTACAGCTAACAACCATTAACTTTTGTTTGCTCTTGTAAGCCATTCGCTGTCGCAGCTAATGTTTAGCTGTTACTAAAATAAACAATAGGCATAAAAACAGCACAGAAACACAACCAAACTACAAACATACAGAGGGTGCAGTGAAGGAGCTGTACAGATGGTGGTGAACGTTTCATAAGTTTCATTATGATATAAATATGGATTCATGGTGCTGAATGAAAAGTGAATCTTTTCCTCATAACGATACTTCATCAGATGCCCTGCTGTGAGGAAATCCCTCTGCATGATTAAACTACAGCTGGGATATAAGCAGATACTCAGATAAGCAGTTACCTATGACCAGATATAAGAGGAGCAGAGGCAGTCCCTGATCTTCAGGGTGTTGGCCGGAATGTAAAGCTGCATCAGCCAGGACCATAATCAATCAATCAATCAATCAAACTTTATTTAAAAAGCACTTTTCATACATGAGATGTATCACAAAGTGCTTTACATTAAAATAAACAAGCAGATCAGGGAGATACGGATGAAAACAGAGGATCCCACCCACCCTCCCAGCCCATATTTAACACAGACAACCACTCACACGCAAAATCATGTACCCAAGCCCCCCCCCCCCCCACACACACACACACACACACACACACACACACACACACACACACACACACACACACACACACACACACACTCTTTAGAAATCCACAGAGGACTGAGGAAACGCCATCTTGAATTGAAAATGAGGAAACACTGGAGCTAAAACTAAACTGACTGAATAAATAAGTAAATAAAATAAATACAACCATGATAAAATATGACAAAGGTAATAAAATGCTAAAAGTTGATTAAGATAAAACTATTTTAAAACCAAACAATTAATAAATAAAAAGTGGTGAAACATTAAATAGTTACTCTGAAATTAAAATGGAGTAAATCCCATAAGATGCAGATTAAAAGAGTAAAACAAAATTCAGCTAAAAGCCAGATTAAAAAGGTAGGTCTTGAGTTTGCTTTTAAAAATATGAACAGTAGGTGCTGCTCTCATGTCCTCAGGTAGACTGTTCCACAGACGGGGGCCGTAATAATAAAAGGAAGCTTCCCCGTATGTTTTAGATCTAACCTTGGGGACTATTAAAAGACCACTACCTGAAGACCTGAGGGCTCTAGTGGGCTCATATGGTAAAAGCAAATCGCATAAATGAAAGGGGCCAAGACCATTAAGAGATTTAAAAACCAATAAAAGAACCTTAAAATCTATTCTAAAAGAAACAGGCAGCCAGTGCAGAGACTTTAAAATCGGTGTAATGTGGGCTCTCCTTCTGGTCTTCGTCAGCATCCGTGCGGCTGAATTTTGAAGGAGCTGTAAATGTGAAATGTTCTTTTTGGGAAGACCAGAGAGAAGAGCATTGCAGTAATCAATTCTGCAGGTAATAAAAGCATGAACAAGAGTCTCTGCATTGGCCTGAGAGAGAAACTGGCGCACTCTGGAGATGTTCTTTAAATGATAAAAAGCCTTCTTGGTGACATCTCGAATATGTGGTTCAAAACTGAGGTTAAAATCAAATGTTACACCCAAATTTTTAACTTGTTTGCAGGGATTAAAAGACAATGCTTTGAGTTTGCTCTCCAGTTTCTCTCTCTCTGGACCTGTACCAATAACTAAAACTTGAGTTCTGTCCTGGTTGAGCTGAAGGAAGTTGTCTGCCATCCAGGACTGGATGTCTAAAATACAGTTAAAAAGGGCATCGATCGGTCCTGTGTCATCAGGAGACACGGCCATGTAAAGCTGAGTGTCATCAGCATAGCTGTGAAAGTGGACACCGTGTCTCCTGATGACATCTCCTAAAGGTAACATGTAAAGGTTAAAAAGTGTTGGACCTAAGATCGAGCCCTGGGGAACGCCATATTCCATTTCATAGATTCTTGATGAGCATTCCCCCATGCTTACATAGAATTTCCTGCCATTGAGATATGTTTTGAACCAGTTAAAAGCAGTACCAGAGATGCCAATGAGGCTGTGGAGTCTGTTTAAAAGAATTGTGTGATCAACTCAGGTCCAGCAGAACTAAAACTGAAACTCATTTCTCATCCATGTTGGACCTGAGGTCACTTACAATTTTGAGCAGTGCTGTTTCTGTACTGTGATTTTTTCTAAAACCAGATTGAAATGTGTCACCGATATTTTTAGAAGTCATAAAATCATTTAACTGATTAAAAACAATCTTTTCTGAAATTTTACTTAAAAATGGCAGGTTGGATACAGGTCTGCACTGCTGTATCCAAGTTGTTTCTCTTCAGAAGGGGTCTGACACAGGCTGTCTTAAAAGCAGTGGGAAACACCCCTGTCTGAAGAGAATAATTAACAATATCAATAACATCATCTTTAAAAACACTAAAAGAGGTTTTAAAAAGGGATGTTGGGATAGGGTCTAAAACACATGTCACTGGTGTAAGCTGGGAAACAACCTTTTCAAGCACTGCGGCATCAACCAGGACAAACCTCTCCAGTGTTTCCTCATTTAAAACCACAGACTCAGAGGATTTAAAATTACCAGGCTTATGGTTTAAAAAGTTTGACCTGATAAAATCAATTTTACTTCTGAAGTGGACTGCAAGGTCTTCGCAAGACAACTCAGAATTAAAAGGCTGGTTAAAAACAGGGTTGGTAAATTGGTCAGTGGTACTGAAAAGGATTTTCGGGTTATTGATATTGTCAGTGATTAACTTTGAGAAATGATCCTGTCGTGCCTGTTTTACTGTCCTGTTGTATGTTGTCATTTTCTCTCGAAATATTTGAAAATGTACTGTAAGTTTGCTTTTCCTCCATCTTCTCTCTGCAATTCTGCATTCTCTCTTTAATCTGAGAACATTGTTTGTTCTCCAAGGAGGTTTAGTGTTTGATTTAATCTTTTTTATATTTATAGGTGCAACCTATAAATAAGTTTCCAGTTAAAATGGTCAACAATAAAATCACAGGAGGAGGGTACAACAGCTTTTGGGGCATCCTTTAAAATCTCACTAAAATTAGCAGCCACTTCAGAAGTAAGATAGCGTTTCCTGACAGTACGCTCTGGGATGTCCTGCTGGATAAAATCTTTCTCTTTGAAAGACACACAGTAATGGTCAGAGAGACCCACATCCACAACAGAGGACACAGAAGTCGATAAGCCGTATGTTATTAATAAATCCAACACATTTCCTCTGTTGTGGGTGGGGCTTGAAACATGCTGGGTAAAATTCATAAAATTAATATGATTTAAAAATTCACAGCTAAAGAATCTGAAGTATTGTCAATGTGAATATTAAAATCCCCTAAAATAATAATTTTGTTGTATTTTGAATGAATGATGGACAACAGTTCTGAAAATTCACTGATAAAAGAAGAGCATCTTTTAGGTGGCCTGTAGACAGTTAAACAAAATATTGGAGGACTGCTAAAAACAAAAGAATGATATTCAAATGAACTAAAATCGCCAAATAAAACCTCTTTAAAACCATATGAAGCTAAAAGAATAGTTGCAGTCCCCCCACATTGTCTACCATTTCTACAGGAATATAAATAATTAAAACCAGGTGGAGATGCTTCATTGAGAGCTGCAGGTCCATCGGTACCGAGCCATGTCTCAGTTAAAAACATAAAATCAATATTATTATCTAAAATCAAGTCATTGATTAAAAAAGTCTTATTTAAAAGAGAGCGAACATTTAAAATTGCCATGTTGAGAGTCCTTTCTTGTCTCAGTGGGAGATGAGCGGGGGGATGGTGTCTGGTTATGAGTTTGAGGTTTTTATGACTGGGTCTGCAGTATGGCTTTATGGTTGAATGTCTGGTACTTATGATCATGGGAATAAGAAATGGGGGTCCATGGGTGGAGGAAGATGGTTTGGATGGATTTTGGGACTGACAGTGTGAGACGGGTCCTGGCTCCTCATAAACAGTTTTACTTGAATATGGGGAACCAATTCCGGCGACGCTAGGACCCGGGGGACATCAATCAAGTTTATACAGATAAGAATGTAAATGAACTCACTCTCTCACCTGTTTGCTTTCTCATAAATTCATAAATTCATCATCTTAAATCTCTGATATTAAAATAAGAAATTATCTTTTGGGAGCAGTGTCTGCAGGCTTTGAAAGCTTTTATGAGTTTGTACAAAACCCCAAACCAGTGAAGTTGGCATGTTGTGTAAATCATCAAAATAAAAACAGAATACAATGATTAGCAAATCCTTTTCAACTTATTTTCAATTGAATACACAGCAAAGACAAGATACTTAATGTTCAAACTGAGACACTTTATTTCCTTTTTGCAAATGATTATCAACTTAGAATTTAATGGCAGCAACACGTTGCTAAAAAGTTGTCACAGGGTCATTTTTACCACTGTGCTACATCGCCTTTCCTTTTAACAACACTCAGTAAACGTTTGGGAACTGAGGAGACCAATTTTTGAAGCTTTTCAGGTGGAATTCTTTCCCATTCTTGCTTGATGTACAGCTTAAGTTGTTCAACAGTCCAGGGTCTCCGTTGTTGTATTTTACGCTTCATAATGCACCACACATTTTAAATGGGGGACAAGTCTGGACTACAGGCAGGCCAGTCTAGTACCCGCACTCTTTTACTACGAAGCCACGCTGTTGTAACACGTGCAGAATGTGGCTTGGCATTGTCTTGCTGAAATAAGCAGGGGCGTCCATGAAAAAGACGTTGCTTGGATGGCAACATATGTTGCTCCAAAACCTGTATGTACCTTTCAGCATTAATGGTGCCTTCACAGATGTGTAAGTTACCCATGCCTTGGGCACTAATACACCCCCATACCATCACAGATGCTGGCTTTTGAACTTTGCGCCTATAACAGTCCGGATGGTTCTTTTCCTCTTTGGTCCGGAGGACACGACGACCACAGTTTCCAAAACAATTGTAAATGTGGACTGGTCAGACCACAGAACACTTTTCCACTTTGCATCAGTCCATCTTAGATGAGCTCTGGCCCATGAAGCGGCGGTGTTTCTGGGTGTTGTTGATAAATGGCTTTGGCTTTGCATAGTAGAGTTTTAACTTGCACTTACAGATGTAGACGAACTGTAGTTACTGACAGTGGTTTTCTGAAGTGTTCCTGAGCCCATGTGGTGATATCCTTTACACAGTGATGCCGCTTTTTGATGCAGTACCGCCTGAGGGATCGAAGGTCACGGGCATTCAATGTTGGTTTTGGGCCTTGCTGCTTCCGTGCAGTAATTTCTCCAGATTCTCTGAACCTTTTGATGATATTACGGACCGTAGATGATGAAATCCCTAAATTCCTTGCAATAGCTGGTTGAGAAATGTTGTTCTTAAACTGTTGGACAATTTGCTCACGCATTTGTTCACAAAGTGGTGACCCTCGCCCCATCCTTGTTTGTGAATGACTGAGCATTTCAGGGAAGCTGCTTTTATACCAAATCATGGCACGCACCTGTTCCCAATTAGCCTGTTCACCTGTGGGATGTTCCAAATAAGTGTTTGATGAGCATTCCTCAACTTTCTCAGTCTTTTTTGACACTTGTGCCAGCTTTTTTGAAACATGTTGCAGGCATCAAATTCCAAATGAGGTAATATTTGCAAAAAATAACAAAGTTTACCAGTTTGAACACTGAGTATCTTGTCTTTGCTGTGTATTCAATTGAATATAAGTTGAAAAGGATTTTCAAATCATTGTATTCTGTTTTTATTTACGATTTACACAACGCGCCAACTTCACTGGTTTGGGGTTTTGTACATCGGTGACTCTTTTGAACTCTGACTTTGGTTTCTGGTTAATTCCATCTTTATTGTCCGGCAGAGATCAAATCAGTTCACACCCACAGGAAAGGTGTGTGTGTCATAAAGGTGTTGCATGCTCTCTTATCTGACCCTGCCTTACTGAAAGCTCTCCTCACCTGCAGGATCCTTCACTTGATCTCAGTCTGCAGAGCTGCTCACAGGAGCTACTCGACCAAAGTGTGGATTTGTTTTACTGATCAACAGTTTTTGGATTCCTTTTTCAGACGCTCTTCAGCGGGGTCCTCCTGCTGGAGAGAGACTGACTGAGTGATGGCGTTTTCCTCGACGTTACTGATGCTTTTCTTCACTCTCATCTGCTCTCCTGCTGACAGATCTGTGTATGGTAAGATTCAGAAATTCATCAGGTGTTCACACTGAATTTGGTTCATGGTTACCATTCAGAGAAATAAAAAAAATAAAGGTATATTTACATATATATGGATCCATATATATATGGATCTATATATATATATGTATATATATATATATATATATATATATATATATATATATATATATATATATATATATATATATATATATATATATATATATATATATATATATATATATATATATATATATATATATATATTTATATTCATATGTATGTATGTGTAAACAAAAAGACCTGAGGGACATGGACACATCCTAGAAAAATAAAGGAGCATGGGCCAAAGACCATTAAGTGCAATACTTATATACTTTAGACTGTAAATTACTTATTTATATATTTTTATTTGACCTTTATTTCACCAGATAGACCCCATTAAGATCAGGATCTCATTTGCAAGGGCGACCTGGCCAAGAGGTCAGCAACACACGCAAGATATCAATATAATGAAAAAAGGTTCCAGGACAAGAAAAATAAAATCCATCCTTTTAGACCTTTAAGTGTTTATTTAATAGGAGAAGAGTTTTTAAAATCTCTCCTTTAGACCAGCTCAAATGAAGCTCTTTGTGAAAATTAGCTCAAGTTTAATTCTAATTTAGTATTCACCTTACACACATGGATACAGAAGAAATGTCACAATGAGTCAGCATCTAAAGGTTTCTTTATCCTTCTGATGATTAAGTTTAAGTTTTGAAAGTCTAGGACATTTAATCTTCCAGCATTTAGTTGATTTTATTTCATTGTTTCAGATGAGCTTTTTGAAAAGCATCTTGTTTTTTTTCAGTAAAATCAGTAAACGATGTAGGAATAGTTTGGTGGACATAGAAAAATGGACTCCCTCTTTTTAAAATCTTTTCAAGATTAAACCAGGAAATAATCCGAATTAAATCAGGAACTTCTCAGACACTACAGTAAGAGTCAGATTTCCTCTGGATGTCCAAAGAGCTGACACATTCTGTCACAATAAAGAAATAAAACCTTCTTTAATCAGAATGCTGTGACAGTGTAGGCCCAATGAATCAACGAAACACGGCTGTCATGAGTCCAAAGTTCTCCTGGTCTCCATCATCAGTAACTGAATGTTCTAAACAACAATAAGAGATTACAATGGTGCAACATCAGACTTTACTGCATCCTTATGGAACATGCTTATCTGAGTTTAAACTTGTTAATAATTAATCCTTTATGAGGTTGTGTCATGTGTAAAGAGTAACTATTGGGCATATACAAATCATCATAATATTAATAAAATTAAGAACAACAAAAATAATAAAAATAACAAGAGCAAAACAATAATCACAATCACAATTACAATAATGATGAAACAACAACAGCCATAATAACATTACTGATGACTACAATAATAGTAATGATAATACTACTAATGACAACAACAACAACAACAGCAACAACAACAACAACAACTCTACTGAACTTTATTTATAAAGCACTTTAAAAACAGCCTCAGCTGAGACAAAGTGCTGTACATAAATAATCAAGACATAAAACAATTTAAAACAATGGACAAAATGAAAAGTATAGACACTAAAGGAGTTGTTAAATTGTTTTAAAACAATTTAAAAACAACAAAAAAAATAACTTAGGACAAACTATAAAACACTAAAACAGGAGCCTCATGTTGGGTTAAAAGCCGAGGAATAAAAATAAGTTTTAAGGCAAGTTTTAAAAATGGACAGTGAGGAGGTTTGTCATATGAAGAGTGGAAGCTCGTTCCACAATTTAGGAGCAGGACGGGCTGACTCCAAAATAAAGTGCATCACAGTAATCCAGCCGAGATGATAAAGACATGGATTACTGTTTGAAAGTGCTGTTGTGCTAGAAACAGCTTCACCTTTGCCAGCTGCCTCATGTGGAAGAAGCTGAACTTAACCACTGAACTAATGTTCTGATCCAATTTAAAATCACTGTCCATCTTAAAACCCAATTTTGAGACCATAGGCCTCAAATACTCTGATAGAGGACCCAAGTCTAAAGGAGGGGTTCACAGGGGCCACTGGGACCACACACCATCACCTCTGTTTTTTTCTCATTAAAATTAAAGAAATTCAAAGCCAAACAGGCTCAGGTGTCTTCAAGACATGACAGAAGAAGTGTGAGGGAGAAAGCATTTTCCTTGCTCAGTGGCATGCATCTGACTGTCATCAGCATAACAGTGGAAGGAGATGCCATGCTCCCTCAGGATGGAGCCCAGGGGCAATAAACACAAAGAAAAAAGCAGGGACCCTAGAATCGATCCCTGTGGAACCCCATAAGGCAATGGCACAGAGCTGGACTCAGAATCACCAAGGCTCACACTCATGCTTCTGTCAGCCAGATACGATCTGGACCAGCCCAGAGCTGTACCACAGAAACCCACTCAGTGATGTAGCCGAGCTAAAAGGGTATTATGGACCATGGTATCAAAGGCTGCAGTTAGGTCCAACAAAACAAGAATTACATGATTACCAGAATCATTTGCCAGGAGGACACCATTAAAAACTCTTAACAATGTTGGCTCTATACCAGAGGTGTGGACTGGAGTCATGTGACTTAGACTGGAGTCATGGGACTTAGACTGGAGTCATGGGACTTAAACTAGAGTCATAGGACTTAGACTGGAGTCATGGGACTTAGACTTGAGTCACAATTTTGATGACTTTGGACTCGACTTGACAATATCATCAATGACTCAGGACTTGACTCTGACTTTAGTCTGATGACTTGAAAACACTTTAAATTTTCAGTAAGTTGAATAAAATGTGCTCCCATTCAAAGTATTCCACTAAGTGACTGATTATTATAATTTCCAGCAAGACAATATTTTTTCCCACAGGATCTGAACCATTGAATGCATCTATTAACATCCAATCAGGTTTTAGAAGAATAAACAAAGAGGGTGTGGATCACACAGTTACTTCCCTGAGTGCAAGACTGCAGGAGTGCAGGAACAACCCAGAGATGCTGAACCATGCTACAGAGGATAATTTCATTTGAATTCAAAAACTACGATGTCATAAACAAAAACAAATTGCCCTTTGCAAAACTGCAGCGTGAGAATAACAGACGGAGAGGCGACAACGTTGAACTTTGTTCAGCATCTGAAGCTGCACAAAGAAAGGTGAGTTGGTCTGGTACCTGTTGTGAGATCCTTTTGGGTAACTTTAGCTTAGCATCCGCTATATGTAATAACGATACATGTTTGCTCGTAAACTCACCGTGGCTAAAAACTGAGACTGACATTAGCTAAAAATAATTGTACAGTTAAGGCCCAGGGGGACCAAGTGTCCTGTTTTCCCATGACATGTCCTGTTTTCATGTCCTGCTCTGACTGTCCTGGTTGTTTTTTTTATAAAGTGACAAAACTGTCCTGGTTTTTATTGGATTTTTTTATTTGGTCAACAGTGTGTATGACTTCGAAGGACTTGCACATTTTAAGCCTATGACTTTGGACTTGACTTGTCTTTACTTGAGACTTGACTCGAGACTTGGGTGGAAAGACTTGAAACTTACTTGAGACTTCCAAAAAAGTGACTTTCTCCCACCTCTGCTCGGTACTATGAGAAGTTTTGAGGCCAGACTGAAAGACCTCCAGGATACCATGCTCACACAGAAACTCCTTTAACCGAGCATGGACAACCTTCTCTAAAATTTTAGAAATAAAAGGGAGCTTGGAGATGAGCCGAAAATTGACCAGAACACTGCGATAGAGGCTAGGTTTCTTAACTATTGGCTTCACCACTGCATGTTTAACCTCCCTACCTCCCTTCCTTCACCCTCACACCAACACAGCATGGTGTGGATTTGCTGTTCATCATGAGACTGGGATCCACATTCAAGATTTCCTGCTGCTTAACAGAAGGTTTTTTCTTGAGCCATGATGGAGGGATTCATGATTGGCTATTTGGATTCATGTTGGGTGTTGGATGTATATATTTGTATATATATGTATATGTGTATCTTTATATGTATATATGTATCTATGCATATATGTGTATCCATAAAATGAAGAGCTTTATGCTCTATTGTAAAGTGTCTTGAGATAACACTTGTTATGAATTGGCGCTATACAAATAAAGATTGAGATTGATTGATTGATTGGTTTAAAGCTTTGGGAACAACACCAGGAGAAAGACTGCTGTTAATGATATCCTGTACCGACTGCCCTTTACTAGGAAAAGCCTCTTTAAACAGGCTAGGAGGGACAGCATCATAGAGAGAACCTGATGGCCTACTATGCCCAACCAGGTCTTCCAAGAACAGCAGAGACACAGGCTCAAACTTATAAAGAGCTTTCTCAAAGAGCTATTGCACAATTCAGCAGATGCCTCAGAGCTGACAGGCTGTGGGGCATTAAGAACAGAGTCAGTGGTTTTAAATAACACACTTGGGTTATGATGACTGGATTCAATGAGGATTGAAAGGTACTGTCTCTTGGTCTCTTTAACAGCATTTTGGTAACAGGGTAAACAGTCCTTAAGGATTTGGAAAGAAACCTGATGCTTGTTCTTCCAGCGTTGCTCAGCTTTGCAGTGCTCTTGTCTTGCCGCAAGAGTTACCTCGTTAAACCAAGGCTCAGATTTGGCCTTGGGCTGAACAGTTTTTAATGGAGCCACAGAGTCCAGTATGGTCTGACAGGAGGAGTAAAACCAGGAGCTGAGCTCCTCTGTGTTAGCAGAGGCTGGACTGACACAGAGATGATCAAAAGCCACAGAGACCTGACCGCCAGTAAAAGAGTTAAAAATCCAGTGTCTCTGAACAGGAGCACCAGATTTAACACCAGTCTAAGAAAAGCAACTTCAAACAATACAGAAAAATGATCAGAAATCACATCATCACAGATCTCCAAATTACAACAACGACAGCAATAATAAATGTGATTATTTTTCTAGTTTTATTTTTAAATAAAAACAAGGACAAGAAATGATTGGAATCACAATTGTATTTTGCTATCATAAAAACAAAAATTATAACAATAAATATTGTAATAATAGTGCTAAAAACAAATACAGCAGTAAGAACAAAGCAGTAAAATTATAAAAAAGAATCAGTATTGCTGTTAGATTATCATTATTATGATATTACAATAATAAATATTAAAATAAAACAATAATAATTATAATTTAGTATTATTATTATTATTATTATTATTATTATTATTATTATTATTATTGTTGTTGTTATTATTATTATTATTATTATTATTATTATTATTATTATTTTTATTTTAATTAATATTAGAAATCAATATTACAAGGAGTTTGGCGGAGGCAAGTGGACTAAAGGAAGATATAAAGCCAGTAACAGACCCATGTGAACAGACCTGTCTTCTTCATATTTGTCTCTGATGAATACAAATTTATTAGAGATTAGACTCTTGAGATACAAGCTCTGCTCTGAAAATTCACATCTGTTCTTCCCAGGGCTGCCCCTTTTAGAGATAATGTTATATTAGTATAATCAATAATAATCATGAACACTGAATTCAAGTTCAATTAACATTGAATAATACAACAGCATCAAAATGAGAATTTATAGATGATGTGTTTTCAGCTGATAATGGGGGAGGGGGGTTGTTGTAGAGACAACAGAAAGAAAATAAGAATTTATGGTAGTGACGGACTCATGGGTGCCCAGACCACAAGGTCATCCCTACCATATTTGTCTCTGTTAAATATAAATGTGTTAAAGGCCTGTTGAGACGTGACACCCATTTTCAGAGGGACCTCATGCCTATGTGGTAATTAAATATAGATACTGTAGATGTATCAACCATAGATAGAGAGATCATGCTGATATCTACATTAACAGCTATAATGATAATGGGAATGTAATGTTCCTAATGAAATGGCCAAATATGTCAAGTCAAGTCAAGTCAAACTTTATTTATATAGCACATTTTAAACAAACATAGTTGACCAAAGTGCTGTACAGTTTAAAACACAAACAAGTAAAAAACAAATGGCTAAAAAAAATATAAAAAATTATTAAAAGCAACAACTACAATAAGAACAGTAGATATCAGAAAAAAAAAAAATAAATAGGAAAAGTTAAAATCTGTATGTCCTGCTCAGCCCCTATTAAAAGCCAGCGCAAAGAGGTATGTTTTAAGTAGAGACTTAAAGCTCTCAATAGTCTGAGCAGGTCTGATATTAAAAGGCAAACTGTTCCAAAGAGTGGGAGCAGCCACCACGAACGCTCTGTCGCCTCCAGTTTTTAGCCTCACTCTTGGGACATCTAGGAGTACCTGGTGTGTTGACCTGAGTGCTCTGACTGGAGCATGCAGTGTCAAACACTCCCTCAAGTATGGGGGTGCTAATCCATGTAAACTTTTAAAAACTAACAGGGCAATTTTAAACTGGATCCTGAAGCAGACAGGAAGCCAGTGAAGAGACGCCAGGACTGGTGTGATGTGGTCGCATCGTGTCTTCCCAGTAAGCAAACGTGCGGCCGCATTCTGAACCTGCTGGAGGCGCTGATGGGACAACTGCTCAACACCAACATACAAAGAGTTACAGTAGTCAAGCCTAGATGTGATGAACATGTGTATCACCCTTTCAAACTCACCAGGAGGGAGATAGGCCTTGACGCTACTCAGAAGCCTGAGCTGAAAGAAGCTCGTCTTCACAACAGAGCTGATTTGTTTATCAAATTTAAAACAGTTGTCAAAGATGACACCAAGGTTCCTGACTGAGGGACAGCAGTGAGACACCAAATTACCAAAAGCACTGTCAATGCCATTCAGCAGCCTGGGGGCACCAAAGACAATAATTTCAGTTTTCTTTTCATTAACACTCAAGAAGTTTAACGCCATCCATGATTTAACATCTTCCAGACAGGTCAGCAATCCATTCATTGATTCATTATTTTTTAGAGACAGATATATCTGCAAATCATCTGCAAAACAGTGAAAGGAGACGCCATGTTTTTTAATATATGTCATGTCTGTAATGTGTGTCATGTCTGTAATTGTAGTTTTTGAGGCTTCGTGACTTCACAGTAGGAGGCAGTCTCCACCAAGGATCCCAGACCACCTACAAGACCAGAGCCAGAAACGAGCACAGGAGCAAACAAAAGGGGCAAAGGCAGATGTGGAGAGAGAGAGAGAGAGAGAGAGAGAGAGAGAGAGAGAGAGAGACCAATGTGCCAGATCCCCCACGGCAGTCTAGGCCTATTGCATCTTAACTATGAGTCTAAGCACTGGACTATGAGCTGGTCCCTAACTGAAAGCTTTATCACAGAGCAATGTTTTAAGTCTAACCTTAAAGGTAGAGAGGAAGTCTGCCTCCTGAACTGTGGTCGGTAAATGGTTCCACAGTCGAGGAGCCTGGTAACTGAAGGCTCTACCTCCCATACTACTTCTACAGACTGATGGTACTACAAGCAGGCCAGTATTTTGGGAGCGTAATGTTCTAGAGGGGTTGTACGGCAGTACAAGCTCTTTAAGATAGACTGGTGCCTGTCCACTGAGAGCTTTATCATCATATGAGCTCTCATTCAGCCATATGCTCTCTAACTTCACAATTTCAACTTTGATTTGACTATTTTAACTTTTACACCCCTTCCCCCATTTTATTGACACCAATTCAACTGTCTTCAATGGTTTTAGAGCCTGATCTACTAAAGGTTGACATTAATGAAAAAAGGGTAAAAAAACTTGATGGCAAGCACAAAGCTGATATCTGAGGATTAAGTTTGTCGGATGGGCAAAATAACACGCGTAGTCCATTTAGCGTGGTTGCCCTTGTGAATATGCAAGTCAAGTCAAGTCAAGTCAAGACTATTTAAATAGCACTTTTCCTACAACATATGTAACTGAAAGTGCAAAATGCAGAATACATGCAGATTATCAGACTGCACACAATACTGGGAGGAGGAGAGGCAAATGTGATCATTTAGCACTCAGAAGGTGATTTATCAAAGCCACAACCGATTGAGCTTGGTGTTTCTGTGCCAAAATTTACCCCTATTTAAATTTAAATCTTTAATCATTCAGGTAACCTCTCCTTTTTGAACGTTACCCTGTAAAACCCAAATATAGAAAAAAATATGCAACTTTTTTTTTTCACCTCTCAGATGTTGTTAGAGGGGGCTTCTGAAGCAGAAATTAAAGGGTTTTAGATTTCTTTATATTTTAGTAAGTTTTTAGGAACATGTTGTGAGAGAAGATGTGAAACGACCAGTGTCCTGATGTAATGTGTAAGGTGTACCTGGTTTTTGCTACCACACTGACCCAGCGTTGTAATATTACAACGTAGACATAACAGGCTCAAAATCACATTTAATGGAGTAATTTCACAAAAACAAAAAGTTGTCATGTTGAAGACATTGTAATCAACATAGAAAAGTTATTGAAGACATTTTACTGACTTGAATCATGAGAAATCCAGTCCAGTAAAATGGTGAGGTGAGTCCAAAGAAAAGTTTGCAAGTTGTGTGAGGTCGTGGACGAAAGGCCGTACCCATAAACACATTTACCATCCAATGGCAATGCAGGGTTAAACAATAGGACTCACTGATGATGTAAATATGGTCTTTTAAAAAGAAAAAAAATGTTGCTGTTGTTTTTTGAGGTTCCAAAACCTGATGTAACATTACAACCCTGGGTCTTACAGGGTTAAATATTGTTTTTTAAGTATTAAACTTAAAAAATAAAGTAAAGCTGTAAGTTTCAGCCTGAATGAAACAAATTATATCATAACTTTAATTTCATGATATATTTACATTAACCCAATAAATGTTAACTCAGTTCTGAAAAAAATATAACGATGACAAAAATAATTGACCATTGCTGTACAGTTAAGACACAGAGTTTCATTGAAAATAATATTTGTTGAGTGATATGAAACAAGCAACATAAACATTAAAAGGCAAATCTATTACAGGTACAACTACAACTGAACCAACAACTGAACCCACAACTGAACCAACAACTGAACCCACAACTGAACCAACAACTGAACCCACAACTGAACCCACAACTGAACCAACAACTGAACCCACAACTGAACCAACAACTGAACCAACAACTGAACCCACAACTGAACCAACAACTGAACCCACAACTGAAACCACAACTGAACCCACAACTGAACCAACAACGGAACCCACAACTGAACCAACGACTGAACCTACAACTGAACCAACAACTGATCCAACAACTGAACCAACAACGGAACCCACAACTGAGCCAAAAACTGAGCCTACAACTGAACCCACAACAGAACCAACAACTGAACCCACAACTGAACCCACAACTAAACCAAAAACTGAACCAACAACTGAAGAAACAACGGAACCTACAACTGAAGCCACAACAGAACCAACAACTGAACAAACAACTGAACCTACAAGTGAACCTACCACAGAACCAACAACTGAAATAACAACTGAAACCACAACTAAACCCACAACTAAACCCACAACTGACCCCACAACTGAACCAACAACTGAACCTACAACTGAACCCTCAACTGAACCTACAACTGAACCCACAACTGAATCTACAACTGAACCCAAAACTGATCCCACAACCGAACGCACAACAGAACCCACAACTGAGCCAACAACTGAGCCTACAACTGAACACACAACTGAACCAACAACTGATCCCACAACTGAAACCACAACTGAACCAACAACTGAACTAAAAACTGAACCAACAACTGAACCAACAACTGAACCAACAACTGAACATTTAACAATATCTACAACTAGACCAACAACTGAACCAATAACTGAACCAACAACTGAACCAACAACTGAAGCAACAACTGAACCAACAACTGAACCCAGAACTGAATCCACAACTGTAGCAACAACTGAACACACAACTGAACAGACAAATGAACAAACTGAACCCACAGTTGAAGCAACAACTGAACCCACAACTGAACCCACAACTGAACAAACAACTGAACCTACAACTGAACCAAACACTGAACCCACAACTGAACCAACAACTGAACAAACAACTGAACCTACAACTGAACCCACAACTGAACCCACAACTGAATCAACAACTGAACCAACAACTGAACCAAACACAGAACCAACAACTGAACCAACAACTGAACCTACCACAGAACCCACAACTGAACCCACAACTAAACCAACAACTGAACAAACAACTGAACCTACAACTGAACAAACAATTGAACCTACAAGTGAAGCCACAACAGAACCAACAACTGAACAAACAAGTGAACCTAAAACTGAACCTACCACAGAACCAGCAACTGAACCAACAACTAAACCAACAACAGATCCCACAACTGAACCCACAACTGAGCCTACAACTGAATCCAGAACTGAACCAACAACTGATCCCGCAACTGAACGAACAACTGAACCCACAACTAAACAAACAACAGAACCCACAACTGAAGCAACAACTGAACCAACAACTGAACATACAACAGAGTCTACAACTGGACCAACAACTGAACCCACAACTGAACCAACAACTGGACCCAGAACTGAATCAACAACTAAAGCAACAACTGAACCCACAACTGAACACAGAACTGAACCATTAACTGAAACTAAAACTGAACCCACGACTGAACCCACAACTGAACCCACAACTGAACCTACAACAGAACCAACAGCTGAGACTACAACTGAGCCAAGAACTGAACAAACAACTGAACCAGCGACTGAACCCACAACTGAACCTACAGCTGAGCCTAAAACTGAACCCACAACTGAAGCAACTACTGAACCAAGAACTGAACCCATAACTGAACCCACAACTGAAGCTACAACTGAACCCTCAACTGAACCTACAACTGAACCCACAACTGATCCCACAACTGAACGCACAACAGAACCGACAACTGAGCCAACAACTGAGCCTACAACTGAACCCACAACAGAACCAACAACTGACCAAACAACTGAACCTACAACTGAACCTACCACAGAACCAACAACTGAACCCACAACTCAACCTACGACTGAACCCATACCTGTACGAACAACTGAACCAAAAACTGAACCTACAACTGAACCCACAACTGAACCAACAACTGAACCAACAACTGAACACACAACTGAAATTACAACTGAACCCACAACAGAACCAACAACTGAACCAACAACTGAACCAACAACTGAAACCACAACTGAACTTCCAACAACTGAACCAACAACTGGACCCACAACTGAACCCACAACTGAACCCACAACTGAACCAACAAATGAATCCACAACTGAACCAACAACTGAGACCATATCTGAACAAACAACTGAACGCACAACTGAACCCACAACAGAACCAACAGCTGAGACTACAACTGAGCCAAGAACTGAACAAACAACTGAACCAGCGACTGAACCCACAACTGAACCTACAGCTGAGCCTACAACTGAACCCACAACTGAAGCAACTACTGAACCAAGAACTGAACCCATAACTGAACCCACAACTGAAGCTACAACTGAACCCTCAACTGAACCAAGTACTGAACCAACAACTGAACCCAGAACCGAACCTACAACTGAACCCACAACAAAACCAACAACTGAAGCTACAACTGAACGTACAACTGAACCAACTACTGAACCAACAACTGAATCAACCATTGAACCAACAACTGAACCAACAACTGAACCCACAACTGAACCCATAACTGAACCAACAACTGAACCAAAAACCGAACGGACAACTGAACCTACAACTGATCCAACAACTGAACCAACAACTGAACCCACAACTGAACCAGCAACTAAAGCAACAACTGAACCCACAACGGAACCGACAACTGAAATAACAACTGAACCAACAACAACTGTAACCTACAACTGAACACACACAACTGAACCAGCACTGAGCAAACAACTGAACTCACAACTGAACCAACAACTGAATCAACCATTGAACCAACAACTGAACCCACAACTGAACCCATAACTGAACCAACAACTGAACCAACAACCGAACGCACAACTGAACCAACTACTGAAAAGACAACTGCACCTACAACTGAACCCACAACTGATCCAACAACTGAACCCACAACTGATCCAACTGAACGCACAACTGAGCCAAAAACTGAGCCTACAAATGAACCCACAACTGAACCAACAACTGAACAAACAAATGAGCCAACAACTGAACCTACCACAGAACCCACAACTGAACAAACAACTGAACCCACAACTGAACCAACAACTGAACCAACAACTGAACCAACAACGGAACCTACAACTGAAGCCACAACAGAACCAACAACTGAACAAACAACTGAACCTACAAGTGAATCTACCACAGAACCAACAACTGAAATAACAACTGAACCTACAGCTAAACCCACAACTAAACCCACAACTGAAACCACAACTGAACCAACAACTGAACCTACAACTGAACCCACAGCTGAACCAACAACTGAACCCACAACTGAACCTACAACTGAACCCAAAACTGATCCCACAACTGAACGCACAACAGAACCCACAACTGAGCCAACAACTGAGCCTACAACTGAACACACAACTGAACCAACTACTGATCCCACAACAGAACCAACAACTGAACCAACAACTGAACTAAAAACTGAACCAACAACTGAACCCACAACTGAACAAACAACTGAACCTACAACTGAACCCACAACAGAACCAACAACTTGAACCAACAACTGAACCAACAACAGAACCAACAACTGAACCAACAACCGAACCAACAACTGAACCAACAACTGAATCTACAACTAGACCAACAACTGAACCAATAACTGAACCCACAACTGAACCAACAACTGAACAAACAACTGAACCAACAACTGAACCCAACTGAACCACAACTGAAGCAACAACTGAACACACAACTGAACACACAACTGAACAGACAAATGAACAAACAACTGAACCCACAGTTGAAGCAACAACTGAACCCACAACTGAACAAACAACTGAACCTACAACTGAACCCACAACTGATCCCACAACTGAATCAACAACTGAACCAACAACAGAACCAAACACAAAACCAACAACTGAACCAACAACTGAACCTACCACAGAACCCACAACTGAACCCAAAAGTGAACCCAGAACTAAACCAACAACTGAATCAACAACTGAACCTACAACTGACCAAACATCTGAACCTACAAGTGAAGCCACAACAGACCCAACAACTGAAAAAACAACTGAACCTAAAACTGAACCTACCACAGAACCAACAACTGAAATAACAACTGAACCAACAATTGAACCCACAACTGAACCCACAACTGAGCCAACAACTGAGCCTACAACTGAACACAGAACTGAACCAACAACTGATCCCACAACTGTACCCACAACTGTACCAACAGCTGAACCCACAACTAAACAAACAACAGAACCCACAACTGAAGCAACAACTGAAGCAACAACTGAACATACAACAGAGTCTACAACTGGACCAACAACTGAACCCGCAACTGAATTCACAACAGAACCAACAACTGAACCCACAACTGAACAAACAACTGAACCATTAACTGACACTAAAACTGAACCCACGACTGAACCCACAACTGAACCCACAACTGAACCTACAACTGAACCAACAACTGAGCCCACAACTGCACCAACAACTGAACAAGCAACTGAACCACAACTGACCACAACTGATCCCACAACTGAACGCACAACAGATCCGACAACTGAGCCAACAACTGAGCCTACAACTGAACCCACAAAAGAACCAACAACTGAACAAACAACTGAACCTACAACTGAACCTACCACAGAACCAACAACTGAACCCACAACTGAACCTAACAACTGAACCCACAACTGAACCAACAACTGAACCAAAACTGAACCCACAACAGAACCAACAACTGAAACCACAACTGAACCTACAACTGAGAACAACTGAACCCACAACTGAACCCACAACTGAACCCACAACTGAACCAACAAATGAACTGAACCCAAACAACTACAACTGAACCCACAACTGAACCAACAACTGAGACCCACAACTGAACCAACAACTGAATCTACAGCTGAACAAACAACTGAACCTACAAGTGAAGCCACAACTGAACCAACAAGTGAACCTACAACTGAACCCACAACTGAACCAACAAGTGAACCTACAACTGAACCCACAACTGAACCCAGAACTGAGCCAACAACTGACCCTACAACTGAACACAGAACTGAACCAACAACTGATCCCACAACTGAACCAACAACTGAACCAACAGCTGAACCCACAACTAAACAAACAACAGAACCCACAACGGAAGCAACAACTGAACAAACAACAGAACCCACAACGGAAGCAACAACTGAACCCACAACTGAAGCAACAACTCAACCCACAACTGAAAACACAACTGAACCATTAACTGAAACTAAAACTGAACCCACGACTGAACCCACAACTGAACCCACAACTGAACCTACAACTGAACCAACAACTGAACCCACAACTGCACCAATAACTGAACAACAACTGAACCTACAACTGAACCCACAACTGAACCCACAACTGAGCAGCACAACAGATCCGACAACTGAGCCAACAACTGAGCCTACAACTGAACCCACAACAGAACCAACAACTGAACAAACAACTGAACCTACAACTGAACCCACCACAGAACCAACAACTGAACCCACAACTGAACCTACAACTGAACCCACAACTGAACCAACAACTGAACCAAAACTGAACCCACAACAGAACCAACAACTGAAACCACAACTGAACCTACAACTGAACCAACAACTGGACCCACAACTGAACCACAACTGAACCCACAACTGAACCAACAAATGAACCACAACTGAACCAACAACTGAGACCACATCTGAACAAACAACTGAACCCACAATTGAACCCACAACTGAACCAACAACTGAGACTACAACTGAGCCAACAACTGAACAAACAACTGAATCAGCGACTGAACCCACAACTGAACCTACAGCTGAGCATACAACTGAACCCACAACTGAAGCAACTGCTGAAAAAACAACTGAACCCACAACTGAACCCACATCTGAAGCTAAAACTGAACCCACAACAGAACCAACAACTGAAGCTACAACTGAACTTACAACTGAACCAACTACTGAACCAACAACTGAACCCACAACTGAACCAACACCAGAACGAACAACTGAACCCACAACTGAACTCTCAACTGAACCAAAAACTGAACCGACAACTGAACAAACAACTGAACCTACAACTGAACCAACAACAGAACCCACAACAGAATTAACAACTGAACCTACAACGAAACCTACATCTGAACCTACAACTGAACCTACAATTGAACCTACAACTGAACCCACAACTGATGCAACATCTGAACCAATAACTGAACCCACAATTGAACCAACAACTGACACTACAACTGAACCCACAACTGAACCCACAACTGAACTCATAACTGAAAGAACAACTGAAGGGACAACCGAACCTACAACTGAACCTACAACTGAACCAACAACTGAATCCACAACTTAACCTACAACTGAACCAACAACTGAACCAACAACTGAACCAACAACTGTACCAATAACTGAACCCACAACTGAACCAACAACTGAACCAACAACTGAACCCTTGACAGAACCCAAAACTGAACCAACAACTGAACCTACAACTGAACC